>QLOH01000659.1:0-576127 GCA_026901365.1 Sesbania bispinosa | reverse complement strand
GAGCTGGGAGAGAGAGGAGATAGAGAGGAGGAGAGATGGAAGAGATAGGAGAGAGATGGGCGGGGGGAGAGAGGAAAGAGATAGGAAGAGAGAAATGTATGACATGTTAGGCCTCAAGGTAAATTGTTTAAATTTTTTTTTATCAGGTAACATGACTTGCTATCCCAGGTCAAAATAGTGTCATACCGGTATGACACCCACACGCTGCTTCATCCTAGATTGACCCTATTATATAATTAAGGGAAAGTTACTTTCAAGAGGTCCGGAAATGATAATAAGAACATAATTTTTCAAGTAGTTTTTGTTTTTGGCCGATTTTTTTTCAAGTAGTTTAGATTTATTAATTTAATTGTGTTGTGGTGCTAATCATGAATTTGGAGGAATTTTTATGCAAGTTTTGTTTTCTATACCCAGGTTCATTAGACTAATGATGAAAACATGTTCAGACTTTAAGTACATGCAAGAAGGAGATGGAGATGGAGCTGGAGAAGCATATAAAAATAGCATAATAACCACATGCAAAAATGATTACGTCGCACGATTTGCTAAATTAGTAAATACAAAAACAACTCCTCCAGTTTATATAAAAACTGTATGTGCTTGCACGAACCTCAATTATTTCAATTCCTTTAACTAACCAGTGGTCACCCAGACAAATATGGGGAAAAAGGGACTTAATTAAGAGTTGTTTTCAGTCGGTTGCATTTGTACTATAGAGAAAAAAATGAAACCCAGGTAACACATTCCCATATATCATATCTATACCTTTAAGATAATAAAAATTAAGGGTGCTTCTAGGGTGTTTCACCTCGCGGGTGTACCACCGGTGAAACACCCTTTTATACCTGCTAGCAAGGGTTTGGTGACCTGGAAACATAGTTGTACAAAATTGCATTTCAGTCCTTAGATGATATTTTGGGGCAAAGTACATTTTTGCCCTTTCTTTTATAATCTAAATTAAAAATTGAATTCAATCCTAGGGTTCAGGGAGGACGTAGGAATACATTTTACATTTTCATTCAAACAGGGGCAAAAACTAGATGTTGATGAATGTGGGTTAGCGTAGTGTGCCGACCCGAATAGACAGTGTTTGTCGTAGTTTTGTACAACCAACCGTAGTTTTCTGCAAGCAAGTCCGCATTGTAGGTTCTCGCTCTCAGCAGTTACAGAGGAAGCTCGACGAGAAGGGGATACAAGGAGGACGGTGTTCATCAGCAAATCAAAAATTTGGGTTCGGACATTAATGGCGTCGTAGTAGAAGCAATCGATCCGAAAGCTGTGAGGTTAGATTTTTCAGATCTAGAACTAGCGCATGTGTTATTAGGTTTTAACAGATTTAGATCTATCAAATGGGTGATTGAATAAGGTCCTAATTGCAGGTTAATCGAAAAAAAAACACAGTTTGGGTGGCAATTCTGAATTGTTTAAATAATGTGTTTCTAATAGTGGTAGTAATTGCAATTACTGTTTATGTTGGGAGGCATTTAGTTGTTTCCATGTTGTGTGATTTCTGAAAGATAGTAGATTGAATTGATTTTTACGAATTGTTTAGGTTGGTTCATTATCTGTTTCGTCTTTTGAGCTAAGGAAGCGAACTGACGGACATGGATGAGCCATTTGATTGGCAGTTGGTCCTAATGAAATGGTCCAGGTTCGTAAAAATTATTATTGCATACATGTATATTGTAATTAGAGGTATTATCTGTGAAAATTTGTTTTACTGATTTAAAGTTATTGGTTATAGGGACTAGAAAACTTGTCTTTTTCTGCACACAATGACTGTGTAAATAATGGTGAAGATGGTTCCTGGTCCGGGCACAAGTCAGTTGGTGAAGAAGAAAATGTTAGTGATGGTTATGAAGAAGAAGATGATTGTCATGATGAAGAGGAGGATGATAATGGCGAAGAAGATTGAGGATACGGGTGATGATGAAGAAAACAGGTGTGGTGCTTGTGGTGGTGGTTGTGAACATGATGAAGTTAAAATTGCAATCAATTCTGAAGCAGACATTGTGAAGATGGATTTAGTCAATTTTAGCCCTCATTTGATAGTTAAGTATGATTTAGTAGTATGGACATGACATACAAGCTTTATGTTCGTTATGCAAAAGCCAATGGTTTTAGTGTACGGAAGGGAAGAATTCTACGCAGCAAGAAAACAGGGGAGAGGATTTACAACGAGATTATTGGTGCTCTAACAATGGTCTTCGTGAGGATAAAGGGCTTGCAAAGGAAGATAGGAAGCGTGATATTAGGCCTGAGACACGTTGTAATTGTAAAGCAACTTTCGAGTTCATGTTGACAAAATGACCGGGCGTTGGTATGCAACTGTTTTCAATGATGAACACAACCATGATCTATTGGATTAAGGTATAGTAAATTGCTCCCTGGTAACCGGAAGATGAGTGAAAGTGATATAATTCAAATGAATAGCATGTTGAAAGCTGGTATTGGACCATCTCACATTTATGGTCATTTTGCGTTACAATGTGGAGGTTATGATAAAATTGGTTTTAGAAAGAAGGACATTTATAATCAAATAGAGAGACAGAGAAAGAAGCAAGCATCTGATGCAATGGCCGCATTGAAATATTTGAGTGAGTTGCGTGTGAAAGATGAGATGATGTACTTTGAGCATACTGTTGATGGGGAAGGAAGGCTTCAACACTTGTTCTGGAGTGATGGCAAAAGTCAAAAGAGTTACCCAGCTCTTTGGTGATGTGATGGCCTTCGATGCGACTTATGGTAAGAATAAATATTTATTGCCTCTTGTTGTTTTTTCTGGAGTTAACAATCATAATCGTAGTACAATTTTGCTGCTGCTATAGTTGCTAATGAACTTGAGGAAACTTATGTTTGGCTCTTAAGACAATTGTGTAATGTCATGAAAGGTAAGGAGCCCACTGCTGTCATAACAGACGGTGATAAGGCAATGAGGAATGCGATTAAAATAGTATTTCCCAACGCCCGTCACCGTCTTTGTGCATGGCACCTACAACGCAATGCAATTGCAAATGTGAAATGTCCTGACTTTGCAGCTGACTTTGTTGTGTGCATGTTGGGTGACTTTGATGTGGGTCACTTTCGAAAAAAAGTGGAATGACATGGTATGCAAGTACAGTTTGGAAAACAACCCATGGGTAAAAAAAATGTATGATTGTCGGACCAAGTGGGCAACTGCTTATTTCCGAGGTAATTTCTTTGCTGGGTTTAGGACAACCTCTCGCTGTGAGAGTCTGCATTCAGAGTTAGGCAAGCATGTCCATTCACGTTATAACATGACAGATTTTTTACAGCATTATCATCGTTGTGTTAGCCATATGAGGTTTAGAGAAATTGAAGATGAATTTTCATGTTTACATGGTCAACCTGTTTTACAATCAAGTTTTCCATCACTTGAGAAGTCAGCATCCAAGTATTATACAAAGAGGATTTTTTCTTTATTTTGTATTGTGCTTGATAAAGTTAGTGGGATGACAGTGATTGGTTGCACTGAAGTTTTGATGTATTTGATTTACACTGTGCGTAAAATAACAAGTGGGAAGGAATGGCGTGTTTCATACTATCCATCAACGTGTAATTTGAAGTGTTCTTGTTTGATGATGGAGTCTAGAGGGTTGCCTTGTGAGCATATTTTAGCAGTATTGGTTCATCTAAATATTGAAGAGCTACCAAGTTCACTTGTACTGAAAAGGTGGACTAAGTTTGCAAGTGAGGGTTTCCGTAGCCATACCGGTGATTCCATAAATTACTTAGACCCAAGTTTCTTGGGCAGATGGGCTGTATTGGTTGACATGTATGTAGGGATGAGTGAACTGCAAGCTGATACTAATGAAAATTTTGATGAAACTAGAGAGAAGGTGTGGCAAGAGTTTGAAGAACTGAAGGCAAGAAAGGTTGCACAATTGGGCACTTCCTCTTCCTCAATGCAAGGGAATGACGAAATTGTTAGAGATCCTGTGCGGGCAAGTACCAAGGGGCGTGGTCCTCCATTGAATTCCAGCAGAGGGCTGAGAGTAAAACGAAAGACTCGTTGTTCCTATTGCAAGTTAACTGGTCATAACAAAACAACATGCTCTCAAAGGATGAGGGATACACAACCAACAGACACTACATGTGAAGGCAGTGTTCAATTTGGTGCAGAAATTCCTTTTACCCCTTCTATGCAAAATGATGATGCCAGTGTAAGTTTAGTAGCCCTTTGTATTAATTTTCATTGGTTATAATATGATTATTTATTTATTAACTGTGATCAATTATGTTTGTTCCAGTTTAATGTACATTGAGGAGCATAGCACACTCACAGTTGCAGTGAAGACAATGAGAGCGTATTATGTACTAGAATGGTATTATCCGTATGATTATGTTAATTATTACAATGGATTGTTTGGTTGCATTAAAAAAAAAATTGTGTTGTGAACCAAAATGATGTACCAGGACAAGTAGACTGCATATGAGCTTCATTTGGTCACTTTTGTATCTGGACGAAACCAAATTATTTTCTTTGGCAATTGCCAACTATGGAAATAGTCTAAACGTTTCACTGAAACTCCGATTGGCCCAATAAGAAAACGGGTCACATCATTTACCTTTTTTTTGTGAGGTTTGTCCCGAATGCATTTTTTTTCTAGAATGCATGATCTTTTTTTCTGGACGATGAATGCATGATCTTTAAAGTTAGGAGATTGGGTGTGTGAAATGGGCTGGCATATTACATTAAAAATGTTTATTGACATTAATGGGCTGCCTCGTGTCTACCCAAAAACAAATTGGGTTGCCTTATGTGGATGTATGGTCGAACAAAGAAGAAAATATGAATTTGTCTATGAATCCATTAAACACAAATGAGGCCTTGATCTCGGAAGCAAAATAAAATTTAGATTACGCATAACAGTAAAAAAGACTAAAGTCATGACAATGTAACGGCTCTACAAAAGATCATACAACGTAAATGGTTTCCAAAATGCATACAACATTCATCATATTCACCAGAATGGTCATTAAATCCACCAAAAAGAAGAATTCAAAAGAAATCTTCCGCATTACTATATCATCTACTGATTATCCAAAATGCCTTCGATCTAATAGTAAGGATTTCTGAAGCTTCAACCCTGTGTGCTACTATATCTGCTGGTTATCCAAAATGCCTTTGACCTATTAGCAAGAAATTTCCAACGCTCATTGTGTTTGCCAAAGAGTAAGTCCAATGCGATCCTCATGCGAAGGCAATCTTGATTCATCTGCTAACATAACATTTGCAAATTTAAAAAAAATAAGTGAACTAGCTCCACATGTAATTGAAAGTGTTTATTATTTGCTTGCCTCTCTAAGTGTGTTTGGCTGGAAAGCGCTTCCCATGTACATCCAATCCATAATCCATAATATTGATTTCGTGCTACAAGGGAAAATGAATTCAATTTTATGTTCGAAGGCCATTAAATGTAATAAACCAGTTATGGGTAAAATCTTATTATTTACTTGAATGGGATGCTTACATTACTACATAATCTTTAATTCCTACAGACTTGGAGGGTGAAAATGCATCTGAAATCTCCCACCCATCAAGTTCCTTCTTTCCTGCTGAAAACTTTGGTGGGAACCACTCTGTACTTAGCATCTTAGCTAACACTTCAGCCTAATGAATGTAACACATATGGTTAGAAATATTAAATGAATTTTTTTTTGTTTAGTTTAAGAAATGCTTACACTTTCCTAATTTTGTCACGTCTAGGCCATTCATTTTGTTCTTCAATATAAGGATCCAGATGATAAATGACTTGATCAGGTATTGAAATAACCATTAAATACCATTGGCTAGTGATCTTCTTCAATAGGGATATAGATCTGAACATGCAATTAAACAAATGGACAATGTGAATGTCTCACATACCATTAAGTAGACATTAAATAAAATGAATTAAATGAGTAATTACGTATTTGAGATCATGGAATGGGGGAAGCCACTCCAGTAAATATCTATCAATCATTTCTTCTATGCTTAATCCCTTGGTAACATCCCACTGTGAAATAAACAAATGAAGCATGATAAGTAAGTTTAGGGTTATATCATCATTTAACAATTTAATACCAAATTTATATACTTATTTACACTCACAGCAAAGAAGGTGGGAGGCTCCACAACATATGTGTTTGGTTATGCATTTCAAGCCACGAATGCTTGGAAGAGATCAATTTAAACGATTTACAATAAGCCATGAACAATGGTCATATAAATAAACCTATATGCACCACTACGGGATTGGTAAAATGTGGTTTACTAATTACCTTGTCATAAGGAATGCGGTCAGGGCAGAGAGTCTGGAAATCATCCAGAGTAGCAGATTCGTTACCCACCTTGAATATGACCTCACTACAAATGAATGAATTTTGTGTCAGACACAATGAAAATCGGCGCAAAATAATTAAATTTAATAAATAAGGTGTTTGAACTAACTCGAGTTCTTCATGAGGATAAAACACGTAATAGACCAGGTACAACTCCTCTACAGTCAGTCGCATATCATTGCTTGGCCGAACTTACTCTCCATGAACTAGGAAAAGAATTCTAATCAACAAGCATATAAGAGCTATAAAATAATTAATGGTTTCAGAAGCGAAGTGAACCTCAGGTAGGGTATGACCCTTGTCCAAGCACAACTTCTCATTGCCGTCTCCACTACCAGCTTTGTGTCTTGTGGAGTTGTCAGGTACCTTGAACTCATCATCCCTTTCTCTCTTCTTAGGGATACTTTTATTTCTTGATTTTCTCGGTTGCTAACATGCTCTGTCTGACTGGACGGTGATGGTGTGAAAGAAAGTTTCCTTGGTTTAGGTATCACCTCAACGCCGTCGTCCTCTGTCACCTGCCAAAGGACATCTTCTGTGTCATTTACAAAGATTAGGGTTTCAATAAAAAATCACACATGTGTATAAAATACCTTGCTATTTGGTCCTCTGCGATATTCACTATATCCTGGCTTCACTGAAAATTTTGAACATGAACTTTTCCCATAAACCCTTTCTCTCTCTGTTTGTGCAAAGCTCTGGACTTTGTTAGTGTTCACGGATTCTTGCTTAGGGTTAGGGTTTGAATATGGCTTGGGCTTTCTTGTACGAAGATATTTCACGTCCTCATCATCAGAGATGTCAAGAAGGACTGCAAACTTGTCCTCATCATCATCAACAGACCCTTTTTTAGCTCTGTTTCGACCTTTACCCATAGTGGACTGAACATACGACCCACCACCCTCACTAGGTTTGGTCTTCGGTGCAGTATTCGGTGTGACTATAGTCTCCACAGTAGTTTGGAGACGCTTAATCTCACTCACATTCTGTTGCAAGACCCTCTGAACATCTTTTAATGCACCCATTAATAGAGCTGACTTCATGTCTTGCTCCTGGAGATGGACGGCCATGCCCTAAAATAAAAAAAAAAAGATAGTTAGGGAGAGAACATGTAGACGTGCAGTAAGTGATAACCTATAGCTATTGTTTCTCATAAAAGCACTCTTTTTTACCTGCATAATCTCAAGCAAATGATCTGCAGCACAAACTAGACCGTCCACGGTGTCTTGCATCTTCTTAAGCTCCTGCATCAAAATCAAAATATACTTACATGAAGGTTATATTTTACTGAAATATAGTTAGGGTTTACAGAAACATAGTTAGGGTTTAAAAAGGAAGAACCGGTCCATCCATTTCTTCAGCTGTCTTCAACGCATCCCTGTGTAAGAAATACACTAATCAGCAATGAAAAAAAACCACAAATGCATGGAACAATGTTTCGTTTAAAAAAAAATAAAAACCTATACATATTTTCGTGTTCAGTTGGATTCGTTGAACTCGGTGCTTCTTCCCCCAGAGCCATTGTGTTCCATTATTTTTCAATGTTAGTCAAGGTTACTTATGTTTTCAAGTCCGTGTTTGATGTATGAGAGGGCAACTATTTTTATATTTGAAGTGAGACTATAATGGAAAGGGAGTTGTGTGTCTCCAACAATTGCTAGGCAAGTGAAACGCCATTTGGTGTAAGAAAAAACAAATTGACCTTTGTCCAATCAACTAAGCTGGCGGTAATGAAAAATTGGGATCCCGCCAATGCCCAAAAAGTCTATTTAATAGTCTTAGCCAATAACAATCATCCAAGTGGAGTTACTTGCGCTGTGAACCTTTGGGTTTCAATCACTTAAGTAGTTTTACATAGACAACCGTGCATCTCTATGACGGTTTAGGTGTATGGGAGCGTACTATGCTCTGACAACTTTTTCAAAAAAAGGGGACACTACTACTATACCGTGTACAATCTAACCTTGCACATGTACACGAAAAGGAAAATTTTGTGAACATCTTCATACGAAGGGAACTGTGCAATGAAACTACAAATACCAATACATCGTTCCTTCCTCCTCTTTCCCAAGCTCTGGAACCTCCTATCCTCAACGCTAAAAAATTTCGAGGCTTTTCAAATCCTTTTTATCACTAAATCCTTTGTTTTTTGTCACTCAATAGTGGAACGAAAAACATATAGGGACGAAAAACATATTTTTTCCATATTTAAAATCAATATCAATATATTATATAAAACACAGTTGCTGACAGGTCCTATTATGTGACGTGTCACTCTCTCATGATGCCAGTTTCCCTCCAAAACAGTATTATATGAAAGTAAACAATGAATAAAATCCCATTTGGAACATGTACAATCTCATTTTATTATTATAAAATTTTATTTTTTAAATATTTTGTATTAATGTTTTAACTAATCAGGATATTGCCTAAAATATTTTCATAATAAATCACTTTATTAAATAAAGATTCACGTTGATTATTAATAAAAATAAAAAATCTGATCAGTAAATTGAAATGGTTTGTTTTTTTTAAATATTTAAATATTAATTTATTTAATGGTTTATTTAGTTTCTTATGCCATTAAGATTTCTAATGCAATCAATGTTATACTTTATGAGTTAAATTTTAAATTTGAATTTTGAAATATTTAGTGGGATTGGAAACTGTAGCCTATAATAATATTAAGAATCCATAATTCACGTTTTATTAATGAATGATGAAGGTTTTCCAAGGTATAGAAGGATTGATAATGGGAGAGTTATTCAAAAAAAGAAGTGTCTCATTGACAACACATTCATTGTTCCTTACAACTCAAAATTACTTTTGAAGTTTGGATGTCATATTAATGTTGAATACACATGTCAAACAAGTTCTATTAAGTACTTATTCAAGTATGTGCACAAGGGCAATGACAGAGTGACAGCTTCATTGTTAAATCATGATTATGTGGATGAGATCCAAAGTTATTATGACTGTAGGTATATATCAGCATGTGAAGCTACATGGAGGCTATTTACCTTTGATATTCAGGTCAAATATCCTCCTGTCATCAGGTTACCTGAAAATGGATTGGATGATTTAATTGATTTTGTATATCCTGATATGTTATCAAACATGAACAGTCCAGGATTCTTTAAGGAAAGAAGCATATTGGCTCCAACTTTGGATGTGGTTTCCCAAGTAAACAATCATATCATGGACATAATCACAGGAGAGGAAAGAACTTATTTGAGTTCAGATTCTGTTTGTAGAGAAGAAGGTAATTCCCAGTGTGAATTAGAAACTTTTTCACCTGAAGTTTTAAATGGTTTGAATTGTTCAGGTCTGGCCACCACATAAATTGGTTTTGAAAGTGGTGTTCCCATCATGTTGTTGAGAAATATAGACCAATCTAATGGGTTGTGCAATGGCACCAAAATGCAGATAAGAAGGTTGGGTAATCATGTTATAGAATGCGAAATTCTTACTGGAAATCGAGCTGGTGGAATTGCACTTATTCCCCGGATTAACATGATTCCAAATAATCAAACTCTTCCAGTGAAATTTCAAAGAAGACCGTTTCCTATTGTTGTCTCATTTGCAATGACAATAAATAAATCTCAGGGACAAACATTGTCATGTGTTGGATTATTTCTTCCAAGACCAGTATTTACACATGGTCAGTTGTATGTTGCTTTGTCAAGAGTGAAATCTATCCATGGATTAAAGATTTATTGAAAAATCATGATAATGTTTCTGAGAATTGCACAATTAACGTTGTCTATAGAGAAGTATTCCAGAAACTTTCATGAACATGTATTTATTTCAATACATCTGATCATTTCAAAGTATTCTGAGCAGGTATTATTCAACACTTTTTTCTATATTTCATTCCATTATTAATTTTTTTATTTACATTTATACAACATTTATCTATTTTTAAACTAACCAACTCCCTTATTTTTTTGTAGGATTTATGTCATAAGTCTCCTATTATTGAATTTGAAGATTAGCTTTATTAAATTGTTTATTTAGAAACATATTATCATTTTTTTAGTATTTTCAGTTATTATAATTGCTCTTTTCAATGATTTCGTGCAACGCACGGGTTCTACACTAGTACTTAACTATTATTGGGTACCCGTGATTAACCAAAGAAACGTGTCAACTAATGACCACCACCACCAACTGATCCTTATCCCTGACACCACCACCATTATCATCAAATACACTACCACAAGCCTTAACACCACCACCACCACCACCATCATCAAATCCAACTTCATCATCAAACCTTAACAACATCACCACCACCAATTTATCCCTAGCTCTACCACCACCATCATCAATCCCTAACAACATCAACCACCACCAACTTATCCCTAGCCTTAACACCACCACCACCACCACCCGCCACCATAATCAAATCCAACCTCATCATCAAACCCTAACACATCACCACCAACAACTTATCCCTAGCCCTACCACCAACCACCACCAGCATCATCAAATAGAACCTCATCATCAATCCCTAACAACATCACCACCACCAACAACTTATCCCTACCCCTAACACCACCACCACCACCACCACCACCACCACCATCAAATCCAACCTAATCATCAATCCCTAACAACATCACCACCACCAACCGATCCCTACCACCACCACCACTACCCTCATTATCAAACCACAACACTAACCACAATCAAAAGTGTCCATGACACACCATAACTCTAACCCAAGTAACACCCAAAGTGCTAATCAAAATTTCTCATCACTAATCTTAACCCTAACATCACCACTATTGTCATCAAACACCACTAACCACCACCACCACCACCAAATCCAACCTCATCATCAAACCCTAACAACATCACCACCACCAACTTATCCCTAGGCTTACCACCACCACCACCACCACCACCAGCATCAATTAACCTATTTACCAATTCTTATTTTTAATTTTTATAAAATATGAAGTATACCTTCCTACTGTATATATTTATACTACAACGTCTTTTTAAATTTTTCCTACAAATATATGCACCATAAAATATATATTCAATAATAATGCAAAAACATAAATATATTGGTGTTATACTGGGCCCAAAATAAGGGCATAACAAATTAGCCTAACTATAGCTAAATGCCTCATTCATACACCCACATGAAACGGTGGGCCCCTGCCCATGATAGGTAAAAACAATAACAAAGACCACTAAAGAGCAACCATTTCAAACCATAAGCCCGACCCGGTCAAAATACTCTCATTCTACCCATACGAAGTACCAACGGTCGAAAAAAAAAAGAGCTACCAACGGTCGGAAATTTCGTTCACGTCTCCATGCCTATGCAGAATTTCGTTCACAATCAACGCAACTGATGAAAACACTTTTCCTATATAACCGCTATGCAGAATTTCTCCAAACATGTTTTTTTTTCACCCATCCATATCCACAAATCCCACAACATTCTAATTTTAGTGCAAGCAAGCAACGATGCCTACTAGCAAAGGATCGTTCAGCTCAACTGCGAACACAAGAAACAGAATTTGCCCATGCGGTGACAATATGTTGCTCCTTACTTACTTCAACCAGCTACAAAAATCCAGGTAGAAGGTTTCTGGCGTTGCCCAAATTGGATGGTAGGCACCATTTTCATACTCTTCATTCCTTATTCCAATTAACAAACCACATTCTTGTAACCGCACATTTTTCCATTACAGAAACAGGGTACTTGTAACTATTTCGAATGGATGGATGATGACTATGGACAACCTTCAACATCTCATTGTAAACAATGTTCAGACATGGTGCTGCAAACATGGACATTGAAGGTATCAGAGTTGGAAAGGAAACTTCAGACTCAAGAAGACATAAAAAAATCATCCTTGCTCTGCTTCTATTATCCTTCACCATTAATGTTATCCTTACTATCCTCTTCAGTGAAAATGGTGAATGTAATGCATGACATTTCATTTCTTTCTTAGATCACTGAAATCGCATAGGTTCGTTTCTTCAAGAATCATTCCCTGTGTAATGAAAAATGTTGACTCCTGTTTTTTTTCCATGAAATGAACTCTGCTTAATCACCTTCGTCTTCATAACAAATGCTTCAATTTCAGGTCTGAGATTTCACTTAAATTCGTTTTTACTTAAATGAATACATATCGTTTCGTTTCTCTTCCAGGATCTTTGTACGGACATTGTTTCACGAACTAAGCTTCATCGCCTTCGTGATCATAAACTCTGCTTCATCGCCTTCGTCTTCTCACTCAGATTTAAACATTAAAGATGCTGGAAATAAAAAATTGATTACATTATATTAATCAACATAATTCGTTATAAATTTTAATAAAGTAAAGGGACTAAATTGTAAAATACGAAAAAACTAATTAATCCGGTAACCTGTATCAAATCTGGACCGTTCAGTCTATTTTAACATATCTAACGGCAGATAAGGGATGTACTATCGATGCTACACCCGTGCAATGCTTCATTCTAGACGACGCCAAAAATTAAACACACTCCAATATATACTAGTCTTAATTATCTTTACCTTTATTTTTACAAACCAAAAAAAGTTATGAACGACTTCTTAGTCTAGGATTCATTTACTATATATAAAATCCTTCCACTTGAAGGACACGTGTCAGCTTTTGGACATCAATTTTCCCCCCAAATCAACTTTTATCCCTTCCTCTCTCTTCTTTTAACATTTTTTATTTCTTAAATAATTTCTTTCCCTCCCAAAAATCACACAACATCTTTTTTTATTTTTTTTATCAAAATTATATCTCAATTTATTTAGCTTCTTTTGTAGTGTGTTTTTTATAAATCACAGGTGTCCTCCACGGGAGACAGTCTTCATCTCGTCATTTTCTTTTTATTTTATTTTTTTATCTCACTTTCATTTATTTAGCTTCATTTTATTTTTTTCTCCCAAAAATATCACATCATCCTTTTTATTTTTTTATTTTTTATCAAAATTATATCTCCATTTAATTAACTTCTATTGTAGTGTTTTTTATGAATCATGGGTATCCTCCACGGGAGACAGTCTTAATCCCGTCATTTTATTTTTTATTTTATTTTTTAACTCACTTTCATTTATTTAGCTTCATTTTATTTTTTTCTCCCAAAAATATCACATCATCCTTTTTATTTATTTATTTATTTTATCAAAATTATATCTCTATTTAATTAACTTCTATTGTAGTGTTTTTTATGAATCATGGGTATCCTCCACGGGAGGCAGTTTTAATACTGTCGTACTTTTTTCTTTTATTTTTTTTCTCACTTTCATTTATATTTTTATTATGATTTTAAAATATTTTCTCTCATTATTCGTTTTTATTAATATGTTTCTTTATAAAAGAAATTTTTTACGAACTGCAAGTATGCTCCACGGGTGACAAACCTGTTCCTACCATTTTATTTTTTTCTCCCAAAAATATCGCATCATTTTACTTTATTCTCAACGGAAGATAGTCCTGTTCCTACCATTTTATTTTTTCTTCCAAAAACACCACATCATCCTTTATACTTTTTTCTTTATTTTTTATCAAAATTATATCTCAATTTAATTAGCTTCTATTGTAGTGTTTTTTTATGAATCATGGGTATCCTCCACGGGAGACAGTTTTAATCCTATCGTACTTTTTTTCTTTTATTTTTTTATTTCACTTTCATTTTTTATTTTTATTATGATATTAAAATATTTTCTCCCATTATTCGTTTTTATTAATATGTTTCTTTATAAAAGAATTTTTTTATGAACTGCGAGTATTCTCCATGGGCGACAGTCCTATTCCTACCATTTTATTTTTTCTCCCAAAAACATCACATCATCCTTTTAACTTTCTTTTTACTTTTTATTAAAATTATATCTCAATTTATTTAGCTTCTATTGTAATGTTTTTTTATGAATCATGGGTATATTCTCCACGGGAGACAGTCTTAATCCTGCCATTTTCTTTTTTTATCTCACTTTCATTTTTTATTATGATATTAAAATATTTTCTATAATTATTCATTTTTATTAATATGTTTCTTTATAAAAGAATTTTTTTATGAACTGCGGGTATTCTCCACGGGCGACAGTCCTGTTCCTACCATTTTATTTTTCTCCCAAAAACATCACATCATCCTTTTTACTTTCTTTTTACTTTTTATCATAATTATATCTCCATTTATTTAGCTTCTATTGTAATGTTTTTTTTGTGAATCATGGGTATCCTCCCACGGGAGACAGTCTTAATTGTGTCGTTTTTTTCTTTATTTTTTATCTCACTTTCATTCTCTTTTTTTATTATGATATTAAAACATTTTTCTCATTATTCACTTTATTAATATATTTCATTATAAAAGAATATTTTTTATGAACTACGGGTATAATCCACGACAGACAATCTTGTACCTACCATTTTATTTTTTTTACACATTAATTTTCTTTTATTATTATTATGTTACATTTAATGTACATCAACACATTTATTATATTTTCTAATGTGTATTTTTATGTAATAAAAAAATCAGAATTGAACGAAGATAAAAACTGTATCGATCATCCTTTTTCCTTTCTTTTCATTTTTTTATCAAAATCATATTTTCATTTATTTAGCTTCTATTGTAGTGTTTTTTTCTCTTTTTTGTTTGTTTTTAATTAATCATTCACTTCTAATATCATTTTATTCATTCTTACGTTAGTAAAGTGATCTTCCACGCGGGACAGTTTTAAATCCTGTAATTTTCTTTTTTTACTCACTTTCATTTTCTTTTTTATTAAGATATTAAAATATTTTCTTTTATTTTTTATTTTATTAATATATTTCATTATAAAAGAAATATTTTTATGCACCGCGGGTATTCTCCATAGAGACAGTCCCGTACTTTTCATTTTAATTTTTTTCACACATTAATTTTATTATTATTATTATTATTATTATATCTCCATTTATTTAGCTTCCATTTTAATTTTCTATTACATTTTTTTTATTTTTTTTCAAAATTATATCTCCATTTATTTAGCTTCTATTGTAGTGTTTTTTTATGAAACATAGGTATCCTCCACGGAGACAGTCTTAATCCCGTCGTTTTAATTTTTTTTTATTTTTTATTCTCAATTTAGTAATGATTTTTTATGCAATGAATAATAGGTATCCTTCATGGGAGAGTCTTGCTTTTGTCGTTTTCTTTTATTTCTATCGCACTTTTGTTTTCTTTTTTATCATATTAAATCTTTTTCACTAATTATTCGTTCCTATAATTTGTTTTATTATAAGAGCATTTTTTTTAATAAACCACGGGAGACAATCTTGCTCTTACCATATTTTTTTTCTCATACATTAATTTTCCTTTTTATTATTATATTAAGATATATTCCCTTAATATATAAGTATTTTTATAGCTAATATTATATCCCATATCCATACGAAGCAAGAAAAACATAAATCATATCATCAATTTATCCGTGCGAAGTCACGGGTCACCTGCTAGTATTATGATATAGCTAATCCCTACCATTATTCCTGTCGTGTCTCTCATACTTGTGTTTTCCCATTACAATTGTCATTAAATCATTAAAATAAAACTTATTAAACATAATAATTATTAAAGATTAAGTTTAAAATACTTTTTGTAAAAAATAAAGAATTATCATCTTTAAAGTATGGATTTAATAAGTATTACTTAACATATTAAGGCAAACATATCCAAGCTTTGCATAATCCTTATTCCTATCATTTAATTCAACATATCATCACAAATTGTTTAGTTTGTAAGAAACAGATTAGGTGTTTAATTGATTTTGATATCGTAGTACAGATAAAGTAGCTCATGCTCCCGCTTCCAGGAGGATTAATATGTAGTGGGGTGAATTTTTTTAATAATAAATATTAAATAGTAATCAAATTCATCATGTCGTTTATTTAAGTTATATATATAGTACATTCATGTTATAAAATTTATGAATAATAATATATGTATCAAACATTTTTTTTTATAGAAATCACTTAAAAAGAATAAATTTCAATAATGAATATTAAATAAAATTTATATTATAAAGTTAAATATATTACACTCATTTTATTTTTTTTTTCAATTATTACACACATATATATATTGTTAATATTTTATTTTTTATATAATATATATGTAGTGTATATAGTGAGGGAGGGCGGCAAGGCCCATGCCTGCCCCCCTTCAATCCGTCCATGCCTGCTTCAGCTTACATTTGTCCAGATAATGTTTGGTGGACTGAAGCTCCATCATGCATTTCCCAAGCGGTGTCTTCAGATATTTCTCATTTATGATATTTGCTACTTTAGACTAAAAAAAACTATCTGTTTTATTTATATGTATATAAAGTTAAAATGTATATTTATCCAATGCTACAAACAAATAAAATAAAATTGATTTATGTAAATATTAAATTTATTTTGTTTAAATATAAGTCTAAAAAGTTCATCTAAATATTTTTTTTGGATAAGCAAAATTTCATTGAATAGAGCACTAGGGATGTTCAAACCCAATACAGGACAAAAGAATAAAAGTAATGTACAAGACACCAAAAAAGAAAACCAATGAAACCAAGGTCATAATCCTATAAAGTAAACCACCAATGAGGAAATTAATCCCCTCATAGGCAAGAAAATGCAAGGGAGATTGAAACATGTTGGGTTAGATGCACACCTAAAAAAGAGCTCCAAACAGTAGAACATAAGCCAACACCAATTACTTGAAAAAATCCATCAAAACAGCAAAGCACCGCCCAAAGATCAATCAATATTTTAATGTGACAATTAAAGAACAACAAGTAATCAGTAAGGCTTCGTACCAAAGTTGATGTAGACAGTAAGAGCTCCTAACCAAGAAGAGTACTGATAGTGAAAACTGTGATCCTTGGCTTTAAGCAACTTCCATGAATGCAATTTTATTAGATCAAATAAATCTGAAGGAGAGGTGGAATATTATTTGAAAAAACAACCTCATTTCTAACCAGCCATAAACTCCAAAGGACAAATAACCAGATTACCGCCCACCTATACCGATCCTTAGAACTACAATTAAGAAGTCCCAAGAACTGCTCAAAATGCGAGAGAAAAGAATTATAGAATACAAAATGCAACCCGCACCAGTCCAAACAAAGCATCCACATGTGATAAGCATAAGAGCACTCAAAGAAAATATGTTGTAAAGTTTCCATTCCGTGTCCACACCACAAACACCCAACACCCGAATGTTGTAAAATATTCCTCTTCACTAAGTTAAGTTTTGTAGGAATCCGATCCTATCCAACATCACCCTCCATGCAAAACAATAAACCTTTGAAGGCACCAACTTACACCAGATAAACTTATGCATAGGTATATTTGCATAAATTGAATCATTAACAATGACATGATAAGCCGAATGAACTGAAAAAAGACCTTTTGGGTCAGCTTTCCAATGCCAAGAGTCCTCAGTCCTGTCATGAACCTGAATCATAGATAAATCTAGCAAAAGCAAAGATAGTTGTGCCAACTCCCATTGAAATAATTGTCTTCGCCAACCCCACTTCCACTCAATATATACCACCATCTGTTCTCTCCATTATATCAGCAACTGATATCTCCTTATTAGAAGTGATAGAGAATAACCTACTATAACGCTCACAAAAAGAATAGTCGAACACCAAACATCCCTCCAAAAAGACGTACACCTCCCATTCCCCACAACTTTATGACATGTATTGGAAAACCAATCAACAGACAAATTTTCCCCCTCATCAATACTTCACAAGTCAGACCACCACCTAGAACCAACTACCCTCCCACCCTCCCTTCTAGCTTGAGACACACCATAAATAGATGTTAACACCTTATTCCAGAAACTACCTCTCTCCACTACAAGACACCATCTCCACTTCCCTAGAAGAGCTAAATTAAAAGCTCTCAAATCCCTTAAACCCAAACCCCCCTGCTGTTTTGATTTACAAATATCATCCTAGGCAACCCACACTATTTTCTTACGTTCACCATCCCCTCCCTAGAGAAAATTATTAAATAAAGATTGAAGATGAGAGATGATACCTTTAGGAGCCTTAAAAAAGAAAGAAGTAGACCGGGATTGCATTTAAGACTGATTTCAAGAGGACGAGTCTTCCGCCAAAGTTTACCATTCCACCTAGAAAGTCTTCTCTCCACCTTCTGAACAACCGACAACCATGAGGATTCGCACCAAGAGGTAATTCCAAGTAAAAACAAGAAAAAGTATTTTATAAATATTAACTTATTAAGTTCTTTATAGTATTTTATAAATTATAAATACTTTTAGGATAATTTATTTTATACCTTAGCCACACTAATTTAGTCGCGGTTGCTACAACCCCTGACAGTCCATTTATCTAGCCATGATTCAACCCCGGTTAACAAATTAGACTTGTGGAGGTTAGATAATAAAACCCCTGCTAATAGTTAAAACCAAAACAAAAAAAAAAATTGACTTCCCATACTTATCAGAAACACAATTTTTTTTAATTTAGTATTTAAATTTCTCAAGACTCTTCACTACTATTCTCTTCTCTGTGTGGAACCCTAAACCCACAAATTTGCAATACTGAAAATATTTTAATTTGAATGATTTCTTTGAAATATTTTAACTTTAGATTTTTTTTAGAGAAAACAAGCTAATTTAAATATGTAATAAATATTTATCTGCTAAATAATAGATTAATGATCATAATAATTTGATTTAAATAGACCGAGTTGGATAACTAATTTGAAGTGAAGTGTAAGACATAAAGGGTAGGCTAAAAGTCAAATTAGAAGTTAGAAGTCATAATTAATTAAATGAGTAAACTAGCAAATTGGTCCCTCACTGTTTTAGGATCATGTAGTTTAGTCCTTGATAAATAAAAACCCCCAATATAGTCCTTGACTTCTTGTTTTTTCTTTCACTATAGTCCAATTGTGTGTTTTCCGTTAATTTTTTTATGACATGTCACGTTTCGTGACATTGTATCACATTATTTGCCACCGGGGGCACAAAAATAACATCATTGGAGTTGAGGCGTTCCAATATAAAAGGGGGAGAAGAGAGAAAAAGGGTAAATAGGGAAGTACACAACGGTTGGAGTTGGAGCATTTCAAGCTATAAATTTGATAAAATCACATTATTTTTGTGCTATAGTGGTGGACATTATAGTGACAAACAGTGAGACAGAGTGTCACTAAACGTGACACGTCGTAAAAAAATTAATAGGAAACACACAGTTGGACTATAGTGAAAGAAAAAATAAGAAGTCAAGGACTATATTAGGGTTTTCTATTTCTTAGGGACTAAACTGCATGAACCTAAAAAAGTCAGGGACCAATTTGCTAGTTTACTCTTAATTAAATTGAATGATAAATAATTAATAAATGTTATTTTATAAATTAAATGATAATATGTTTGGAAAAAGAAGTTAATGCCATGAAACATATATAACATTACCAATCTCTTCTCCATGGGAAAGAATGATAATTTCTGGTTCTATGAAACGAGACATGATGGAATCACCTTTCATTTTTATATTCTACAAAAAAATTCCTTATTGCTTTAAGACAATATTGCCATAGTCCTGGACCACTTTAAGAATTTTATAGTTTTTCAGGATTATTTGACTTATTTGACTTATTTTAACAGAGGATTTAGTTTCTATATATAAAGTATTAAGTCTCCTGAATAGACCGTGATTCTTCAAGTTTATTATTTTTTTTCAAATAAAATTGTCTTTATGCAATATCTTGATTATGTATAGAAATTTTGTTTCAAGGTCAGTTTTTTCCCCCTACATGAACTTGGGCTAGCTGTTGCGATTTTTCTCAGTTTTTTTTCTAAGTTTTGAATGCAGTAGATATGCGGAGGGTCATATGTAATATGTACTTTTGTAATTTATCTATGATATCAATATATCACAAAATGTGTCTTATTGTAATTCATCCTAGGATTTTATTATGGATTTAATATATATACTAATAGTGTAAAATTTTTTGATATTATCATTCAATAATATGTCACCACATCATTTAATGAATTTAGTATCATATGAGATGTCATGTTTATTAAATGATGTGTCAACACATTATTGGACAACCGTGTGTATAGTGTATACTAATAAAACTCATTTATTATTAGATCATATTTTCCTATTCTTTCTTATGTATATATATATTTTTTATTTTTTTCTTAGTTTCTCGTTCATATATATGCTGTAATTTCTTATTATTTAGACTTCGCTTTTGTATATGCAAATAAATAAATAATAGACATAAAAGCATAGATACATGTACACATACATTAGATTGCTAGTAGAAAACTATGAACTATTGTGTTTTTGCCATCCTTTAAATGTAAACCACCAAGCGAGAAGGCGAGAGGCTCGGAACCAGCTTCGGTGTAGCTTTTCTATGACAATATTAGAAAAATGAAACAGAGAACAGAGACAAAGTGAGAGAAAATTTCAAATTCTAATTTTTTTTTTCTCTTCACTTTCTACAATTCCTTGCATTTCTATGTGATTCTTCAGCTTCATGCAGAAGCTCTTCTCAAAATCCCAGTGTTTATATGTACATTCTTTGTATTCAGCAAAGAAAATTTCGATTTTTTGGGTCTTGCCTTGCAAATAATTACGGTGTCATTTCCCCAAGGCTGAATCTTTTTATCAAAGGCTTGGGTTATTTTCTTCTAGTTAACATACTGGATTTGAATTACATTCTGGGTCATATAGCGGTTTCAATTTTTTCTTTTTCCTTTTCCTTTTTTGGTTATTTTGAGTTGTTGTTGGTTGAGGCCAAGTTAATGGCGACAGAGCCAGTCTTGCCATTATCTGTTGTATCTGTGATTGAAGATGTTCTTCAGAGACATGGAAGCCGATTAAGCGACATTGACTTGGCATCAAGGAAGGCTGAAGAAGCTTGTACATATCTTTCTCCTATCTCCATTAATGTTCTCTTAATTTTTTTTTTCTTTTTTGAGAAAATTTCAATCCATTGACAATGTTGTTTTCTGTTCTTTTGTTTTATGGGGCTACAATAATGTTGGTTAACTTTTAAATTTCAAGATGGTTGGTACTTGGTTGCCTTCAATTAAAAGAAACTTGTCTGCATTGTTGAAAATTATGTTCTTTTGGTTTTCTTGACACCTTTATGTTGATTCTTGATCACATTTTTTGCAACTTCATGAAACATAGCTGACATAGATATAATACCTGATATGGCTTGCAGCCTCAAGAAGGAATGAAGCAGCTGGGTGGCTGCGAACGACAGTTGGAGTGGTTGGAGGGAAAGACATGTCAGCTGAGCCTTCTGAAGAAGATTTCAGGATTGCATTGCGTAGTGGCATTATACTTTGCAATGCTCTTAACAAAATTCAACCTGGAGCCATACCTAAGGTATGTGATTATGTATGTTTCTTTGAGTAATATATATGTGCTTGTCATTTTTGTTCGTTATCAATATTATTGCAATCTAATAACTATTGGACCATTATTGTTAGGTAGTTGAAGCCCCTGGTGATAATATTATTATTCCGGATGGGGCAGCACTATCTGCTTACCAATACTTCGAAAATGTAAGGAATTTTCTAGTGGCTGTGGAGGAAATGGGGCTTCCCACCTTTGAAGCTTCTGATTTGGAACAGGTGGTTATTAGTTTAAGTGGAAATGGTTCATTTAGTGCTTTGATGGAATTGCTAGATTGAAATCAATGCATTGTTCTTGTTGTGTTGCAATTTTATTATGCTTTGACAATGTTTTCTTCTGTATGATGTATTTACAGGGAGGGAAATCTTCAAGGATAGTGAATTGTGTTCTAGCACTCAAGTCGTATAGTGAATGGAAACTGGGAGGCAAAAATGGGTCATGGAAATATGGTGGGAATCCAAGGCCACCTACGCCTGGGAAACAAGTTGTGAGGAAAAACTCAGAACCATTCACGAGGTCTTTGTCAAGAGGCATGTCATTAGGTGATAAAGATGGTTGGCCGAGTGATGTCTCTTCAAACACTGAAGTGGAGCATGAACGCATTGAAGGGGTTAGAGAGCACTATTGTTTAATCTTTTGCTTTTGTCTAGATGTGGTGAGAGTATATCATGTTGCTGAGCTTTCTGGATTGGTATCTGCAGGGTTCTATTCCTTCATTGAATTCACTAATTCGTGACATTTTGACAAATAGGAAGCAAGAAGAAATTCCCATTGTAAGTTTTGCCTGCAAAGCACTTCTTGGATGAGCTTTTCTGGGGTTTTTTTATTCCCTATTCATTGAAGAGCTAATGTGTTTTGCTATAACAGTTACTTGAGTCTCTGCTTAGCAAAGTCATGGAGGAGTTTGAACATCGCATGCTAATACAACAAGAAATGGTGTGTATCTCTTTGGCTTTTAACTAGATTCAACCTCATACCAGTGACACCGTTGAAAAGAAAATTTTCATATCTAGTGTTGATTTTGATGTCCTCACCCAAACCTGGGTCTGAGAGTCTTGCTTAATTTTATGACAATTGTTATAATGACAGTTTAAAACAACTCAAGAAGATAAGGCACCATCTGAATCAGAGAATTCAAATATCAAAGCGGCTAGTGATGATGAAGAGGTAAAGTTCAGCATAAGAGATTTTTCATAATACTTGCTTTGCAATTGCAAGTCAATGTGTTCATAAATTGCTTAGTATTATGATGCAACTATGTGATTTGATTCTTGGTTTTCTCAATTACTTAAGATGGAAGAAAATGAAGATGTTGAGATTAAACAAAAGGAATGTCAAGGTGTGAAGTACAATGGTGATGAAGAATCAAGGAGCGAGCTTCTGAAGCAACAAAAATTAGTTCGACAACAAAGAGAAAACGTCCAGGTAACTCGTGTTGCCATTTGCCAACATATATAACAACCCAAGTTGCACACTGCATTAGTAAGGGATGAGATGATGCCATGATGGTATGTCCATATATGAGCATACTAGTAAATCTTGATTAAGTGGTTTGACATGGGAGTTTTTCTAGAGTGTTTAAGCTTGGGGAGACATGCCAGAATTTAAGGTAGACATTGTTTCAGGAAGCATAAGATATAGTAACGAATTTGATGTTGGCAATCTTTAGGAATTGAAAATGATGGTTCATCAAACAAAAACAGGAGTGCAGTTTTTGCAAAAGAAATACGAGGAGGATTTCATCTATCTAAGTACGTATACCACTTTAAAAAAAGTTCTACATTTTTTTACAAGAATGACTATAATCTAGTTAATTACTACCTGCCCTTAATAGGTAAGCACCTGCATAGTCTAGCTTCAGCTGCTACAGGATATCAGAAGATTCTTGAAGAAAACCGCAAGTTATACAATCAAATGCAGGACTTGAAAGGTTAACACTCAAATGCTGAGTCTAATAACAAATTTTCTCCTTAGTTATTTTTTTCTGAATGAGACTAAATATCCAAAAAAATTTATTTATTGGTAGGAAATATTAGGGTGTACTGCAGAGTTAGACCCTTAATAGGTGGGCATCCAAACCATCATAGCCCTATCAGTAACATAGAGGAAGACAGTATCTCACTCATAACATCTTCCAAAAATGGGAAAGAGGTGAGGAAGACATTTAGTTTCAACAGAGTGTTTGGTCCTTCTGCAACACAAGGTTGGTCTTTCTATTGTCCTTTCATTCAAGTTATTGTTACTCCACATGGTTGCTTCATGATGCTCTTTTTGTATGTCTGTAGCTGCGGTTTTCTCAGATACCCAACCTCTAATTCGTTCAGTTCTAGATGGCTACAATGTATGTATATTTGCCTATGGTCAAACAGGATCAGGAAAAACACACACTATGGTGAGAGATTCAAACAATTATGCTAGCCTCTTTTTGTTTTTACCCTCTAACTTGTAAGAATTGTAATAACTGTGTTAGTTCATCTATGTATAATGTAGTCTGGACCAAACAATCCTACTGAGGAAACAGTAGGGGTCAACTATCGTGCACTGAGAGATCTTTTCCTTATCTCAGAACAGAGGAAAGACACCATTCACTATGATATCTCTGTTCAGATGCTTGAGATTTACAATGAGCAAGTCAGAGACTTATTAGCGACAGATGGTGCTCACAAAAGATATCCTTTTCTCCACACTAACTAATTGTTTTTTATACCATTTTTGTTTAACGATTCTCTTGCTCTTGTATGTGATCCTTTAACACTAGGATACATTAGAAATTCGTAACAGTTCCCATAATGGTATTAACGTGCCTGATGCAAACCTTGTTCCTGTTTCATCAACTTCTGATGTCTTAAATTTGATGAACTTGGGGCAGAAGAATCGGGCAGTTAGTGCTACTGCCATGAATGATAGGAGTAGTCGTTCTCACAGGTGCAGATTAAGTTTATCTCTTAAATTCTTGAACTTGAGGACTGATTTCTTTTTTTAACAATATGAAAAACAGTAGTCTTAGTCAGCACTATTAAAAATTCTAAACTTTGTACTTTTCCCATTATTATCTCTTTTGGTGGCAAAACTAATAAAGTGGGCTAGACTATAACACATTTTGGTCATTTTAAAGATCATGTATGTTTTCCATGATATTATTAATCGTTACTAGTTTGTGATGTTATGATTACAGTTGCTTGACAGTTCATGTTCAAGGAAGAGAGCTTACATCAGGAAATAGTCTTCGTGGCTGTATCCACTTAGTTGATCTGGCAGGAAGTGAGAGGGTCGATAAATCTGAGGTCACTGGGGATCAGTTAAAGGAGGCTCAACATATTAACAAATCACTTGCTGCTTTAGGAGATGTAATTGCTTCACTTTCCCAAAAACAACCACATGTTCCCTACAGGAATAGTAAACTTACTCAGCTGCTTCAGGATTCTCTTGGTATGATTTCATATCAATAATTCTATCTGATATCCCTACAATTACTTTGGTGTTGTCCCCTATGCTTGCAAAGGAGCTGATTTCTGTCTATGTATGTATATCAGGAGGCCAAGCAAAGACTCTCATGTTTGTTCATGTTAGCCCAGAGTCTGAAGCTCTTGGAGAAACAATTAGTACACTGAAGTTTGCTGAAAGGGTTTCCACTATTGAACTTGGAGCTGCACGAGTTAACAGAGATAGTGCAGATGTTAAAGAGCTTAAAGAACAGGTTCTTACTTATTTGGGGGGTGGGGGGTCACATAAGGTTAAGAAATTAATGGGGTGCTTATATGACTATATCAGCAAATTATGCATTCTTAGTGTTACGTGTTTTTACTGCCTTCTCTGCCAGATTGCTACTCTGAAGGCAGCCTTAGTGAGGAAAGATGGAGAATTGGAACACTTCAAACAGTCTGTAAATAGCACTGAAATGTCAAGGTTGAAATCCCATTCGTCTTCCCCTACTCTAGGTAGTGGGACTACTGGAGGTCGTAAGCTACCGAGGGATGATTCTAATAGCATAGAGGTAACATATTATTAACCATAAACTCCAAGAAATTAATGTAGTGAATATTTGGTATAGCATAATCTTCAGAGAAATATGCCTTTTTTTTCCTTTTAAAAACTATCAGTAGAATTTTGATTACAAGCTGATTTGAACACAAAATAAGCTTAACACATATTTAGTCTAGTTATCTTGGAACATAATGATCTAAAATTTGAAACTGATTACTACTAATACTAGACACCTCAAAAGTAAGAAATATACGTAAGAATGAGCTGATTATGCATGGCATCGGTGTCCAAAATCCAACCGCTTATTGGTCTCTCACATATATTCATCAAAGAATGATGTTTGCATATACTTTAAAAAACGGTTTTGTAGGACCAGAAAAATGATGCATCCAAGTTGAAACGACGAAGCCTTGATCCCCAAGATGTGTATATGAATCCACCTATGTGGCCACATGCTGGGGTAAATGGAAAGGAGGATGATAAGGAATCAACTTCTGGGGATTGGGTTGATAAAGGTATGACTAGGAATGACAGCTTACCAGTTGATGATAGCCTTGTGGGGCAGTGGGAAGTAGAAAGCAAACGATCATCTTCTCCATTATTAAGTCCCACTTATCTTTCAGACCCTTCAAAAATATGCATGGAGATGAGCAGTACAAATGATTCTGATGAGCTTGAGCTAACAACTAGTGAATGTTCAGAATCAGACATGAGTTGGCAGTCACATATATCATCTACTAAAGCAACCACTCTTTCCAATGGATTAGTGTCTAAAGCAAAGAAATCAACTCATCGCAAACAAGCAAAGAACCAAGAAACCAGGTACTTATCACTTCATATTGACTCTGTTCTTTCAAGGATCATGGTATTATTAACTAACTTTCATTCCATTTCCTATAACTCTTCTATGTAAATAAGGAGTATGATCCCATCACTGCTTCCTTCACCATCAAGGAAACAACCCACCATAGTTAGTCAATCAAGAAAGCATCCAAGTTCCATTGATGCTAAGAGAAGAACCGGAAATTCCAAGTGAGAAAGTTGCTCAAGTGATAAGGTTCATGTTTTATTGCTCCAATACCTTAACAAATTTTGTGTGTATCTATAATTTAGTTGTAAAGAGAAAGGGGGGGTTTCTAAATTTTTAACAATTAAAGGGGCAATAAAACAGTTTCCTGTGTTTATTTGGTAGTGATCATGAGATGTCATGCCATCCCAAATCAAATCTGTTTATATGGATCTGATTTTTGTATAGAAAAGAAAAGGAAACTCCTCACCTTTAATTTCAAGTGTCTTTTGTTGCAATAGAACAAGGAAACTAAAAGGGGAGGAATGGAAAAGGACTGAGGTTAATAATTCTATTTTTGTGCTTCTCATGTATTTTAATTGGCTGCTCTTTGCAGCATTACATTAAGTTTGTACAGAAATATATGAAAATAGTGAGAATAGAAGGAAAAAGAAAATTCATGTTGAGTATGTTTAGAATCGCTAATTTTGGAAATTGATTTTTTTTGGTTTGTAAATAGATTATTTTGCTGAAAATTTTGAAATGAAAATTGATATGATTTTGAAATCTTTTGGAACTTAAATTATAGATATTTTAAAACTCACTCAAACTCGATTAATATTATTAATTGTCCTTATTTTCTCATTCTATCAATTTTAATTATGAGTAAGCTAGTAAAAGTATTTTTAAAAAAATGAAAAATTGAAATTGATTTAAATAATAATTGATTTCAAACATGAACTAATTTTACAATCAAATTAATCCAAACCAAATTAAATAGGTTTTTTACAATTCCAAACACAGCCCTAGGTTTCTGATTGTAATTCCCTATAAAAACTTTCCACTTTTATTTTATTAACCTGTGCAATATTGCACGGGTTAAAAAATTCGTTTCAATAATAGGTACTACTTTCACTATAATATTAATACTGACATATTACCATGCATGATTAATTTTGTTATTTTAATTTTTAAAATTAAAATAAAAAATATTGATCACAAATAAAGTAATTATTCGGAGGGGGAGTACTGGATTTTTAATACTTAGGAGTGCTGAAATTTTTCTCCAAATCTAGAGCAAAAAAAAAAATACACACTCTAAATTTGAAACCAAACAATGATTTTAAATTGACCAAAAAAACAATGATTTTGATTTTTTTTTCTTGTATGAAAATTATTGATATTTTAGGAGATATCAAATTCATACAACATAAAAAATACAACAACTCATACAACACACTTTTTTCTATATCTCTTTCCATCATATTACCCATCACATCCCATATTTCTCTTTTTTTACTCTCTTTCTCTCACATTGTTGTAAGTTGTAATGTTGTACAATTTACATTTCTCATATTTTATCACCTTCCAAGACCAATATAGAAAGCTATAGTTTATAAAATATTACCTCTATTTTTATTTATTTATCTACCTTTTAAAAATAAGTTATTATTATTTATTTGTTCACTTACTAATTTAAGGTAACATTGTTTACATTTTTTAATTATATCTTTATATTAATTCTCAAGTAGTAATAAACGTTCCACTATTGAGTAATGTTAATGTAAGAGTAAACCCACATATCAGTCTCTGATTTTTGTTTGATTAGGCAGTTTAATCCCCCACTTTTAGAAACCCCTTCGTTAGTCCCCAACATTATTCATCGTCTATCAATGTAGACCAAATGCACACTTGTCGTTAACAAAGTGCTGAGAGGTCATGTTAAGTGACATGTTGGACTCCAAGTAAGCAAAAAATGACATCGTTTTGGAAAATGGGGGACTAAACTGCCTGATTTTTAAAAAGTCAAGGACTGATTTGGGGCCTTACTTAAAAAAGTTGAACCCTGATTTTCTTCTTCTCTTCCCCTGGCGCCGTGCCACCACAATGCTCTTTCCCTTTCCAACCGTCAATTGTGTCTGTCGCGAGATCTACCCTAATCCATGATTTCTTCCTCCCTTTCTTATGTCTCCTCTAGCCACCAAGTCCCCTTATTTTACCCTTCTCTCCCCCCCCTTTCTCACTCACCACCAGCTACCTCCTTATCCCTCAATGCTCTTTCCCTTTCCAACTGTCAACTGTGTCAGTCGCGAGATCCGCCCCAATCCATGATTTCTTCCTCCCTTTCTTTATGTCTCCTCTAGCCACCAAGTCCCCTTCTTTATACCCCCCCCCCCCCCCCTCTTGCCCCCTTTCACACTCACCACCAACCACCTCCGTATCCCTCTTTTGGCCATATCCTAATCCCTTAAACCACCAACAATCGCAAAACCTCTGCCACCCCTACATTGTGTTCCACCCCTCCTCCAGGTTGTCTCACCCTACGACCACATGAATCTCCTCTCTTCCCTCTCTATCATCACTGAAATATATGTGTGTGTGTGCGCATGCACAAATAGAAGAGTAAAAAATGAATGAAAGGTTAGAACCCAGAATAATTTAAGTGACCCTAAAAATAAATCCAATAAAAATATAACAGAAGCATGTAAGATAGAGGACATGGCTGGAATATGTAACAGGACCAATAAACACCCAGGCTTGGTTGGAAAATCTCAAAGCTTGGACATAAGTATTTTCTGGTTCTTATGGGAACTCGGCTAAGGATGGGAGCTTGATTTTTTTGAAATGTGTGGAGCGACATTGAGGGAAGAGAAGTAGAAAGTTAGGGTTTAACGTTTGTTTATTGTTTTATTTTAGGAATAGTACGTAAACCCTCATATCAATCTCCGACTTTTTAAAAAACAGGCAGTTTAGTCCCTTATTTTTCAAAACGATTTTGTTTGTTTGCTGAGTTGGATTCCAACATGTCACTTAACGTGACATCTCAACGTTTCGTTAACTGCAAGTGTGTGTTTGGACTAAACTGACGGATAGTGAATAATGTCGAGGACTAACGGAGGGGTTTCTAAAAGTGAAGAGACTAAACTGCCCGGTCGAGAAAAAAGTCATAGGGACTGAGGTGGGATCAGGTTTACTTGATAATATAAACTAGATAAAGAATATAATATGAACTTTAAAAATAATTTTGATGAAAATAAGAACATTGTAGGTTTTTTATTTTATTAAATAGATAAATAAGAATGTTGGTAATATACTACACTTTTTGAAACTTTTTCTTACCATCAAGATAATATAATAATAATCACAAAAAAATGATAGAGAATACTTTTAGAAGTGATCAAAACACTTAAACACTATAGATGGACAACAAGGTCCAAACTCCAAAGATTTGTCATTGAAAATAGTATACATAGACATCAAAATTAAAATCTAATATATTTATCTCCTTTAAAGGATAGTGATATATTTTAGAGGGAAAAATTAAAAATAATCATTAAATGGAAAACTCGGTGCTCAAGAAACACTTACAGATATACTTACATTTACCTTACTCCAAGAAAACAAGCAGAGGTTTAAACGTGTGACCAGTCAGATACAAAGTCACGTCTTGTTCCACTCCAACCCCTTAGGGTTTGAATTATTTATATTGGATCAACAAATATAATTTACAAAAATATACTAAATTTCTCTTTTAACTAGGATATTTGTTGTAAATTTTTTTGTATTCCTTAAATATTAACCACTCTATCTAAAGTTAATAGCGAAGATCCTCTTAATTATTTTTATCAGGTTCGTAATTTAGCAAAGAAAGCACATTCATCACATCTCACACTTATCTCTTTATTCCCATTGGTGGTATATGATGTTGTAAAAAGTAAACTCTTTTGAAAAATCACTACCTCCTTTTCTATTTAACTAACCATTAAACAAAAACACACGCATTAAAAAAATATTTATTACTCTTATTTTCATGAAAATAATTAAATTTTAAATTTTAAATTTTTTATTTTCTATTTTATCTGTTATCTCTCTTAATACTGCTCCCTCTGGTTTTATTTATAAGACAAAGTTTGAAATTTTTCCATAGTCCTATTTATAAGACAAAGTGCACAAATCTAGAAGCATTTATTGTTTTTTTTCTCATATTTGTCTTTGTTGACCATTAAAAGTTTTAAGGTGACACAATTACCATGGTAGTGGAGTTTAATTTTAAATAGAGGTAAACTTGTAATTTTATAGAATAATTTCTTGAAAATCAACACATTAATTGATTTTCTTAATATGTGTGTTTTTGTCTGAATTGTCTTATAAATAGGACCGGGGGAGTATTAAGTTTCATTAATTTTTTAATAATGAATCATTTATTAACACAAGGGTAAAACAGATAAAAAAATATAATTATTATTATTATATTAAATTTATAAATAAACATTCAATAGGAACATTTTTTTAAAAAAAAAATGCAAAGGACTATTTTGTTGAAAGTCAGCATGAGTTTCTTGAAAGCAAATGTTGATATGGGCCCAACAATATCTAGTTATGTGGGCAACAGATGGTTGTCTTTCCAGCTGTTACGTGGGATACCACCAACACGTGGCCACGTCAGCATGTCACTTCCGGGCATATATTTTTCTATAACCGATAGATAGATAGTGTCTATCATAAAACTAAATAAAATAATAAATTATATATATCAGTATATTGTACACGAAAATCTTCTTTTGTATTTTAAATCAAAATCAGTATTTAGATGTTATTAAATTAATATATTTACAACCTGTGTAGCTAGCCTTATAATTATTTCCAATCCATATCAAATTATCATTTTTAATAGGCAAATTATCGCCAGCTTGTTTATGCTTAAAAAAAGTACTTTTTTAAATTGTTTAAAAAAATTAATTTTATTATAGAGATTATTGTATAATTAGAAATAAATTTTCGTTTGGTTACAACCATGAAAAAACACTTTATTTGCTGCAATAAATGTTTTCACATTGTTAAAAGGTTTTCTCTCTCTTTTATTTTAACTGTTTTTTTTAAGAAGCAACTCCAAGTTGCTTCTTAAAAAAAGCAGAAAACTGATTATTTTCTGATTCTGCTTCTTAAAAAAAGTTTAGATAAACATCTTAAAAATTCATATAAGTGATTTTTTTAAAAAAAGAAGTAATTCTTTTAAGAAATAATTTTAAACAAACGGGCTAATATATGTTCATTCAAGAGAAAAAGTCATATTACACATATACATCGGATGAGGATTATTTTAGGAACAATTCTCGGTGAAGTTACTATGTTTATAATTTTTATAAAATGAAAATTTGATATGTATATTAAATTTTAGATAAGTTAGTCATTTATAGATATGTAATTTTATAATTGATATTTACTTATATTTTAAAAGTATAGTATACGTTAAAATAAATCTTTTATTAAGCATCAAATAATTTTTAAATTTTATCAAATTTTATAAGCTTAATACACTTAATGAGAAATTTTAATTTAATAATTGGATCAATAAAATTTAACATTCACAAAAAGTTATTAAGTAGAGTAACTTTTGGAGTAACTTAACCCCCCCACACACACATATATATATATATTTGGCTCTTTTTAAATTAAGTTATATGATTTATAAAAAAATATAATTATTGATTAAAAATTAAACAATAGAGATTCTAATAATTATATATTTTATTACGTTTATTACATTCTCAACTATATAATTTTACATTTTATCAAATTAGCTTAATAAATGGTCTCGAGTTCGAGCCCTTAGTATGCAGTTGTGTTAAATATTCAAAGGGAGAGTTTTGCCACTTATAGAGGTTCTACCCAGTTCAACGAGGATTGCATCTCTTAGATGATACATGTGGTATTACACCCAAATTTTTTTTTTTTTTGCTAAGCAAAAGAAATATAATTTAAGGGAGTATAAGAGATACTCCAACCCATTACACAAAAAGGAATTGTATATGTACAACCTGAAAGGAAACCCGTTTGAAACGTACAAACCAAGACTAGGCACTAATACCCAAAGCTTCCAATGACTTAACACAACCAGAACCTATTTTATATCACCCACCAAGACAACCTACTGCAAAAGAGAGATTAACAAACGTGTACAATACAAAAGTAACACCCAAAAAAACTATGCTAATACTGTGACAGTGATTCCTTAGGCTTGATCAAGCCACGCCAAAACCAAGCCAAAGGTGGAAAAGAGCATAGTCTTAATTTCATAGTCTTGAAACAATCCATACCGAAAAAAACCAATCCGAGAGCAAGAACTTATTATAACAGAGCATCATCCATCCAAATAAATCCCAAAGTTCCAGCTAGCATAACAGAACAAACAAAAGAGTGATAACACCGCAGCAAAGCCAACATAAGGTTTGAATAAAACCATTCAAATCGGACATCAATGCAACTAAACAGTAGCAGAGGTATTTAAGCATTGCCAAGGGTTTGATTGCCATGAATGAAAAGGATATAAAAAAGACTTGTCCTTTGCTCTGAGCCATTTCCAAGACCTAATTATAATAAGATCCATGACAGCGGCAGGTTCAAATGATTTATTTGAAAACAGAACCTCATTTCGCGCTAACCACAGTGACCAAACGGTGACCAACCAGACTAAAGACCATTTTTGCCTATCTTGTACACAACCATATGGTAACCCCACAAACTGAACAAAATTAGAGAGACAACAATTATGTAGTACAGAACAACAACCACACCACTCCAAACACATAGTCCAAACTCTGGACGCAAATTCACACTCAAAAAACAAATGTGATATGTTTTCTACCCCTTGATCACACCAAGCACAACCATCAGTAGAAGGATGTAACACTTTCCTCTTAATTAAATTTTCCTTTGTGAGAATTCTATTTAAAATAGCTTTCCAACCAAAGGCCGACACTTTCAAAGGCACAAACTTTGACCACAAAAAAAATTGCATTGGAAATTCTGCATGAATAACGTCATTAACAATTACTGAATATGCCGACTTAACTAAATAGACGCCAGTAGGGTCAGTAATCCACCTCCATCTGTCAGGTTGATCTTCTCGCAAATGCACGTTTTGTAACTCCAATACTAATTGTTGGAAATGTTCACGTTCCCATTGAAAAAATTGCCTACGCCAACTCCAATTCCAAACCAGACCATTGACACGTCGTTCAACTATGTTAGCTAAAGACACATCCTTGTTGTTAGCAATAAAAAATAGCCTAGGATGCCGATCACAAAAAGACTCAACACCACACCACACATCCTTTCAAAATAGTGTATCACAAACATTACCCACTTTTTTTACACAACCACGCACAAACCAATCAAAAGTGAAATTACTACTACTATCAATGGACCATAGGTCAGCCCACCAAGTAGAACCCTTAGGACTTACCCTCCTCACACCTACACTCCTCTCACCATAAATAGAATTAATCACCCTATACCACAACCCCTCTCTTTCCACTAACAACCTCCACCTCCACTTACCTAATAATGCTAAATTAAATGCTCTCAAATCACGAATACCCAAACCCCCATGTTTTTTCTCCCTACAAACATCCACCCAAGCAACCCAAGGTATCTTGTTTTTCTCTAAGGACCCACCCCAAAGAAAAGAAATAAATAAATAATTGAGTTGAGAAATAATACCTTTGGGAGCCTTGAAGAAAGAAAGGAAAAAAATCGGAATGGAATGAAGCACTGACTTCAAAAGGACAATACGACCACCAAAAGAGAGCATCTTGCACTTCCATTTTGATAGAAGAACCTTCACCTTCTGAATTACCGGTTCCCTAAGTCTTCATACTTCTAGGATTTGCACCAATAGGTAAGCCCAAATAAGAAAAAGGAAAGGAATCCACCTTACATTTTAGGAATGTAGCAACAACACTTAACCACTCCTCCCCCACATCAATCCCCATAATCTTACTTTTATGAAAGTTAACATGTAGGCCCGCCACTAGCTCAAAAATTTGCAGTGTTGCTTTAATAGCCCACAAATTGGTATAAGTAGCCTCTCCCAAAATGATTGTGTCATCTGTATACCGTAAATGAGAGAGTATCATGTCATCATGGCCAACCTTATACCCACAAAACATATGAGAATTGACAACTTTATTCATCAAAGAATTAAAACCCTCTGCCACAAGCAAAAATAAGAAATGAGTTAGAGGATCTCCTTGCCTTAAGCCTCGACTGATACGAAACTCTCTAGAAGGACTACTATTAATAAGCACATAAATTCGGGATGTTCTCAAGAACTCATCAATCCATTTCCTCCACAGGGAAACCATTCTACCCATAATGTACTATAGGACATTCCAGTTGACTGAGTCATAAGCTTTTGCAAAATCCACTTTAAAAAGCATGCAACTCTTTTTCTTCCTCTTCATTTCTTCAATTGCCTCATTGACAATGACAGTGTTATCAAAAATAGATCTACCCTTAATAAATGTTGACTGACACTCCGAAACCACACTCCCAATCACCCTCCGCAACGTATTAGCAAGAACTTTTTCCACAATTTTATACATAACACCAATTAGCGAAATGGGGAAATTCCTCTATCTTTTGGGGACAATATGTTTTTGGCACCAACACAATAAATGAGCTATTGGACCCTGCAACCAACCTTCCATTAGCATGAGATTCATTCATAAAGCACAAAATATCATCTTTAATGACATGCCAAAATTCTTTCATGAAGTTTTTAAAGAGGCAGATTCATCTAACTCAATTTAAATTAGTTAAAGTTTAATATAGCTTCCAAATATTAAGTTTTATATAAGAAACTACTAGTATCACATTACATTAATTTACCATCTATATATAATATTTTTTTTGTGTTTTTTTTTAAAGATAGTTTATTTACATATGATTAATCATAAATTTATTAATCATTCAATTAATTTAATTTTAATAAATGTTTTGATAAATTATCGTATAAGGAGAACAAAGAACCAAAAAAAATTTATTATTATTTTTTAAAAAGTCGCTAGAATTAGGTTAGCGATGAAGGGTTTGAATAACTTATAGTATAACATTATAAATTCAAATGTTATTACCACTTTGTACCAAAAAAAATGTTATTACCACCACAATAAAACAAAAATGATTATTTTTTAAAAATTAAAACTGTAAAAGTTTCTATTACTTCATCCGTTCTTTTGTAATTGGGAATGTAAAAAATATTTTCATTCTATCTTTATTTGATTAAGTATAAATAAATTTAATATAAATTATAATATTAATTATATTATAATGATTTTTTTAATCGTAAATAATTAATAATTTTTTTTTAAACATTACTCCTCCGGTCCTATTTATAAGAACTTTTTTAGGGTGGGTCTTGGTCCTTTTTATAAGAACCTTTTCAAATTGTCCCATGCATTAATTATTTTTTGATAAAAATACCCCATTAGTGGAGGTAGGTGCGTAATTAATCAGTAGAGAGAGTATGACACAATTGAGTAGTTAATTGGAAAGAGAAAGATAATGAGTCTCAATAAATTCAAGGGTAGTTTAGGAAATATCATACACATTCTTGACAAATTTATTGCAATCAACTAAATTAACCAACTTCCTTAATCCGTGTGATATAGTTAAAAGGTTCTTATAAATAGGACCGGAGGGAGTATTTTATACCAAAAGCTAAAAAGCCGGTAGGATGGGAGGAAATAAATAAAGGTGACTAATTAATTATTGCCAAAAGTTGTTGGCGCAATCATAGCAGAAACATACTTGGAACTATAAAAAAATTATGATAATGCTGCCACCACCGTTTTGACTTTTGTTTATAAAAAATCCTCTCTGTAAGTTGAGTGGTGCGACACAATAACTAGTTGTTATATTAAGCATGCCAATTGGAGTACAGCCCCACATTTCACTAATCTTACCTAGCTTTGACATTTTTCAATTATTTCAATCCTAGGAAACTTGTGTCACAATTTTAATTAATTAGTAACGTTGTCCAATGAAACGTATTAATAGTTCGTATTTTTAAATTATAGGATTTAATCAACGGTTTTTTCTATAGTGTGTCCCAGGCACACTTTAACAATCAATAAAATCTGTTTCCCAATACCACTTTTACTGTATTTATTATGAGAGAGAGTGACTAATATTTAAAGAACATTAAATATGATTTTTAATACTAATTTACTTCCATTTTTAACCATGCCTTTTTCACTTCTATATATCATCTTTTATATTTTCATTAAAAAAACACCAAACTTCCAATGCAGCTTATTCATTCCAACATCACGCTGGAAACAGTAAGAGAAATTATATTTTCTTACTTTTGCTTTTTTTTCATATTAGAAAAAAATGAGAAAAAATATTGCAAAAATACAGTATATTGCATTATCATTTGTGCATTATTAGATTGTATGGCAGCATGCTCCCTTATGCTAGTTTCTTAAGCAAACGACACAATATATTGTATTTTTGCAAATTTTTTTTTACATTTTTTTTCTATTTATTTCCTCTACTTGAAACAAATAATAATATGAAAAAAAAATAAAAGTAAGAAATTAGATTTTTTTTTACAGTTTTCGGTGTGAACTTGGAATGAATAAGTTACTGTGTAAGTTTGGTGTTTTGTTTTGAACAAAAATATAAAAGTGAAAAAGATAGGGTTAAAAATGAAAGTAAATTAGTATTAAAAATCAGATTTAATGCTCTTTAAATGTTAATCACTCTCTCTCATAATAAATACAGTAAAAGTGGTATTGAGAAACAGATTTTAATGATTGTTAAAGTGTGCCCTGGGGCACACTATAGAAAAACCATTTAATTAATATCAGTGTTGAAAAGTTTTAGTATAGTTGAATTGTATTAATTTTAAAAATTAATAGTTGAGATGAATGATATACGTTTTATGAAATGTGTTAGTTAGATGAAAATAATTTAAGTTAAATTTCGCGAAACCATAAACCCTAAAATCTATTCAATTATGTGTTGTCACGTCATTTAATGAATATGATACATAATAATTTTAATAAATGATTTGGCAACACAACATTGAATATCCGTGTAAAATCTTTTTACCCTAATCGTGTATACATATTAAACTCTAAATTATATATGTTGTATAAAAGTTATTTTTCATAATTTAACTTATTAAAAACCATCATATTAAGCATACTAAATTTAAACTTTGGTAAAAAAAAAAATGAGTCATTTGTATTTAAAAAATAAATACTACAATGAAAATGTTTTAAGTTTTTTTTTTTATGTAATAAAATTACGTGAATAAAGGTTTATTCCTTCAAGTTCACATATGACACGCAATAACTTGAACCAACATGATTGAGTATCAAGTAATATATGTTTAATTTCTATAAGTAAATTCAAGTTTAAGTCTTGTGGATTGAAGACTTTTTGTTGAGATAACTATATGAATGTTCCCGACTCAGGTAAAATTATCTCCCATTAAAAATACATATGATTCAAACAAAAAATATATAACACATTTTTTCATCCAAATTTAACTGGTACATCACAAAGGATTGCACATAATGTTATATGTCTTAATATATGAAATGAAAGTTTTTTTTTAATTAAACGGGGCAACAAGGCCATGAAATGAAAGTTCCTGCTTTTAAATGTGAATTATTCTCTCATTAATCTTAGTTACATATTTAGAGTGTCTTTGTTTGGGATTATTAGAGAAATAATCACTTTTTAAAAAAAATATCACTTTTTTAAATTTTTAGTGTGTTTGTTTTAGATTTTAGAAATAATTAGAATTTAAAAATAATAAAAAATCCTTTTATAATAAAAAATTCATATTAACTTGTCAAAATAACCAGTTGAAATAGATAAGAGAAAATAAAAAATATTTTTTATTATAATCAAACACAAAATAACTTCTGAGTTTTATAAAATTCTCTAAAAAAGTAAAAAGAAATTTATACAATCTAATAATCATTTTTTTTAAATTTTAAACAATCGGGCCTTAATCATGTGTTTTTTTTTTAAAAAAATTCATGTGATATCTTTATTTTTTGAATTTATATAAGTTTAAATTGTCATTCACATCTTAATAACAACATATCCACTGCAAATTCAAATTAATTATACACTAATATATAACTCAAATGGATTATCCTTTAATTTTATAAAATTATTAATTTAAACTGATTATTTTTTAATATTTAAATTAAAATGTTAATTTAAACCAATTATCTCTTAAAAATTACCTATTAAGTTTAAATTATTTATTAAATTATATTAAAAATATGAAATTTTTAAATCATTATATTATTGCCGAACACATAAACGAGATAGTAGAGTTTAATAATTTTTTTTAGTATAAATCACATGTAACTTTTACGAGAGGCAATATACTAATATTGTTAGAGCGGGTTCATTCACATCATAATAAAACTAATTTTTTTTAAAATATTTTTTTATTTATAATACTTGAACCTGATACTTTATTTAAGAAAAATCAAGTATGTAATCTTGAATCACTCCCGTGAATTGAGATTAATGCAATGTAACTAATAGTTAAGTCCTTAAAATAATAAAGAGGAGAAGAACTGAATCGAGAAAATGTCAAACACGATCAAGGAAAAAATAGTTTATCAAATTGCGTATTAAAAAAAAAAAGCAAAAAGCAAATCAAGAATTGACTTGGCACTAATGAACTTTGTTCCTTTAGTTAAAAATTAAATGAAGTAATATGATATAAGGACGGACGTAGACGTTTTCCTCAATGACCATGACATGAAAAGGATGATTAGCTAGACAAATATGTGCTTAGAAAAATCACGATATTTCCTAGGGACTTTGGAAAACTAATCGCTATTTTTATAATTACTGAAATAGATATAGAAAATATTATTTACACAAAATATCCTTTGTAAATCGCATACAAATACTTAATATATGAGTAGTTTAAATTAATAAGTTACGTTCATATTTGTTTTGGGAAAACCATAAGTAATTTCCAAAACCACTTACAAATTGTTATTGTGTATTTGGTTTGATATTAAAATTGATAAAATTTAAATTTAAATTTCATAACATATAACTTTATCACATTTTAACGTTAAATCGGACATACTTTGAATCTCCAATTTTACTAAAAGAAAAAAATGTAACGGATCCAAATTTTAATTTCGAACTAGTTCAATATTGTGTTTTAATTTTAAATTTTAGATAAAATAAATAGAAAAGAAGGGAGAGATAAAAGTTTTTTTATTTAAATACAATTTATTCATATTAATTTAAAGGCATTTGTTTGTCAACGAACTATTTAAATATTTTTTATCTTATCCATAAGAAATGATAAAAGATGTTTTTTTAATAAGTAAATGATGAGATGTTATTTTGGATATATTTTTTTTTTTAAAATCAATTTGTTATATTTTAGATGAGAAACAACAGTGCCTTCACTCTTTAGTTTGAGAAATGTATTTTGAACAAAAAATAAAATACAATTATAATTTAGAGTTTTTTGTTATAATATTTACAATAATCAATCTCAACTTTTATTTTTTTTATAAGACTTGAACCAACTAGTTACAGCTAAATACTGGAGTATTTATTTATTACAAAATTCCTAAAAGGAGAAAAAAATAATAAGGGATCGAGGGTATTTATGTAATTTAGAAAATACGGCATTGCGTTTTGTGTTGGTGTATAGCATAAAATTTTGAGGAGGATTGGGACAAAAACGTCATTATGAGGTGGTCTTCTCTTCCTTCCTTTGTTGTTTCTGCTTTCTGTTTTTTCTTTTTCCGCGTTTCCTGTGTCTAGAACATTTCATTTCTCTACCAATTGAATCACAGAGCAAGATCTCTCCCTCTTTCTCTCTGTGTCACCCACTAGGGTTTATGATCTCTGCCTCTCTTCCTCCAAATGCCTCCTGCTTTATGATAATCAAATGCTGAATCTTCCACCTCCATTTTTCACCTGTAAGTTTTGCTTTTTCCCCTTACTCCCACTCCCCCTTTTACTATTTCATGTTTCACGTGAATCCTTTTAATAAAAATCGAATTTTTTTCTTCTCTAAAATGCTGGGATTTTTATTAACTTCTTTGAAATGCAGCATCCTATTCCTAGGTAGGTGGGCATGCGTTTTTTTGTGATATATACAATTACGAGATAATTGTAAAGTTTGGATTTTTACACCGCAAGCCATTGTAATCGATAATTTGATTGCTAATGAACTCATCTCACTGAGTCTGTGTCTTGTGGTTGTAGTTTTATTTGATGTTTCGTTGAATGCCAAGAAACTTTGGTTTAATTGGCTCTAGTGAAGTAAGGCTGTGGCTTGTTTCACTGTAATGTGCATTATCTATGATCTGTCCCACACTTCTAGATTTCATAGGGGAAGTTTAAATTAAATGGATCTTATTTTGAAAATAAATAAATAAATAAATAAATAAATAAATAAATAGTGTCCAATGGTATAGTGAGTTTGTTTCTCTATGTTGAGTCTCTAACTGTGGATGGACTGTGATGCTGATAATATTGACACCCTAAACATGTAGATCTACTAGAGTTACCAGGAAGTCTCTTGGATTTCTATTCATTATAGAACATAAATCTTATGGGTTTTTTATTTCAAATTTGTTTGGATGATTAGGATTTCTTCACTGGGTTCTAGAAATGTTGAATTTTAAACAAAGATGAGTAAGACTGAAGTATCAAGGATGAAGGCACCACTTGTTCCACTGGCAACCCTGATCGGACGAGAGCTGCGAAATGAAAAAACTGAAAAGCCTTTTGTGAAGTATGGGCAGGCTGGCTTGGCAAAGAAAGGAGAAGATTACTTTCTAATCAAGACAGATTGCCAGAGGGTTCCTGGGGATTCATCAACACTATTTTCTGTCTTTGCGGTATTATTCGTGTTCTTCGTTTACGTGTGTATTTAATTAACTTGATTAGCATCTTTTTGTTTTAGTGAATGTTTGGGGAAAGATATTTGAATATCAAGAATGAGAATATAGCCTAAGATAAGACTGAATTGGTAATTGGTTCTGCACACTGGAGAGAATGTTTGTTTCTCAGGTTTAGTAAATAAATGAGAATTGAAGTGTATGGTTTCTTTCTTCTCTTACATGTTCTCAGTGATCAAGTGGAGCATCAATTTATTCCCACAATGGTTTGGTTATGATATACATAAGGAATTCTTGATTGGCAGATCTTTGATGGGCATAATGGTATATCCGCTGCTATTTTTGCGAAGGAAAACATACTAAGTAATGTTATGAGCGCAATACCAGCAGATATCAGCAGGGATGAGTGGCTTCAAGCTCTGCCTCGGGCTCTAGTTGTTGGTTTTGTGAAAACTGACATAGAATTTCAGCAAAAAGGTACATAGAGTTTTCCTTTGAATTCTTATTGGAGTTGTCCATCTGCACTCATGCTAACATTTTAATTTTACCTGCAGGGGAAACTTCTGGGACGACAGCTACATTTGTTGTGATTGATGGATGGACTGTCACTGTTGCATCTGTTGGGGATTCCCGTTGCATATTAGATACCCAGGGAGGTGTTGTTTCTCTATTGACAGTTGATCACAGATTGGAAGAAAATGTTGAAGAGAGGGAACGTGTTACTGCCAGTGGTGGTGAAGTAGGAAGACTCAATGTATTTGGAGGCAATGAGGTATGACATATCTTCATCTTCCTTTCAAATCATGACCTGCTTAACTAACCTGTTTTGGTTCCTTAATACGTATATAGGTAGGGCCTCTTCGCTGCTGGCCTGGTGGATTGTGCCTTTCTAGATCAATTGGTGACACAGATGTGGGAGAATATATTGTTCCAATACCACACGTTAAGCAAGTGAAGGTGAACTGGTTTTATTCTTAGGGTCTTAGTTTATTGATTGACCTTTTTATATGGAAGTGTTTAGATTCTTAATTTCAATGCTCACAAACTTGTTATTTGTTTCCCAGCTTTCAAATGCTGGCGGAAGGCTTATTATAGCTTCTGATGGTATTTGGGATGCTTTATCTTCTGATGTGGCTGCCAAGTCATGTCGGGGTCTACCTGCAGAACTTGCTGCAAAGCTGGTGGTTAAGGTGATGGTTAACTGGCGCAATCTCCCTATCTTTTCAGGAATGAAAGTCCCATTATATTGTCTACTCAATACCTTTTGAAGTTTATTTATTTATTTATTTTAACAGGAAGCTCTAAGGTCAAGAGGACTGAAGGATGATACAACCTGCCTTGTTGTAGATATTATTCCTTCCGACCATCCTGTGTTACCAACAATTCCACCAAAGAAACAGAATGTGCTAACTTCCCTTCTCTTTGGAAAGAAATCTCAAAACACTGCAAACAAAGGAACTAATAAGCTTTCTGCAGTTGGTGTTGTGGAGGAGTTATTTGAAGAGGGTTCTGCAATGCTTACAGAGAGGTCACCCTGAGACTATAGCTTTGAAATTTTTATCACATGCTTCCTTTTGAAGTTTAATAGTTGCTTTGCTTCATCACAAACAAGTGAACTCATATTTGAGTGCATTTCTGTGTGTTATTCTTAAGTTTTCTGTTTTCTTAAAATGCAGGCTGGGTAAGGATTTTCCTTCTAGTATGAATTCAGGGATTTTCCGCTGTGCGGTTTGCCAATCAGATCAACCCCCTAGTGATGGCTTATCAGTGAACAGTGGCCCTTTTTTCCCTCCAGTATCAAAGCCATGGGAAGGTCCATTCCTCTGCACAAACTGTCAGAAGAAGAAAGATGCCATGGAAGGAAAAAGGTCTAGCAGGCCAACAGTGACAACAGCATAGTAATCTAGTATTCAAGCAACATAGTAAATATTAGTATTATTTTTCCCTGGCAGTGTGAGCATGCTTGCTTCTACATTTGGGTGTTGATACTTGATTCTCAGTCATAGGTGTGTAAGAAATGAGGTTGAGATAGCCAGGTTAGGTCTATTGGAGGTTGTTGCAAATTATTTTTGGCTTGTGCTCAGCTGTTGGACTAACTGACAGAACAAACATATGTTGTTAAGTAGATAAATTCTAATAGTTTGATTGCTAACGGCTTGTAAGTAACTGACAATTTCATGGTTAACATACACAATCCTCTTGCTTCCATATCTTCATCTATGTTTTGTGTACAACAGGATGCCCCATCACCAGAATTATACCAAAAAACTCCATATAGCAAAGTACTTTTTAAACAGTGCCAGTAGATTGGCCTTAACCTGAACTACAAATGGGTAATTTGCAATTTTCCCTATTATTAAACAAGGATAATCCAATAATCATGTTCAATATAACTTTTTGATGGTAAATATTTCAACTAATATTGTAATAAATTTTCTTTTGTCTTTGATAGGAAATTATCAACAAACATAGCTATGGGTTTAACTTTCGAGCTGGGGGTGATGGTTTGATAAAGTTCTTTAAAAAGTGACGACTCTAGAATTCGAACCCCTCAACTTGCAGGTAAAGTCTGTTTGGGGTCACAGTTCAGTTTTTTTATAACCAACCACTGTTTGGTAATATTAAACAAATAGCCAAAAATAAAATATCAGCAGAGTACAGAATTATGAGCCCCACCCCAGCGAAGGTGCATTAATATTAATAACCGAAATAAAAACAAAGGAAACTACAAAACAAGCTAACGAGACAAAAAAGCACAGTAGCTTCCCCCATGAAGTAGATGGCTCAACTCTAGTACCTTTTGTTTTGTTATGACAAAATGAGGGGGTTATATTACTCCATGTCCATGGTACCTAGTTGAATCATTAATAGCGTGTTAATTTCTGAGTGGTTTGTCTTCTACACAAACATATGCAGCTTTCTCACCAAGGTTCCAAAAACAACTCCAATTATAGGCCTCCTACCCAAAATGTCTCATTGTTTAAATATTTTCCTAGTCACTACTAGCTGGCTTGTCTCATTAATGGAGCAGATTACCATTTATGAACATAACTTATGTTAGTGTATGTTTAGAAATATATTAAGAAATATGACAAAGTCTATTACTAATTCTGTTAAGAACCAGAATAAAGCAAACGAGCAAATTTGTGAGCCAAAACTTTAAAGGAAAACTAAAAGAACATAGGAAATCATAGCACACAACACAACAGAAGTTTGATGATTTGCAAACAAGAGCATACATAAGGAGCTCATAAATAAGATGATAAGTAAAGGGCAAAATGTTTGAACTTTTATAATTTTTATTTTTTTTGGCTTTAATACACGTATGAGTAGTGGCAATGAGCCATAATATTTTTAACAATGAGCCAACCCAATTGGCAAACAAATATAACGTGAGCAAATTTTATCTTTAATTGAGGAATTTTAAACGGGAAATTCTAAATACTACAAATACGAAGATTAACGAATACCAACACTTGGTATGATATCATTTATATACTCATATTTATCATAATCAAACCTTCGAGTTTTCCGTGAAAACCTTAATTTTATTGGGTTGATTATCAATCGCAGCTTATTTCGTAAAAAAAGTTTTCATTGTATATAGTTACTCTAATTTTAAAATCATTGAAAGTGGCTATAGCTGAGCTGATCTGAATTAATCTAACGTACAAAAGGTATACTAGTACTACACGCGTTAATTCTATTTTTCCCTTGATAAAAATTGAATTCTATTATATATAGTTACTCTGTTGCTATTATCTTTCTCTTGATAACAATATTTTTCAAGATGATATCTTTTCAAAATTCTTTCAATAAATTATTAAAAAATATATTTTTTTTAAATCTAAAAAAAAAACTAATGTAAACACGCATTTAGTATATATTACATTTGATAAAGTATTTTTTTAGCAATACCGATGATATGATTCAACCCATGTGAGATAATGAAGCAATAGACAAGTTTCCATTTTTTTCGGTACATTGAGAAAATAAGAAAAAAGAGATCAGAAGAAACACAACAAATACCTAGGGAAGGCAGTGCCCATTACATCTGCAAGCAAAGCTGAAGAGAGGCTAATGGGAGGAGAATGAAGAAGCACCAGATTCTCATCGTTTTAAAACACCCTATTATCTTAGGAAAAATATCCCCATGTTAATTTCCTTCTCCGTCCAAGCTCTGGAAAAAATATATTTGACGGAGCATATAATAAGATGTGTATAAGTGTATTGGATAAGGGAGAGAGCCTCCAAAAGCATCCTTTTTTTCCCATTTGCTTCATTTAAGTCCCGTTAGATTTTGAAAATCACAAGAGAAAATTGGTAAGAACCAATTTATGCATCATGGTTCTCAATATTATAAACAAGAGTTTAGTCCGCAGAATATTTATTCATTTAAATTTTTGGTAGGATTTTTTTCTTTAGATATTAATGATAAAGAATTGGTCCCTTAAGATATGTAAATATCAAATAATAGATAGAATATGATGAAATAAAATTACTATATTAATTTACATATTTTACGATGAAATAGCAGTGTTCATTCCATTGTTCGGTATGTAGATGTAATGGTAAAGAGATTAGTAAACAATAAATTGAATTCTCATTTCATCTTATATCATCTAAATTGGGAGAAAAAAAATAGAGGTATTAAATGAAATGAAATAAAATACATTTTATCATGTTTCATTCTAATCCATTATGTTTTAAACACTCAAAATATAAAAATTAACATCATTTCATTCCATTCCATTCCACTCTATGCTTTCCTTTCCTTTCCTTTTAATCAATCAATTCAACCACAGACTAAAAGTCTACAACTCAAATCATTAAAAATATAAGATCCCATATCCAACTAAAAGAAAACTATAGGCACTAGGTACCCAAGGAAAAACATTTCCTCATAATGTACTAATCATGTGATATACTTGCCCCCCACTTCCAAATTAGTACCCCTCCTGGCTCTTGCATTGAGGGTCAAATAGGTGTCGACGTTGAATACTATAGGTTGACGTACATCATTTTTTGTATGAGTTTTCTTTGCATTAAAAGTAATCATATTTACTTTTGTACACAATATATGATATTTTGTTTTTTTATTGAACAAAACTTCAGACAATTAAACCCATGTCAAATTTTTGCTCATACCTATTTTTTCTGGTTCCACCATTGCTTCCAAGTATTAGTTGATCAGAATCATAATCATATCCAAGTTACAGGACTTGGAATCAACACCAAAAATCTACACCTCTCCCATATAAGAAATGAATACTGGAGAGTGAAATTCAGAATGCCAGAGGATATATAATGAAAGAATAATAAAACAAACAAAGCATTCACTATGGTGTTCATTGCAGATGCTGCTACTCGCGACAAAGCTATGATTCTTACATATGTAGATGCTTCCATTAGATGGGCAGATTTCTTCTAAAACAGTCCTTCTCCTGCCAGCATGAATTTATACACACTCAGGCAAAATACAAGTCAATGGCACAAACTTTGGTGTTCAAAGTAATGATGTGGCCCAGAGAACTAACTTCCAAAAATACTATCATAATGAAAAGTGTGTGGAAACCACTATTAAAACATGTCATTATTTGCAACTATAGATAAATGAACTTACTCAACTCATCCAAGGAGGTTTTATCAACGCTCTCTCCACTCTTGATGAGGCGAATTTTCCCTGAAGAGATGACAAAGAGAGCAAGAACACACAAAATATCAGTTTGTAAAGAGTTGAGAAAAAAATTAAAAAGAATACTACTATAAGCTAAATTGAAATTTTATCTACTTAAGCGAGTTTAAAATGATAAAATCCTTTAACCCTAATATGATCATACTGATGTAAATTATAATGTGTCATGTTAGCCCTGAAAGTAAAAATGAGAAATGCACTGCTCGCTGTCCCCTTTTAAAAAAGATAAAAACTGTCTTGCCATGCAAAGAATACATATTTGGGCTCTAAAAATGAAGTTCTATTGCAAGAAAAATGCCACATCACATGTTGTCCACAAATTAAATAAATGATGGGTGAAATTAACTGCATATGATGGTGGTGATTGTTACAATAATCAATCAATTGTAATCAAGTAATTATTAAGTAATTAGCTTATACACTTCAAGAGGCACAGCGAACCAGTCATTGAACGAGAAAAGGAGCTAGTTCACACTTCACAATTCATTGATTCAACTATCATTGAACCTTGGTTATATATTATATGCCTAGTAAGACAAAGAGTCAATAATAAAAGGCTAAGTAGTCCCCATATATATGTGGATCGTATGTGTGTCTTGTGTGTCTTCTGTTTTTTGTATTGTCTGCAGTTCACCATTTTTTAGCCAAATTGGTCAACCGGTCCAGTATTTCAATCCACGATACTCAGATTAACAATGATGATAAGGGAGCTGGTTCAAATCGAGGCCAGGTTAAGTTTTAGATAATAGTCACCCTTCCCCAAGGAAAAAAAATCCCTCCGGTTTTCACTTTTTATATTAAACATATTTTATATCCTTTGTAACTGCAGAGACAAGCTAGTGTGCCCTTGGTTTCTTTGCCCAGTGCCCCTCCCCCTAAACCCCCACACAAATAAATCTGGAGCTCAATGTTTCTGACTTAGTAAGAGGCATTAAGGACACAAATAACATAAGAGGCACCTATATGATCTCCAATATCCACATGGGAGAGCTTAATGTTTGTAAGCCTTTCGCAGAAAACTGAATAAGAATAAGAGAAAAGATTGCATATAAGTTGCCATACCATCGCGACGAATACATATCTCTGGAATGCTTTTAACTTCACCATTAATGCTATCATTGTACACTCTAGTTTCAATGTCACCCTCAACATAAACTGAAGAGCTGCATTAAAGCTTCAAGCATTAGTCTGGAATATTTACAACAAAAATCAAATATTCCCTTGTACAAACACTTACTTTTTAAAAAGTTGCTGTACTGCATAGGCCCCCAGTACATCATTATGCACAGCAATCCGATGCCATTGAGCAGGTTTTGGCAAATCCTTTGCTCCTACAATTCTCTGGTCATACATCCCCCCTGTCCCAACTGTAAATATGGTTACATTTTTCCCATTCCTCAATATCTTCTGTACTGGGGCTTGACCAACTTTTCCACAGATAATTGCCTGATTCAAATCACTACCATGTTGGTCAAATTATTTGTCAGGTGCAACAAGCAAATATATCATCAGTTGTCTCTCATTTTAGGTTAAGGAAGAACAGCAGATATAAAAACTTGTCTTTAAGCTATCTTCTGTTTTAATGTCTCAATATCTCCTTTGTGAGAAGTACACCACAAAAATCTGCTTAGTGAGAATGTCTTTTTTTATTGGTTCCAGCATGACCATCATCCAGAATGAATCAATTATATTTATTAATCTTTTAAAATTACTGGATTTCATTTTTTTTTTTTAAAAAAAATCTTAGAATCCTTGTACTGCAGAAAATTTTACACAATCATAGCAGAGCAAAAACAGAACAAACCAAACTACAATCCATCTCAACAAAAATTTAGAGATTAGGTTTTCAGCAAAATTCTATCCCTAGGGATTTTTATATATATATATATATATATATATAGTAATAATAACAACAATCAACTAACACCACCCAATACCTTGTGCACACCCCGAAATCCCCAACCCCTTTTGGGATCCACACCTTGAAGTTGTAGCTCGGGCTTTCCACCAAGAAAGTCATCAATTTCATCATCCAATTCTTCGTTGTTTGGTCCATCATTATCATGTGAAGGCTGATCAGCCTGATTTTCAGATAGCGATGTTGAATACCATAATGTCCCCCTTCTCAGCACACCAGCTGATGCATTCAGAAACAAAATCAAAGTTAATAACTGAAAGCAACAAACCTGTTCTTATACGTGTATGTAATGTATATCAAAGAAAGTGAAATATAAATCTTTCCTAGCAGGTGTTGGACAAAATTTTCCGTTGAACAAACAAATACGATCAGCACATACATCTCTAGGCAAGTCTGAGCGAAACACAAAATTGAAAAAAATAAAAATAAAATAAATCTTGAATTCCATTTTTCAAGAAGTTAGCACTGGTGTGGTGTGTGCGTCTCAAGGAGGAATTATAGGAGCTTTAGATGATTGAACCGAACACAAATATATATCAAGTCATATCACACTGAAGTGAGGGAAAAAAAACGCGTGTATTGTGATTATGAGCAGAACAGAAACACATTTAAAAGAAAGAGACACACCGTGGGACTGGGAAGAGATTCGGAGATGCTTCGCAAGCCTTACCGCTACAGAATTCATTTCCAGCACCAACCTGCAAATTCAAACACCAAGCAACTGCAAGGGTTTAATGGTAGCACACTACTATGGTCTCTGGGTTTATGCAATCGGGGTCACTCCGCAAATGGGCCCGGCCCATGATTTTTTTACATCTTTCATTTTTTTTTTCAATTCATTTTAGAATTAAATTACATTATATTATATTTTCATGTATTTTGGAAACTTATACTTATTTCTTTTAAGAGAAAAATTATCAGCATTTATCATACTTTAAGCTATTTTAATGCGAACAGGTACCTTGAAGGCCCTTTTTTTATTCTCTTTCCTTTACTGATGAATTTTGAACTCACAATCGGCTTTAGCATTTTAGAACATAAATTTGTGAAATCCAAAAATGGGAAATAATAATGTTTGAATTTTCATTTCTTCTTATAAAGTCTCAAAATTAATTGAAAGGTGTTTCAAATTAACTACATGTGATCTTTATAGATCATTTTTAAAAATATTTCCGAGAATATAAAAAACATACCAAACATACATATAATTTTTACTCGGGAATAACATCCCTGGTAATAGGATTCCCGAGAACATCATTCCTGGGAATATGATTTTATACCTTGAAACAAACTCTCCCTTACAGTTAGGGATGTTCCAAACGTTTTTCTGTCCCATGGAAATAATTGTTACTTTTACCCCCAAACGTAATTATGGAGGGCTCCCAACTGTAAAACAAACAGGCTCTAACTTATCCGCTAGTTTTATTAAACACACTCTAAACGTATTTGATGAAGCATAGCATAATTCATTGTTTATTTAGATTGTGGTTATTTGAAGGTATAGAAAAATAGTTCATGAAAGTAAACTTGGGAATGTAAGGGCCTGTTTGATTTGCATTTTCGTTTCATGTTTCCATTTTCTGTTTCCTGTTTCCTGGAATTTTACAAAGGAAAAACTGGAAATGCTGGGAAACAAAAAATTTTCCAGTTTTTCCTTTGTAAAATTTCAGAAAACAGGAAACAGAGTGAAAATAGGAAATGGAAACAGGAAATGTTTTCGTAAACCAAACAGGCCCTAATATTCCCATGTTTGGTATAAAATTTAAAAAACATATTGTGGGAAAGTGATTTACTCCTACATTACCTAATTTTTTTATTTTCATGATGAGGGATTAAAATCCTACTTTAGTTACTTTTAAGATAACTTTCCACTTCCACTTTATTTTACTATATTTTTTCTATTTAAATTTTTTAATTTTTTTAAATAAATTAATTTTTAAAATTTTTGAGAATATTAAATACTTATCCAACATACTTATAAATTTTATCCAAAAATATTATGATTCCCGGAATATTATTCGTACAAATATCATAATATATCTTCAAAAAAAAATCCCCCCTAATTAGTTTATTTTATTAAATAGTGACATGGCATGTTGAATTTGAAATTGTTCCATCCAGAATCACCACATCAGATCAGAAGCCGCACATTCCACTCTACGTGCCCACTTCTCAACTCCTATGTTGAACTTTGTCACCCACTCTCCCCACATTCTGCTCCACTCTAATTGTTTCCTATAGGCTCTCGATCACAGTAACTGCTACCTCGTGGGAAAGAGAAGAATGAAGACATGATATGATGGATGGGAGAAATTGAAGCCCAAATTAACTAAAGCAGTAGCGCTCTCAATTAGCATGTGAATTAGGCCAGCCAATGCACGCTCATCCAAAGTTCGGGATTAAGATCCCCAGGTTACTAGTGATCACAAATCTGCAGAGGAAGTCTCACTTCCACGTCAAAGACAAAGCAACTGCTACTGCTAATGACACAGAATATGGGAGCATAAGGCCTAAGCATGGAAATCAATTCTCAACAAAATCAGTTGGCTCAGTCTTCTTTAGTGTCCTTGGAAACAAGACATCCAAAGTGAAGAAAAATGGCCTTCGCTGCATCGCTGGTCCTGGAAGGGCTTTGTCAAATGAGTTGGGAAACAATTTGGCCTGTGGGGATGAACCTACTTTGTCTCAGCTTCTCACACTTGAGCAGACATTGGACCCCGATCGAGGAGGTGAAGGAAACAAGAACAGAAAGGATAAGCATCGTGTGAAAATGAATTTTCCCCTGTTGAGCTTTCTAGATAAAAAGAAGGGATGGAATAATTTCATCAGGACCAAAATGAGGAGTAATGGTGATGGTGCTGTCACCACGTTAGGACATGTGAAGAGGAAGGCAAGTTTATGGCGCTTGGTTAGGATTCCCTCCAAAATACTGGTCATTCGCCTAAAGTTGAAGATGTTAAGGTCTCTGGCGAAGAAGAAAGTGACAAAACAGTTTGAAGAAGGAGATGGAGAGGATAAAGACAGAGAACTATGCAAGAAAAGGATTCTCATGGGAGGGAGATGCAAGCCGTTGAATTCTTCAGGTACCCTGAGTTATGATTCAGACGGTCTTTTCTTACCAGAGATAGTTCCTTGACACGGGCAGCATGCTATCCCTGATCCCCCTTCTCTTTTCTTTTTTCCTTTTTAAATATTCTTCAGGAAAATTTCGTATCTTTGCTTTTGCATGGATACTCAGGTTTTCTATTTTGTATTAGGTCATCAGTTCTTGACTAAACATCACGATTTTATCTAATTCTTATTCTGCACAAAGAGATGTTATAATATTTACCATTCGTATACTACGAGCATGTCCCTTATACCCTTCCCCTTTATCAGAGTACAGAAGTAGGTAGACTATAGTCATGTTAGTAACAACTTAAGTTTAAACATGTAATTTCAACTTTTGTATATTGAAAGGTTTCATAAACTTATATAATTTCAACTTCTGTCTATTGAATTATATGAATTTTTTCAATCTTCAACAAGGAATCCCATGGTATAGCCTGCGGGATTAAGTCATTGGAATTCTTAAGTTAGCAATAAATTTAACACAAATTATCCACACAAGGGATCGGGTCATATTTCAAATTTCTTATAACGAAATCACATTCAACCCATAAATATGATTAAGAGTTAATTATATATTCCAAGACAAGGCTGCTGTAATTTTCAGTAGTACAAATTTCATACCAAAGGCTCTGCACATGGCCTCAATCAAAATAAAGGCAATAAAAACGACGGCTATGGACTAAGCTGGTGCAGCAACATAAGTACATTAATGTGACAAACTTTTCCTTTTGACCTGATAACTGTAATTCAGGGAAACACAGTTACACAGAAAAAGCAAGCAGCATCAAGTGCCACAAACCACAAGGTAATGTTATTTACCACCTTTTCAAACAGTACACATAACAAAGCCACATTGCTCAGTCAGACCCTCAGTGGTTTCAAACCCAGTGCTGCTCGTAGCTTGTTTGCTTCTGCAATTTCTGGATCTGGGTGGTCAGTCCCATCATCCTTCTTTTCCTTCTTTTCTTTCTTCTCCTTCTTCTTCTTTGGCTCACCATCCTCAAGTCCATCCCCATGCCTTCTGGGACTTACACTACTCCGAGCATGTCTCTTTCTGTAGTCCCCACCATCATAATCCTTGCGATCCCTACTCCTACTTCGACTCCTTGAGTGGCTTCTTCGCCTTCCACGGTCACGATCACGATCTCTATCTCTTCTCTCCCGCTCCCTACCCTCTCTCTCACGGCCATAATCTTTTTCTTCCCTCAGACGATATCGGTCTCTGTCCCTATCCTTATCTCTGTCCCTATCCTTTTCCCTGTCCCTATCTCTGTCTCTATCCCGGCCACGTCCACGCTCTCTATCATAATCTCTATCATAATCTCTGTCATAGTCACGATCCCTATAAAAAAAATCAAAAAACAAATTAAATGTAAACTTGAACAAGCCAAGAAAATAAGAGCAATAAATAAAATGTCTAGTGACCAAATTGCCTCAACTACCAGCAGCAATTAAACCACCATTGCATATGCTGCAATGTGGTTCTTAAAATGACAAATGAAATTGTACTCCACTAAAATAATGCTGTCTCTTGCACGATCTCCCTATTGTTGCCTAATGAAATTTCTATTTTTATACAAAAGTTTTGCATAAAATTAAATTATCTCTGATAGATCTTCCATATTAATTTAAAATAAAAAGATGAAGCATATGGGGACAGCACATCAAAGTTGGGTAAACCAGTTGCTGTAGTAACCAAGATAACAATCATGAATGAAGTTAAGGATTAAAAATAGGCAAGAACGTGATCCAATAAATATTTACCCAACTCTACAATATATAAGATCATGATCATGAAGCACCATTTACCCATACAATGTAATTGTGTGACCCATCATACTTCTCACTGCACACTGTCAGTGCAGAGAAACCTGGCAGGATCATTAAACCTTACTATAGGAAGCAGTTGTATACCACAAATGGCTCTGAATGCCACAGTGGAAATAGAGGTATAACTTTGACAAGTTATATATATAGTGCATGTGTGTGGCTCTGTGAAAATTCAAAAACAGCTTCCAATATGACTTATTCGTAACTGCAGTGGAGAAAGCTTAACGTGTTTTTTTTTTGTAAAATGACATTTTTATAAGAAAACTATGATTTATTTGTGGCTTTAGACCCACGGGCCATGATTCTCCTACACTAGCAAAGAAGTTGATGAAGAACTAGAAAATAAATGAAAAATACCAGAAAAGCTTTTTTAATTACAAGATGCACATGTATGTCAAAGGATACTAAGTTATAAAACACTTGCGAGGAGAGAATAGTACCTGTATCTATGACTATCACGCCTTCTATCCCTATCTCTTTCCCTTGTTGGACTTCGCCCTCGGTAATAGTCCTGTAAATCATTCAATAATTAAACCAGAACCACTTACATTTAACATTAGCAAAATAAGATAAAAGAAGATATATTTTAATCAGGAAAGAAAGGGAAACACCTTCTCATAGGCCCTATCTTCAAGCTCATCAACAGGCTGATCATTATCCTCTTTCTCTTCCTCCTCCTCAAAATCTTCTTCAAGTGCACTTCGTCTAGGTTCTAGTGAACCAAGAGATTCAAGAGTCCACCTATAAATAACAGAAGATGAAATGTAAACAATTCATACCACAATAACAACAAATTTGTAATGTCTAGGTTTAAAGTGTCAATTCACAATCCACACACAAACCGAGAACTTTCCCAAGAATGTTTTTGAGTGGAAAAAGGGAAGGGAAGGGAAGGAAGGTTTACAGAAAGCCCTCCCCCCTCCCCTCCTTTTTGTTTGTGAATATGGTTCTCTCCTTGTATGGCTTACAAAGTCGGGATCCCTCCTTTGCTCCTCCTCCCTTTCCCTGCAACCCTTCCCCTTCCCCTTCCCTTCAAACCCCCAAACACACCCTAAAAGATAATATAAAGACCATTTTTATGCAAAGCAAAACAATCCCGGAAAATAGCTCAAACCTCAATTTTAGTAGGTGGCTCAGGAGGTTAAATTATGAAATAGATCCCTACTTTAACTCCTACATGCTCATAGACAAATAACTACATACAGAAAAAAAAAAAAAGTAGCATGTAACGTTCAGACTTCTTTTGTTAAACTACTTTAGCTCTTAAATCCTCCATCATATTTTCTGAGGAAAGAAAACAAGTTCTCACAGTTAACATAAAACATACTAATGGAGGTAATTTGTTTTCAGAAGTTCCCTGTGGCCTTACAAGAAATAGGTTTCAGATGGTCTAAAAATAGGTCCGTTATATATTCAAATATGATACTCCAGATAGGATAGATATTATTTGAAAATGAAATTCAGCAATACAGAATAGGATGGAGATTGTAGAAGCAATCCATAATCATCAGAGGCAGATATTTACTCCAATGCTCAAAAACTACTAACAAAAAGGGGGGACAAACTGATCAAGCAGGGCATAGAGTATAGACTATAGACAGAACAAGAAGAATCAACATAAGCTTTGAAACTAAACAATCCAAGAGAGTAAGAAAAATCATGCAACCTTCTCTTGATGCGGGGCAAAGCAATATCGCAGGAATAATCTTTTGTGAGAAGTTCATCAATGACCTCATCCACGTGTGTCAACGTAAACTCTGCAACATCAAGAGCAACAAATTAGCTTAACAAGTGAGTGATATACAAAAAGCATCAAAAAGAAAAGGAGAGAGAGAGAATTACGTTGCAGGTACAAAAGAAGAGTTAAATTAAACTGAGATGGCACATGAACATTGATAATAACTTACGTCCATCAGCTAACTTTCGTCTCAGTTTCCGATAGTCATTGTATAAGGGTTCCAGGTAACGATACACGTCAACATCAGAACCAGTAAGACGCAAATAAAAAGCACCAAGTATCCTCACATACCTGTAGAAAATGAAACATATTTTCAAGTTAGGGTTAATCAAGATAATATAATCCGAGACGAAGTGATTGATGTGTAGAAAGTACGCCTAGGGTTTAATATGAAACTGTTGGTTGGTTGGTTGGTTAATTAGAGAGATTTAGGAAGAATTCAAGAGAAAGAAAAAAAGAGGAAGGAAATACTTGTAATCCTCGTTTTTTATGAACTCTATGACGATTTCCTTCTCGGGCTGAATCTGGAGCATCTTCATGACGAGGCACATGAAGGGGGTGGGCTTGCGGTTGCCACCGTAGGTACCACCGAGGTGGTCGATCTCCATGGCCTTGTCGACCAAGGTCTCCGCCGTTAAACCGAAGCATTGTTCCTTCCAATACGTGTTCTGGTAGATCTTCGATCGGAGAATCTTCTCAACCAGGTTTTGAGGGTTCGTCCCTCTTATGCTCTTCGCCGCTGGATCCGTTCGATTCGCCATCGCTTGCGAAATGCAAGGTGGTATTCGATTACATAAACCCTAATCCTCTCCACTCAGGCATGTAATCGTGGGTAGCAGCACCAAAATGGAACAACGACTTTATTTTCGGTTTAAATATATTTTTAATCCCCTGTAATAATTTTCTCATTATTTTTGTTTATTTTTTAAACCAGTCTTTTATAAAAAAAAATCTTTTTTTACCAAATTAGCTCTTCAATTTTTCTATTATTAATTACGTTTTTCATTCATCAATAGTTATTATAATTTTTAAAATAGCTCCCATATAATATAGGTTTATTAATTGATCGATTGTAAATTATTTTTTTTCAAATGATCTTCTATTTTTTCTTTACCAAAAAAAATGATCTTCTATTTTTTATGCAACAACAACGTTCAATGATTAAAAAATATAGGAATTATTTAATAAAAAATCATTTATAAAGAATTAATTTAAAAATAAGTTTTAAAAATTTTGAAAATGGAAATCAAATGAAAAAATTGATGTATTTTAAAAGATCAACAGAAAATTTAAATCTTTATTATTTATATTTTCAATTTTAATTTTAAATATAAGTAGAGGATAAATTGAAGATGGTGCATTTCACTTTCGTCGTCCACATTACTTGCAAGAGTGATTTTTTAGGTGAGCACAAACCTAACATCTTATATTTAAGCACAATCAATCAAAATATTATAAAAGATTAAACTATATTAAAGTTCCACCGTGTAAAATCCTAAATAACACTAATGTCATTGGTTATTTACACTTCTCCACTTTTACACGTCTTTAATGTAGCACGTCCATTCTTTGTTTTTTTTAGTTCAACCACTCATGTATCGTGATTTTACATCAAACCTCCTCCACTGTGTTCAACAAAGAAGGTTATTAGACCAAAAAAAAAAACAAAGAAGGTTATCTCCTTTAGGGAGTGAGATTTTTTTAGGCAACTTCTTAGTGTGTGTTTAGGGAGTCATCACAAACAGAGATTTGCGGTTTCCCGAGGCAAATCCAACTCTTTGTTGGATTGAGAAAACGTGGATTTGGGTGAGTGCAATTGGACACACAAACATATTATTAATCTCTTCATTTGTCGTCTACATTAGTTCTCAATATCTCTTTATCCTTTTTTTCCCTCCTTTTTTTTGTGTGTTTTGTTCATTATTTTATCTTGCCCACATTACACGGCAAATGGAGCATCTAACTTTATTAGAAAGCACTTACAATAGTTAGCTTTGTGGAGCGACAATGGATTTAGTTTTCAATCACACAACAATAAGCCAAGTTTCTCTCCAAGTAGGTTGAAAAAGGAAGGCATATAATTGTCTGTGTATTTTAAACAATTAATCAACTCAATCTATGCTTCTACGGTTCTACCATTCCAGTCCCAATTACCATACTGTCACTGTTTAGAGAAGCCAAGGAACCAATGTCCTGATAAGGATCTAAAGACTCCACCAGATGAAGCCATATTGTCACTGTTTCTAACCTCCCCATCCACATTACATTTTCAGCCACATTCTCAAAGGGAAATTCCATATCTCACCATCTGCAAAGTATAGGATCTTGTTTGGGAAACATCAGGATTTATAGCTGCAGAGAACATTTCTTGTAAGAGGTGGGTTATTTTAGATGGATAAACAACATTTGGAGTACATTTATTATTGAAGACCAAATCATTCTTATCTTTCCACAAAGCATGAATGATAGTGCCAAACACATTACTCTAATTATAATCCTTTCAGTAGCAGGAGATTTATTGAAGGTTAAAAGTTATTCGCTGCTTGAGATCTAAGTTATAAAATTGGTGGAAAAACTGTTGTGGTAAGAAAGACTCCCAAATAGAGTGAGCTCTATCACAATCTCTGAGCACATGAAGATTAGTTTCCGGTCTTAAGTTGCAAGTAGGACATAAGTCTGAAATATTAAGACCCCTTGTAGCCAAGAAAACTCTAGTATTTAGCCCCCCATTCAAGATAATCCAAAGGAAGATTCTAATTCTTTGAGGTTCCTCCCAACGCCAAATATGGTTCAATATAGAATCCAGAGTATGAGAACAAAAATTTTCAACTAACGCATACGCGGGTTTTGTAGAGAAATTCTCATCCTGAGTTTCATTCCAAATTATTGTATCCGTCCCAGTCAAATTATTCCCCGCCATATTAGCAGCCACCTTCCATAACACAGATTGAGGAATGAATGCTTGAAATAAATGAAGTTTCCAATTACCTTCACCATCAGAAAAGTCAGCAACAGAAGCCAACTCCAAAGAATGAGGCAATTGACAGATCTCTTCACTCTGTAAAATAAGGCCAGATTTCATCCAAGAGTCTGACCAGAAATTTATTTGACTTCCATCACCTATGTTCCACCTAATACCCTCCTTCACATACTTCCAAGTTGAAGAGATTCCCTTTCAAACCATAGACTGATTTCTCCTACCCCTAACTATGGGGATTAAGCCCTCACCAGTCGCATATTTGTGCCTCAAGACCTTGACCCAAAGATGAATTAATTGCCATCCAGCTTCATAATCAAAGCTATATTTGTAGCATGGAGATCTCTGAGACCAACACCTCCATCTGTTTTCGATCTACAAAATTTATTCCAACCAATAGAATATAAATGCCTTCCTTCATCAGAGTGACCCCAAATGAAATTTCTAGCTAGTCTCTCCAGTTTGTAACAAACATTCTTTGGCAGCAGAACAGTATGCATTGTATAAGTAGGAAAAGCCGAAATTACTGCTTGAGCCAAAGTTATTCTGCCAGCCATAGAAAGAGAAGATGCACGCCAGTTGTTCATTCTATTTTGAACCTTTTCCAGGAGATAATTATAGGTTGATCTCGTAACTCTGTTGTGAAGCGGCGGGACTCCGAGATACTTTCCAAGTTAAATTCTTATTGCTGTGAAATAAAATTCTTCCTTAAATTAAATGGTACTTTTTAGAGATCAATAAATAGAAACATTGAATATTCAATGTCAGGGTGGAATTCTCTCCGACATCAAATTTCAATCCAATAATGACAAATTGACAAGAGATTTTATATACCATAATGCGAGGAGATTTTACAAATAAACTTGTTAGCAAACCAAGAAACAAGGACATTGCAATGAAATATAAACATAAAATTGTTAACAGAATAAATTAAGGTATACAAGAGCGTACATCTAAACATTTACCATTTTATGTCCAAGCTGACCTGATATTGATGAGAGACAAATTGGTGAATGAAAATCTAAACGCCTAGGCTAATAAAATTACAAATGGAAATAACTACGCTAGTATAAATATAATACAATGAATCTTATCGTTGGGCCTGATCGGCCGTATGGTTGCTTGTTGAAGAAGATGCTGGCCTACCATTCAATATTCCATTGTCCATAGGAGGAGAAGATCCCCACTTACCCTCTGATTCAGTGGGTTCTATCACTTTGACAGACCCATCAGTCAACCCAACAGCAAACTGGTTAGGTTCCAGTGGATGAGCAGCAACCACGACAGGATACACAGCTTGGCTTCTGCAATTCACAACACGGATCAAGTGTCAAGCTCCAACACAAATCTTGCAATTGCAAATAAAAAATACCACCCACCCTAATCAGAGGAAGGACTTTTGTTTCCAAAAAAAAGAGCATAGTATAGATGATCTTTAAATTTAAATTACTAATATCATATCAATATCTAAAGATTGATACAGCAAACAATATCTTGTATGAAATTACTTAGAATTTTTTTTACTGAATCATTTCACAAAAACAACCTTGAATAGAATGTTCAATGTTTTATACAAAAAAGACTAAATTGATTACCATTCACTAAGCTGAAACTTACCCACTTAAAGCTGGCGATGACAAGCATATTGATGATGCAATACGACATCTTAATCTCAAGCTATCGGCATCAAAAACCCCAATGTTTGCATCACAAAATGATGCATATATTAACTGACTGTTGCAGGAATAAGCAGCATATGATATGGGAGCAGGAAGGGCATCTTGGGGAACCCACTGCAGCGAAAGAATTTATGAGCATATCTTAATTTCAATTTTGTCAGCAACCAGCAGCTCTATCAATAATGGAAGAAATTTCCTACCTGCCGAATGCGTTCCATCTTAGAGGCATCATATACTGCCAATTGAGTCTCATGGACTACCAACAAGCGAAGTTGATCAGAATGGAACTGAACCCGTGTATCACCAACTGGTGACTTTCCCACAGGTAGTTGTATCGGAATTGATTTTCTTTTCTCCCATGTATCAATGCTCCATATAAAAAGCTGTACAACATAATAGAGATTCTTAAAACCAAAAACAGAAAAAACATTGAGCACAACAATAGATAATGTTTCCTACTGGGGAAAACAATGCACTTGATAGGAGCAGTAGTAGAGGCACAAATATTAGTAAAACACAGGTACTTCAACTGTAGTACACCAAAAAGGGGGAAAAGACAAAGAAAATCGAGAAAATTTATTAAGTGCAGCAAACCAGCAACAAACTTGCACTAGAGTGTATCCACTCATCATGTACAAAGTCTTCAACCTTTTCTCAGCTAACCATAGAAATCTTGAATTATACATACAGGGAAACAAAAATCAGAGAATCCAATACAGGCAAGATAGCAAAGGTAGTTTAAATTAAATAAACAGATACAAAACCATTAGAGTAAACAAAGGTAATTTAAAAAAACAAAAACAACCCTAGTGCCAAAGCAAAACATAAATAACGAGAACATGATTTTGAATAACATCAAAAGTGGATTTTTATTTAATGTCATAATAGTCCAGAATCTACATAAAAGAGGATCCAATAAAACAAGGATAATTACAAATAATGGAAAGTAGGACAACCAACAAAAAGATCTGGAACACAAATTATTAGGGGATAACTGATTTACATAAAAGACTTTCCATGCCACTCTAAACCTTGTAAAGAAGGAGAATGGTTAAAAGACTTACGTGAGCATCAGCACCAGATGAAACCAGGATGTTAAGATTGGTTGAAAAGGCTAAACCAGTAATTCGCTTCTGGTGACCCTTCAATTTTGATTTCACCTGGTACATACCCCAAAAAAGAGGAGAAAAAACATGTCTGTGAGATTATTTAGAAATAATAGTGTAAATCTCAAAATGAAGAAAGAAGTGGTTACAAATAGTAATCACCTCATCCACTCTAACATTATAGATGTGAATGGTTGAATCTTCCATCCCGATAGCTATGATATTGTTATCCTGAGGATGGAAAGCTAGGAAGGTAGAGGCAGGAGGCGGTGTCATAAATGTTGTCATTACCTATAAAAATGTAAAATATGAGTAACCAATAAACTTAACAATAGAATGGGATATTAGAATTGTATATCCAGACACACACCTTGAATGTCATCATGTTAAATAGTGAAACCTTTCCACCACAGGCAGACATAACATATGAATCATTTTTTGAGAGTGCAATGCAAGGGACTGCTTCTTCAAGGTTGACACCCGAGATATCATTAGTCATAAGAAGACCACTGTTGGGTTGCCAATGCTGTGGAACAACACTAGCAGTAGCCTGTAATCACACAAACTTAAAAATTATGTTCTCTATTGAAAAGTATAAAGAAAATAAAGGACTGAAGGGAGAAATATGTAAGGTAACTATTGGCTTAAGACTACCTTTCCAGTAGGATTCTGTTCATTGCGAGCCCATTTCCAAAGCTTCTGGATACCATTTGAAGCAAGGGCCAAAATACCAGCACCAGAATTTGTATATAGAAGTCGAACAACCTGTATATGGATCAAGACATTAAAACAGTTGAACACAAAGTTTGCAATAGAATAATGTCAATCTCATATGTTCAACAGTCAACACACCTTGCTGAAAGAATCTGTGCTGTCAGGCATGGTAACTGACTGACATTGGACAGGATCCAGAATTTCAGACAGTTGCCATGGTTTAGCTCTATCTATTCCATCCTCCACAGTTCTTGGTTTCTCTATACTTCGACCCATTGGATCAACTCCATTCTTGACATAAAAACCCAAAATCAAAACATGTTGAAAACAAGTATTGTGATGCAGAAAATAATTCATCAGTCATAGCTAACTAAAAATGACATAAATAACAAATAACTAAGGTCTCGTTTGGGGTAATTGCAAGTTTTCAGTTTTTTGTTTTGAAAAAAAATAAATCAAGCTTTTACAACTCAAAACTAAAAACCTCTTTTTATGGTGTCGAAAACAGACATTTAAAAACTTGATTTAAATTTTTTAAAAATAAAAAACTGAAAACTTGCAACTACCCCAAACAGGGCTTAAGTTATTACTCACAAGAAAACAAACACCAAATTATAAAGTGAAAATTCAAATCCACCTTTTGGATCTATTTAGTAAGCCCACAATATGAAGGAGAACATGTTCCCCATAAAGTGGAAAGTAGATGTATCCAAAAGGTGGTTCTCCGTGGTATGCAATGATATTGCATAATGGAATTTAGCATACTATAAGAAAGAACAAAAGGATCAAAACAATCCACATGCTAATCTCTGTGTTTGTATAGAGAAATGAAACATCTATCAATGTCATTGTGTTAACATTGAAATGATGATTATTAAGTTTGCAGGTTCAAGTTCATACAAGAATTGGAGAAGGCCTGACGGGGGAGCTTCTTTCCACCTTGCAGTTGACTGGACTAGCATTAACAGTAGAAGACCCAGATACCTATAAAACATAAACAAAGTGGACAGTACACATATTCTGATCTAAACATTCAGGAACCAAGCAGAAGTTTAAAGAACTATATATTTTACCTTGATTGCAGCAGATTCAATGGGTGACCTCAATGCTTCAAATGCTGGAGTTTCAGTTGTTTTTAAGGATCTAAGACCAGTAGCATTAGCAAGTATCTTGAATCCATTGTCCATAGTAGTAACAGCAAGAATATTTCCTTCCTTATTGAACCTCATGCGTGGAAGGGCCTGAATAGATTCATACAATAAAAAAAGGAATGTCTTATAAAGTGTAGTTATACCCCACGGGACTTAAAACAGTTAACTGTTAACCATAATACTGACCTGTAATCCACCATCTGCATCAGTGCTTGTTAGAAGATTAACATTGTCCATGTCCCAAAACTTCACTTGGCCATCTTCACCTGCAGCCAGAAAGCGATTTTGGGTTGTGTCAAACTGCACAACACCAGCAGATTTCTTTCTGAATCCATTGTATGTTCTCTTAATGGCTCCTTCACTTTCATTCCATTCAACAAGAAAAGAGTCTCCATCTTTACTTGTCCCACAAGAAAACAATCTGGAGAAAGGTGGGAAAAATAAATTGGAAGGCATGATAAGACACTACATATTAATTATCCATTGAACATGACACTCAAAGAAATAATTACCATCATCCAAATTCAACTTACCTACTTCCATCAGCACTGTAAAGCATTGTAGTACACCAGTGACCAGGGGCATCATAGTCAACCCTAGAACCCATGTTATCATACAACCAGGCCTTTATTTTCCCATCAATGGCGGTTGAAAAGATGAACTGCAAAGTTACATTAGAAACCTTTAGTGTTCATCTTGCAAGAATTTAAACAATACATATTCTCATGTAAAAGGGCCAATATATGTGTGTAATGGGATGAGGCTGTAATTTTCTAAGCCTAGAATATATGAAAGCCGCTTTTATAAGTTCAATGCAAAAATAACTACACATATAGGTAAATTAAATAGAGTTCTTTCAAATTATAGCAAGTCGAATGCTGCACATAACCTTCCAAAGAATGAACATTGAAAATTATAAGTGCCTCAATAATGATATCAACTTTATCACCTGAATATTCTCTTTGTGATGAGGACAGATAGAATATACAGGTGCCTCGTGCCCCTCAAAAGTAAATAGTCTTCGTCCTTTTGTATCCCACACCTATTAAGAGTTTCTTCTTCAGAAAAATAGATAAATTTTACAAGATCCTAAATAGCAACGAGTAAATTTTATGCACCTTTATCAACTTATCATCACCACAAGTCACAATACATGGCTGTTTATTTGGATGAGCAAATGCCAAATCATTCACACCACCAACATGGGCATCAACCTGCATCAACAAGCAAATGTAAATCAAACTGCAGTAAAAACTTTGGCTATTTTTCACAAGAATATCACCTCCATGCGCTGGGCTAGCTCATTTGATCCAGTGTAGGTATATAAATGAATCAAATGTTTAGTAAAAGCAACACCTGAAGCAAAGCAGCCAGTTAGATATTCACGTGACAGCTTCAAAATGGTTTCAGAAACATTAAGTCACATACCCACAAAACTTCCATCAGGGCTCCACGTGACACGACTGACAGAAATAGGTGCATCCTTGACTGCAGCTGCCTGCACAATTCTCAACAATAAATTCCAAAAGTTTTGAATTTTCAAGCACCACAAGGTTAATGGCCAGGCATAATATTATAGTGTCCCTCATTGCTTAAGCAGTTAAGCTAGACTCATTTTCTTGGTTCAGACTGTCAACTAAGGGTACTGTTACAGTAACTGTAGAACAAGAAATATTGCATTATATGAAACCTGAAATGGCAATGAGCATTTTGACATATCCCATATCGTGAATGGCTTTGAGACCAACTTTTCTCGCAAGCTGACTTCCCAGAGGGCAATTTCACCATTATTAGAACCAACTGCTCATTGGAAATATATACTATTAGATGAAAAAAATGGAAGTTATATTTTTGTTGGTATTTTAGCAACCAATATATTACACATAACAATCATGATAAACAATACCAAGAAGTAAGGTATGGTGAGAAGGATGAAAATCCATGCTTGTCACAGAGGATCCTTGATGCAAAGTCATAGTCACTGTTCTTGGTAGATCATCCAATGACCAAGAGGCTTGTCGAGCCAAGGGATAGGAAACCTGAAATTATATAAATGAACCATATTGATATGAGTCACCAGCCATTACAAAGTCAGAAATAACAGAAAAATACTTGGCATCACGAAATATGTGAAGCACAGCTAAATTGGAATAGATATTTATCAAAATTACCTCCTCTACAGGATGACCAGGACGCAGTCTTTTCATTAGCTGTTCATGATCAGCACTCTGATAATCAACCATCCCAGGAGTTGCTGGAGGTGTTCTAGGACGTTTCAAGATAGACACTGCATAAGAAAGAATGGGGAGAGTGTTTAAGCCATGACATCCTTTTTGTGAAATTAATGAATAAGTAAAATTCTACAAGAAAATATTCTCCTGCTCACTTAGCAAAGTAAATGCATTTGCAACTTTGAAGACACAAATGATAATAAGCCTTTTTCAATTGAAGTTAAAAGTGCATAAGACACTAAGGTGTATAGTACCATGTAAATTTCTGAAAGAAATAGGGCAACCATTTTTTATTTTGTTTGAAAAAAGGATAACAGGGCAACTGCTATTTTAACCTTGATTTTGAGGGACTGGTATAGTCGATGCTGTGACAACAGCTGCTTGGACAGATGATGAAGCTGAGGCATTGGCCATCCAACCAGCCAAAGCATTAGCATTAGCGGTTGCAGCAGCAGGTGGGAAGGGCTACACAAAATAAAAGTAAATCATTAATTCATCAACACAGTAACAATTAGATTATGAATCAAATGAAAATGTAAGTAGGCAGTTGTTTGAAATGTAAGGTATCATACACCATGAGCACCAAGTGAAGTATAAGCAGCAGGCTTTGCAACTGCAGCAATTGGAAGATTGACAGGGGTAGGCGCCAAAGGACCATTAGGAGGTGCACATGTGTGATCCGTGAATAAAGTCTTTATGTCTGGGTTTGGCCTTGGGTTTTTACAAAGCTGGTGCTGCCAGTTCAGACTGCATTGAAGGGGACATGCAAAATAAGGAGTTAACACCTTCCAAAAATAAGGATTCAACACCTCATATATACCATATATACACTACAGGTTATATACATCCAAGAAGCAAAAGCCACATGGTTTACTACTTTACTTTTCATTTGACATCAACACCATCGGCCACACAGGTCCAAAAAAACTGAGATTCAGATTAACCATGTAGAAGTGAATAAAAAACATAGCAAAATAGATAGAGGGAGCGAGGGAGGGAGAGAACCAGTAGAAAGCTTAAACTTGCTTAATCATATACCTTTGATTGATTAAAGTTCGCAGTCTTGATGACTTAAGGGTAGGGAAGACAAGCTTATCACGGAAAAGGGGATTTGCCTCTATGAGTTTTTTTAGCTCTATCAACATGATGCTTCGAGCGGTTTTGGTGTCACCATACTTGGAAAGCTGCTCATTCTCCCTGTCATATGAAACAGAATATCACTCAATTGTCTTGCTCACAAGTTGATTAGTCTGAGTTATGAATCAAGATTCACAGAGATTTGAGATATGAATCAGATTTACCTAAAATTATTAAGAGTTAACAGCTGGGTGATTTCTTTGTATAGTTCCTCATTGAAGGTGGAGAACACTTTTAAATCACCCACTAATATCTCTACAGCCTTTGCCTTGTCTTGCCTAAAATTTTAAAAAACACCAGAGACAAAAAAAGAATTGATGTTTCATAATAAGCACAAATACATTTAGAAAAATATACAAATTCAAAAGTATACAAAGTTCCATATACCGATCAAGTGCTTCCAGATATTTCTGCTTCCTGATTTCAAAGAATATTTTCATTGAGTATCTATTATCGTCAACTTTGGTAAACCCTGATAAGTACTTCTCAACTTCTTCCCATTCGCCAGCCTGCACTTTTTCCTCAAAGTACTTCATGTTGAAAAAGAACCCTGACTCTTTCTCAAGCCTGCATGCATGAAGAAGCATTTGAAAATGTGAACTAACAGTCAAGTTAATGCCAACTGACAATGAATGTTCTTACAATTGACAACTGCAAAAACATGAAACCTTAACAGGAAGAAGAGAAAGAGTCATTATCATTTTATTTCCAATTTCCAAGTAACGACAAGGATTGAACGTGTTCTATTCCAAGTAACAACATGGATTGAACGTGTTCCTTTCCAAGTAACGACATGGATTGAACGTGTTCCGTGTTTGATTTTAAAAGTGATCATGAGACAAGACAAAACAAAATATGAAATACAAAACAGAAGTCATAAAATTTGTTACTCCACAAACCAAGGGATAACTTTTTGTGCGACACAAACGACATCTAGCGTGTTTGGGTAGACGTCTCCAAAGCTCAAATCCAGTTCATTTCAATTCAAAATGTGTTGGATTTGCATCGGGATGATGCAAAAGTGCATTTGAAACGGCCATACAAACAGGCTCAATCATTCGAAAGTAAATAACGCCCGACTTTTTCTTCCTCTTCATCATACATCTCTTCTCTAAATCCCCTTCGCTCCATCAACCTTCCTCCTCTATCCTTTCTTTCCCTTCTTTCCTTCAAAACTAATTATCTTGTGCATCAACACCAAATAGCATATAAAACAACAAGCTTTTCGTGACTCGTCTACTTGTACGATGTCGTTTTTCATGTGTTGTACCTTAATGTGCATCAATTATCAAACACACCCTTGGCCTTTTTGGTGAAAGGGACAGGCTTGTTAGTTATTACCATTAAAAGGTTCAACTTTCCTATATTTATATAGTTAATTGGTTTCCCCATTTCAAAAAGCCAAGTGAAGTAACAGCAATGAAGAAAGATCATCAATCAATATATAATGTAAAAACCCCTGCCCACTTGGCAGGGTGATCGAATCCAGATATAAAATCCAACGGTCAATATACGGGTCAGTAGATAATATACTGCAAAGCAACACTGCAATTCAACACACAATCCACATCCAAATTGTAAATTAAGAAAAACAACGTTTAAGGGACAAAATTGAAAACATTCCTTCCCTCCTTTCTCGTTTATTCAGCTAATTTCCAAACACTTCTAGATAACCAGAACATAGCTAAAGCCAAAAACAGTTACAAAACCAGATTAACTCGTTTTTAATTTATACCAACCCCAACCACATGTAAAGTCACAGAAATCTAAAACAGTAAAACTTGCAGATAAAGAGAAAGGACAGAAAGGGGGAAAAAGGAAAGAGGGCTCACTTGTGCACAGACTCTTTGAACTTCTCCTCCTCCAGAAACTGGAGTATGAGAAACACCAATTCTCTGCTCAAAGACGTCATTTCGGGGGCTCAAATCTGAAAACCGCACCGGTAATTTCGATCTCTGAACGCCGATCTTCGAACACCACCAATACACGGTAACCACAAAGCTACAAGAAAACAAAAACAGAACAGAACTCCAATTCCTCTAACCACCGACAAATCAGAGCTAAACCGCACAAACTCCCCCCTCCTCCCCCTCAGTTCAAAATCAGAACTCACACAACCTCCAAAATTCAGAGGCTCCTCGAGGATTTACAGAAATAAGCTCAGAGTTCGAGAATTTCTAGGGTTTGAAAGGCTGCGGATAAGAAGAGGAGAGAGAGAGAGTGGAGAGACTTGGTCTCGCTATCTTCGATGCGTTTGTACAGGGGTCTTTCTTTTTCTACTGACCCATCAGACATAAGTACAACTACTTATATGATAAGAACTTCTATTTATCATATTTAGTTATCATTTCGTGAGTGATAAGAGAACCGAAAGAGTGTTGCGGATTCGAAACTACTAATTCAAATCCAGTGAATATTCGCCACACACGTCCACTCGGCCCCGCTCCTTTTGTGCTGTCGCTTTCAGTATTTGAACTTCTTAACTCTTGTCCTATTAATATTCTCTTTAATTTCGCATTTTCTCGCGATATGTTCGGGGTTTGATTTTTCCGAGGATGAAAGTCCACGCGCGGGGCAGAGTTTAATTTCTGGGGCCCACATCTCGTTGTCGGTTTTTTTTTTTCGCTCTTGAAGTCGAGGTTCTTCGTTCTTGTCCAGTTGTCTCAGACTCATGTTTCTCTTTTTAGTCAATATCTTTACTAGTCTTAACCAATAATAATACTATAATTGAAAACCTACAGTCCACCAACAAAATTGAAAACCTACACACTAGGCCCTATTCCTAAAACTCAAAAGCAACTTTCTTAGCATGTTGACCAATATTAATGAGGCCAGTAATTTCCACATCAATTGCATATTGAGCCATTTCTGTTTAAACTTTCCTAAATTAATTAACTATAAATGGTTCAATAAAAAATAAGTAACTTTATATGTTCCTAATAATTTTTCTATTATTTACAAAAAAAATATATTATCTTTTTAATTTTTTTAAAGTGTTAAATGCTATGCTTCTTTTATACTAAACAATAAAAAGGTATCAGATATCAGATAATTTATTATAAAGATATGGCGTTATCTCAAAACTAAATGAAAATGAGTAAGAGGCTATTGTAATTTTTCTATATTAAATACTGGAAATTATTAAATGGAAATTTATTTTGAAATTACATTTTATTAATTTGAATATCGATTTTGATAGAACTAATATATTAACTCACGTGCATATATATATATATAATTTAAATAAATTTTATAATAAATTTTTATATTTAAAATTAAAAATATTAGAATAATTTTAGACAATTATTTAATTTTAAATTGTAATAGTAAATTATATTTTAGTATGGCAAGATATAATTAAATAAATTAAAATTAAAATTATAATAATAAATATTCACGCACTTTATTAAGAATTGAAAAAGAATCACACTCCCATAAGTAGTGCGTGAAATTCAACATCAAAGAATAGAAGAGAGAAAACGCTAAAAATCATCAAGAGAGAATAAAGTGCGTGATTGTCTCACTCTCCAATGTGAGGTTTCAAAAGTACTATAATATTGAGAGTTAATCAATCCTAAAATTAATATTATCAAAATGGTTTTACTATATAACTTCAAAAAAATATACTCTATAATTTTAGATTCTTTTTATAATTAATGTAACACTTTCCACTAACATCCAATAATATGTTATTGCGTCATTTAATGAGTATAATAACACATGAGGTTTTATATTCATTAAACGGTATACCAACACATCATTAAATAATTATGTAAGACTTTTTTATAATGATAATGCATGATGATTAAACTCAAATTTTAAATTATTTCTTTAAAGATTTAAAATATACTTTAATTAAATTATAAAAAATAGGCCCTCGAATAAGCCCATAATAGAATTATCCCTGGTAATAGGGGATATCTATTATTTACACCCAAAAAAAATTATAAAAAATAGGCATTCATAACTTTTTAGTAATAGAATTGCCTGTAACTTTCCTTTCCATGTGCAGGTTTGTCTCGTATATTGTGACCGAAGGATTTTTTCGCATTAAATATGTGATAAGTGATAACAAAATAAGCTTTTTCTTTTCTTATTTTTTTGTGTAAATGAAATTTATGAGTCAATAACAATAAACCAAGACTTAAAGGAATTGGTTGAGTGAAATTGATTCTATAGTTCAATGGTTAAGATGAGGGGTGCATGTTTTATGAAACAAGTTGAATAGAAATGATTTAAATTCAATTTCGTGAAACAAGCGGGCACTTAAGTAGAGCAATAAAATCTTGCATTTAACATGTCATAAATTTGAACCTCACTCATTTTCTTGAATCAACGCCTCTGTTTGTTTTATTGTTACAACAACGCAAAATTAGGGTCATGCAAAATCATGTAATTGATTTTAAATTATTGTCGTCTAACGTGCTTTGTAAAATGTACATCACTTACCTTAGGGCCTGTTTGGGGTGGTTTTCAGTTTCCAGTTTTGAAAATTTTAAAAACCAAATCAGTTTTCAGTTTTGAAAATTTTAAAACTAAAAACCAGTTTTCAGTTTCAATTTTATGGTTTCCAGTTTCATTTTTTTAATATCGGTTTTAAGTTCTATGCATTACAGGAATAATTCTCTCTCCTCTGCTCCTCTCTCCTTTCTTTCTCCTCTCTCTCTCTTCTTTCCTTTGTTTCTCTACTGTCTCTCTCTCATCGCTCTCTCTCATCTCTCCTATGTTTCTCTTCTATTTATCTGTCATCTGTTTCTCTCTCCCCTCTCCTTTATTTCTCTATTATTTCTCTCCCCTCCCTCTTATTTTTTTATCCTCTCTCATCTGTTTCTCTACTGTTTCTCTCTCTCTCTCTCCTCTGTTTCTCTATTGTTTATCTACAGAGGAGAGAGAAACATAGGACAGATAGGAGAGAGGAGAGAGAAACATAGGACACAGAGGAGGGAGAAACGAAGGAGAGAGGAGAGATAGGAGAGAGAAACAAAGGAAAGAAAAACAGAGAAAGGAGAGATAAACAGAGGAGAGAGAGATAGAGGTGAGAGAAACAGGATAGAACTAGAGGAGAAAGGAGAGAGAAACAGTAGAGAGAGGAGAGAGGAGACAGAAACAGGAGAGAAACAAAGGAGAGAGAAATAGTAGAGAAACAAATGAGAGAGGAGAGAAAGAAAGAGGTGAGAAAGAAACAGTAGAGAAACAAAAGATAAAGGGGAGAGAAACAAATAGAGGGGATATGAGAGAGAAACAGAGGAAAGGGGAGAGATAAATAGAGGAGAGAGAAACAAGAGAGAATCAAAGGAGAGAGGAGGAGAGAGGAGATAGAGAGGAGATAGGAGAGAGAGATGAGAGATAAATAGAGAGAGGAGAGAAAAATAGTAGAGAAACAGGGAGAGAGGAGAGAGAAACTGAGGAGAGAGAGAAAAATGAAACTGAAAACGGAAAACATAAAACCTTTTTTTTTGTTTTGAAAAGTAAAGGGAATTGGTTCTGAAACTTGTGTAAAAACCATTTCAACCTCATTTTATCCAAACACGTTTTGTTTTCAAATTTGGATTTCGAAACCAAAAACCGAAAACTGGCAACCATCCCAAACGACACCTTAACCATTAATTTCTAAAATCAATTCTACTCAACTGTAAAATAAACGGCCATGTAATGTAAGTGTGTGTTTGGTTTACATTGGAAACGTGGATCCGGATAGAATCTACTCACAGTAGTGTTTGTCCATATCTACATTTAAAATATGATTTTGGGATAAATCAGCATGTGTGTTTAGTTTATTCCAAAATCACGTTAAATAAACACTACAGAGAATGACTTTTACTCATATTCACGTTTGAAACGTGGTTTTCAGGGAAACCAAACACAGTATAATTACTCTTCGAACAGTGAGTGATTTATTGTCACGGACTATATGCTATATATTGTTAACCGTTCACTCTAAATTTTTTCCAATAAAATAAATGGATCTGGATCCTCTGCAGCCCGTGCAGCCTCTACAGCAGACATTAGCTACGGAACAGCTATGGAATAACTACGGAATTAAAATCCATAGCTAATCCATAGCTATTCGGTAGCTAATTCCTGCTGCATAGCCTGCTGAGGATACTTACACAAAATAAATAACAAAACCAGAAAGTCAGATGATATGGCGTAGTTAGATCCGTCCGCAGGCGGTCTCTCCGTGGTCTCGGCAGCATTAGATTGTTTCCCTCGACAAATTACTGTTAGTAGCATCTTAAAAGTATATTAAAAGTACTTGACAATGAATTAAAAGTAAAAACGCATATCTTTTTAATATATTAAATGCAACTTTTAGAAATTATTAACTTTTTAATTCTTTAACTGATACCCGTGTTCCCTTATTATACTTGTTCTTACTTGTTATTGTTAACAAGATGTTATTTCTAATCAATAACCTAAAAGATCAAATCCACATAATTATATAATTTCCTTGTCACGAACATTCATTGGCCTTTCCAGGCTGTGAAAGACATGGATAAACCCTTTTATTTAAGTTTTGTCCTCTAAGGTAACAAAATGAATTAAATAACTATCCCAAAATAAATTAAAAACTATCCAAATAATTAAAAATGTATTTATTTCTCCTTATGTTTCATTTAGACGTGGGGAAAATAGAAAATATATTGTATAAAAGATAATGATTATTTATAATTTCTTTCTCGTTAAAGATTAAATTCATCGCAAAATTTTTCTCACATCTTAGAGTGTGCTTGGCTAGTCATTTCAGCTAGCTGAAAGTTGAAAATAGTAGCTGAAATAAAAAAAACTACAAAAAAACTGTATTTGGGAAGGTAGCTTTTTTGGGTAACTACATGTTTTTTTAAGAAAAACTACTTGAATTAACTTTTTCAAAAAAACTCCTATTTTCAGCTACCAACTGAATTTTTTTTACAAATTTACCCCTCATTAATATCACACTCTTTTTCTCTAGGTTACTATCCCCTTTCCTCTCTCTCGTTCACTTCACATTCCTCCCACACCCTGCCATTGCTGAGAGGGTTTTTCTCGTCTCCTCTCATTCTCTCCATTCAACTTCCTACTCCAATCGTCTCCTACACACATGCTCTTGTTAATTTGCCTCACTTTGTTCCCATTTTGTAGTTTCTAGTTTAAAGTGTTTGCTCTTATTGCTTTCATCTGGTTTATTAGAAATTTATAATATAATTTTTTGCTGTTGTTGGTGGATGATGAGGCTCTGTGAAATCTTTCTGTTTTGTTTCCTCTAACGTTTCACAGTTGAATATTGTCTGCTATTGTTGAATGCATGTAGGTTGTATTGGTTTCCAATATGTTGGTCCTGGATCAACCCACTGGTTTTAAGCAATATGCATGTAGGCAAAAGTGTTGTTCAACAATCTTGCTTCCTGCTATGTATTTACCCTCTTAGACAATGAATTTCTTTCAAGGCCCAGTTTAATTTTGCGGCTTTTATTTTGACTACAACAATTGAACTTTTAAAATTATATGGCCACAGTTTTTCTCAGTGAATATGCTCCCCTGGCTTCTCTATTATTTTATGATGTTTTCCCATTCAATCCTTACACTCCAACTTGCCTAGTAATTAATATAGTCCATTTAAAAAAACTATTATAGAAATTACGAAACGAATGATAAAAGGAATAATGAACCAACAAAATATTAAGATTTACATGAATCACATATTATTTACATTTTAATAAACAATAGCATATTATTTACATGAATCATAAATTACTAAATAAATTAAAATATATAAATTTATAATTATTTGAAAATATATAATAACAAAATATTAAGATTTGATCCAATAATTAGTGATGCCTTATAAATAATTTTAAATAAACTAAAATATATAATTTATAATTATTTGAAAATATGTAATAACAAAATATTAAGATTTGATCCAATAATTAGTGATGCCCTTATTGTCATTTTACAACTTTCAGCTAGTTGATCAGCTAGTTTTATCAAACACTTTCAACTAGCTTTTCAACTTTCAGCTACCTTTTCAACTATCAGCTAGCTTTCAGCTTTCATCTAGCTTTTAGCTTTCAGCTAGCTTTTCAGCTAGTTTTACCAAACACACTCTTAATAAGTAAATATATATTTAAAATTTAAATGTACTAATAAAACAAAAATTATCAATACCTATACAACAACAATTCGAATAAAATCCACATAAACTAAAATACTTTTTAAAAATAGAAAAATGAGTTTAAGACAGTAGAAAATAAAAATATACGAGAGAGAACTATGAATGTTGGAATGTATCAATGCATTGAAGGGCAGAAAAGTGTGGTACTTAATTTAAAACACAATCCTGATTGAATTAATTAAGATAATTTAATTAATGATAAATATTGTAAAATCACACCATCTTTTGATAACAAGGAAAATTTGTTTCAATTTTTTCGTCTCTCACTCTCAACTCCAAACTTGGAGGACTTCTCGCTTCCATACACATCTTCATTAATGTCCAATTGTCAATCATCACCTCCAATTGTTAAACACAAAACCATTATGTAGTCTCTAGCTTTAACTAATAACTGAAATTTGAAAGTCACATATAAATATTATGTTATAATGATTTTTTTAACTTATGTAATGTTGCATAACATCAACGGTGCTAATTGTGTTTTAGCAGTAACATTTAAAATTCTAAATATTTGCAAAGTTGTATCATTCCCATCATCACTTCAAGGCTGCCTTAGTTATGTATTTCAAAGTAATTTTTCTTTATGTGTTATATTGTTATTTATTATATATGACTCTTGCAATTCCTATTCAAATTTGTCCCATCGATTGTATCCACTACAAGAAAATCAGTTTTGAGCGATACAGGCAAAATCGTCGTTATTTCATAATTACTGACGGCTTAGTGACGGTCCACCTGTCGTCGCTAAAAATCTCATCGTTAATGCAGTAGCGACGACATTTTATGGCGCCGATGTTATGTAGCGACGATCAGGTCCTTGCTAAAGGCCGACACTAGTTCCATGACCGTCGCAACAGAGCGTCGACCTTTAGCAGGCCCTCGCTAATAATTTGCTTAAAAAAATCTTTTTCCAAATTTATCAATTGTGAGAATCGAACTCGCAACTTACATTATACCAAGAAGAAGCATTATCATTAGTCATTACACTATGTTTGTTTTTTGAAATATATAGTGCAAAGTATTATATGCATAGTGAAAAAGTAACAAAAAATTAGTGTTGTCCAGACCGACACTAAATTTACGAAGGCCAACGCTAAATTTTTTTTTGCCTTTATCGGTCTGGCCGATGCTAAATAAAAAAATTTAAAAGAAAAGTTTATTTTACTATTAGCCGACGGTATTTAATAAAGCTAGCGTGCGTCGGCTTGCCAAGCTGACGCTACATAAAAAAATGTAAAAAAATAAAATAAAATTTAACTTAGTGTCGGGCTTGCAACGGCCTGACCGACATTACTAGCGACGATGTCGTGATAGATCGCTTATTTCTTGTAATGACTTCTGATCATGGGAAATTTGATTTATTAAAGTATGACGGTGAGGAATTAGGGATAAAAAAGAACCGTTCAAATTGCAAATGAAAAATTTAAAACTTCTTGTTTATGATTTTGAGGAAAAAAAAAGAAAAAAATTATAAAAATAGTTAAGAATCTAATTTCTTTTTTAATATATTTTATTTGAAAAATGAAATTTGAAAATAAAAAAATGCATGGCTAATGAAATGAAGATTGATTTACAATAAAAAATATTCAGGGTACTACGGTCTAACTAGGCAATGAACTTTTGCGGGTTGAGTTAAAAAAATAAGAATTATTCGGATTTCTAAATTAAAGGTCCGAGTCCTATATTTTTATATGTAGACCGGTTTTTTACGAGTTTTTTCAAATTTTTATGAGTATTGAATTTTATTAGGTCGGACTGAAAAAATCCATGGATTATTTATATTTTTTAAATAAAAGACGAACACTATGGTTGTGTTCGAAACAAGTTTTTTTTTTATCTTTTTAAAATTATTTTACAAAACAGTTTTTTATAAATGAAATGATTTATTTACAAAATTTCCATCACAAAAATAGAAAAGCTAAAAAAATGTTTTTCAAAGCATCTTAAAGTAGTTTCAGAATTTTAGATTTTAAAAACTAAAAATTAATCACATTGTTCAAAACTATTTTTAAAAACTATTTACCAAACAGACAATTTAGTCTTCAATTTAAAAAACAAAAAACAATGTTTAAAAATGGTAAACAAACAAACTCTATATTTTTACAAGTTTTTGAGCGGCAGGCAGACGCATCGCTCTATTTACAATCACATTAGGTTATTTCGATCCCAACACCCCTCAAAAGTTTCTTAAACAAATATTTTATAAACTTTAAGGCCTGTTTGGTTTAGGTTTTCATTTCATGTTTCCATTTCCTGTTTTCATTCTGTTTCCTGTTTTCTCAAATTTTACAAAGGAAAAACTCGAAATGCTGGAAATAGCAAATTTTTGTTTCCAACGTTTCCAGTTTTCCTTTGTAAATATCAGAAAACAGGAAACAGAAAATGGGAACAGGAAATGAAAATGCAAACCAAATAGGCCCTTAATATTTTTCACACTATTACTCCCTCCGGACTTGAATATAAGCAAAAAAAAACTCACATTTGGTGGACTAAAATATAACCAAATCTTAACTAATTGTACCCTATTTAATGAGATAAACCCAAATGCCCTTTGATTTTACTTTTCAACCACTATATTTAATGAATCATGTGCCAATAGAAAGATAATATGTCCACTTGAAACAATTTTCAATAAAATTGAATGTAGGGTAATTTAGGCAATGCAAGTACTTTTTACATGATATCAAGAAAATTTAATGTGTGAATTTAGTTATTTTTGCTTATATTCAAGTCCGGTATTCAAGTCCGGAGTAGTATATTATTTTTATTACTTTAAGCAATTCACTCACTTTTCTATCTTCATCACAAAACTCTTAAAAAATTCTTAAGGGTGTGTTTGTGAGTTTAGAGAGGAGAGAAAAGAAAGTGTTGGAGGGAGAAGGGGGAGAACAGGAGGGAAAGACTTTGTAAAATGCTCAAACTCACAAACACAAAGGGGGAAGGACTTCCAATGAACCCTTCTCTTCCCTCCATTCCTCTTCAAAATTTAATTCACATACCCTAAGTGAATCCCACAACTCATTTATCAACTGATCACACACCATACAATAGTTATTTTTTATAAAAAAAAGTTAAGCATGGTGCTTTTGCTTGTAGAAGCACCATACTTAAATAAAACTCAAACAATAAAATGCTCCATCGCACTTCTTAGCAATAAGCACCTATGCTTATATATAGAGTGTTTGTTTTACCGCAAAATCATATTTCAAATGTGGATGCATTAGTGGTGGCCCAGATTCATGTTTAAAACATAATTTTAGGATAAAACATACACACTTATTAGTTATTGCTAAGAACTGCTTCAAATTTTAGGGTCTGTTTGGTTTATATTTCCATTTCCGATTTTCATTTCCTGTTTTTATTTTGTTTCTTGTTTTCTGAAATTTCACAAAGGAAAAACTGGAAATGTTGGAAACAGAAATTTACCACAAAAAACAGGGAATGAAAACCGAAAATGAAAATGCAAACCAACCAGTCACTTAACAATAATGAAGCTCTCAATGTTATTTAAATGGGAAAATGGCATTTATTAAAATGGCATGTGTCAATCTTTCTGACATTTATTTTATAGGTGGACGTGGGTAGGGGTGGAAACAGGCCAGGCCAGGCCAGGCTTTGGAGGCCTGACTCCTAATTCTTAAGCCTGAGTCTGGCATGTTACCTGTTACAGGTTTTTTTGTAAGGCATTGGTCTGGCCTGCGAAAAAGCTTGGCCTGACCTGTAAACCTGTTTAGAAGCCTGTTTTATAACAAGGCCTGCAAACAGGCCAACAGACCTATAAGTCTATGTAGGCTAGCAGGCCTTTTAAGCAGTTTTTTTATATAATTATTTTAATATATTCTAATTTTTTAATTATATTTATAGTTATTTATATAATTATTTTAATATATTATATATTATTATATTAAACAGGCCGGCCTGTTAAGCCTAATAGGCTTTTTCATAGGCCTGAAGTCTGGCCTATTTAACTAAATAGGCCTTTAACAAGCCTTGGTCTGACCTTTTTAATAAACGAGTCAGATCAGGCCATAAACAGGCCAGGCCGTAGGCCCCTGACAGGCCGGCTGGCCTATTCCACCCCTAGACGTGGGTAATGAAATTAGTTTCTCTTTTTAAAATAAAAATATCTCATTTTTTTTATAAAAGTAACTTAAAGAAAGTAAAAATTTAACTAAATATATATATATACACACATAATTAATGATTAATTATTACTATATGTCAAACTTTTATATTTACCCCATTTAATAACTTTCTACAGACAATAAAACTAATTAATCAACCATAAGATCTTGCTATTTTATCCTAATATTTATATATATTAAATTTTATGTAATTTAAACATTTGAGACTATGAAATTCAATAAAACATTTACTTATAATTTAAATAATATATGCCTTAGAATAAAATGAAGTAATAAAATATTAAATAATTTTTTATTTATATAAAAAATTGATAACTTAATCTAATCGATATGAATCTTTATTTTAATAATTAAATTGAATAATTTCAGAATCTATAAAAAAAAATTATTAATTAATACAATTGCATAAATCTAAAAAAAAAAAAGTGTCTTGAAATTTCTTTATCTGCAATGGGTCCTACTAATACTAACATCGTTGCTTATGTCTGATGCTAGCTCTGCAGCATGCCAGCATGTCGCTTTCAGAAGTTCATCACGCACTCACGCTCCTCTAAGCAGCGCTTGGTGTTTCTCTTCTAGTCATAGATAGGAATGGTTGGCCTGTACCTTATTTTGTGCGCCTTATACGTCATATTCATTAGGCGTGTTTAGTAAAATTAATTGATAAGATACCCAGTAGCTGATAAGTTTTTAGTTTATAAGTTTCGCACTGATAAGCTAACTTATTAAATTATGAATGTTTGATAAAATTAGCTAATAAATTAATTGATACATATAAAATAACATAAAAATGACATAATTACATAAATTTTATGATATAAATTTTATTTGTGTGTTCGAGATAAAAATATATTATTATGTAATTATAATTTTAAATTTTTTAAAAAATAATTAAATTCTTATTAAACCTTTAATAATAAAATAATTAATTAAAATTAAAATAAATATAAAATTGATAAATAAATAATATAATATAAAAATAATTTCATAAAATAGTGAAAGAAAATAACAATTTAATTAATTCATATTTTTTAAATTAATTATTATATAGATGATAATAGTTAAGAAGAAATCGAAATATTTTAATCATTTAAAATTAAAAATAGGTAATAATAGGTAAGAATAAGGATAATAAAAGATATATATTAAAATATAAGGAATATTGATGAAAGAAGATTAAATAAGCTACAAGCTATAAGCTAGAAGTTAGGTGAAGTAGTTTGTAGCTTATAAACTATAAGTTCCTAAAATAGGCTACTTTGAGGTACGCTACCAAACACTTACATGTTAGTCAAATTAACTTATAAGCTAATCAAATAAGCTAGTAGCTAGCTTATTGGCCTTGCCAAACACACTGTAACTCGAGTTTGTTTTAAAGTATAAAATTATATTTTTGAAAATGTTATTTTTAGATAAAATTTAGGATTAAATGTGTTTTTGGTCCCTAAATTTTCGCTTGAATTTGATTTTGGTCCCTAATTTTTTTTCCATTGTTTTTGGTCTTTAACGTTTTCAAATCATTGAAATTAGTCCTTATCGTCAACTCTGTAAAATATAGGGGTGATGTGGCAGAGATTAATTTCAATGATCTGAAAACGTTAGCAACCAAAAACAACGAAAAATATAGATTATGGATCAAAACCAAATTCGGGGGAATGTTTAGAGACCAAATCCAAATCTGAATTTGGTCCATAATTTTTATTTTTCGTTGTTTTGGTTCCTAACGTTTTCAAATCATTGAAACTAGTCATTGTCGTCAACTCTGTTAAATATAGGGGTGACGACAGTGACTAATTTCAATGATTTGAAAACGTTAGAGACCAAAAAAATGAAAAAAAAAATCAGGGACCAAAACCCAAATTTTGGTGAAAGTTTAGGGACGAAAAACATATTTAACCCTAAAATTTATATATATTTGTTATGTATTTAATATTTTTGGAAATATTTTTAAAATAGATTACTTTAAAAAATTTAAAAAATTGAAAAATATTATAAAATAAAGTGGAAGTTAAAAAAAATAAGTTTCATTTCCATGGAAATATAAGATTCTCATCCTTCACCATGGGAAACAAAAAGTGGGTAATGAAGGGAATCAATAATACTCGGGAATGTTTTTTAAAAACTTGAATCAAATATGGAAAAATTATCTTCCTAAATTTACATTCATGGGAATATGATTTTTTACTCGAAACAAACTCATATTGAGAAATTTTCCCCTATTTTTTTTTTTTTACGGAGGGAAAATAAGAAGTAGGAAAATATGGATCCCAAACTATTTTTTGTTAGTTTTTATACAAAAAATGGGAAAATGAATAATTTTATTGAATTCAATGCATTTTTTAATTATTTTTCACACTTTTCCCATTCTAAATAACCTGAAATTAATCTCACTTTTCTCTCATTTTCTTCTTTTTTTCTCTTTTTTTTCCCTTCCTTTTCTTTTAATTTCTCTCATAACCAAACAAATCAGTTTCATGTTTCGATTATTTCCAATGTTTTAAAAACAGCCGCGTAATTGAAACAGTGAATATACTAATTTATGATTTGTTGGTTTAAAAAATTGATAATAATTAAATATATACGTATAATACTATACAATATTTCAAGTAATAAATAGTATATAATCATAAAAAATAGGAATATATAAGTGTAAATTAAAATAAATGATTAATAATATATATATATATATAATTCATAAACATTGCCTTTATTTATATTAAAATTATTTTAGATTAAAAAAAATAAAAAAGACTAAAAAACTTTAATTTTTTTTATAACCAAAACTTTATTTTTTTTAAAAGAATCGGTCCATACCAGTTTTCAACACTATTTTTTTTTTCTGGTTTCACTAGTTCTAAGATCTACCAATTTCTAAAGTTGAACGGATTGGTTACCATGTTTAATTCCTAGTTTAAAACAATGATTCTTCCTCTATTAAAATTTTGATAACTTTTTTAAATAAAATAGAACATTTCATTCATAAATATTTACCATTTCATCATTACCCATGATTAAGAATGAAAAGAAAAAAAAGAAAAATATAGATTTAAATATACTTTATTTTATTTACTAAAAAGAAAAAATAGAAAGATAAAATTTCACTAGATTTAATATATTTTTTCTTTTAACTTTCTTTCTACCATTATTCTTTTTAACTTTCCTTCATTTCAAATAACTAAAATAGTATCTCATTTTCTTTCTTTTTTTCTTTCCTTTTTTTGTTACTTTCTTCTAAACCAAATAAACCATGGGTGTTTGTACTTTTTATAAAAATAAGCATATGTCATAATCATTCTAAAAACATTTCTCCAAATTGAGAAGAAATTATTATTCTATTACGTGAGTGTGCCAATAAGAGAAGAAATTAGATACTTGTTATTTGTACAACGATATAACATATATAAAGAGATGAATGGAAAAATAAAGTGGAGAGAAAAGTGTGAGATATGATAAATGATATGATAGATACAAAAGAAAAAAGGGGTTATGTGAATTGTTTATGTTTTTTATTGTATAAATGTAATATCTCAAGAAATTAATGTGTCGGCTCTTTGATTCTTTTGTCAATTTAATAAGTTAAACTTTTCTTAATTAATTTGTATAGAACTTTTTTTTAAAAAATGCTTAGAGTATCTTAAGTAGGGATGTAAATGAATCGACTCGAGACGAGCACCTAAAGATCATGATCCATGTTTGACCTATGAGAAAAATAAGTGGCAAGCTTAAGTCATTTATTTAAACAAGCTGAACTTAAAACTTTGGTTTAAAGTTTTAGTTTGACTTGTTTAACTCATTTATAATTTTATTAATTTTATTTTTATGAAAAAAATTAAAAATATATTTTTAAAGTTTATGAATTTACTATTTAATATATATTTTAATATTAAATGATAATTTAAAAACCAAAATATATTCTTAATATATGGTATGGGTAGTTAAAAAAATCGAGAATATTAGGGTCTGTTTGGTTTGCATTTTCATTTCCTGTTTCCATTTCTGTTTCCTGTTTTCTGAAATTTTACAAAGGAAAAACTGGAAATGCTGGAAACAAAAATTTGTTGTTTTAAGCATTTCCAGTTTTTTCCTTTGTAAAATTTCAGAAAACAGGAAACAGAATGAAAACAGAAAATGAAAACAGAAAACGTTTCCTCAAACCAAACAGACCCTTATATTTTTGAAATCCAGTACATAACTCATTTACTAATATAAGAAATATTTCAATACTTATTTTCATATATATAGAGTATTTCTTTTTACTTTATTATTTTATTATTTATTTAAAAAACTTACAACTTTACATTTACTTTTTAATTAAATTTTTACTAAACTTACTCTACTTTCATTATTTATATTAACTAATTATTATATATAAAATAAGTGAGCTATTCACGAGTCCTTAATGTCAAGTATGTAAAGCTTGGACTTGACTCATTTAAATAATCGAGTCTAACTTTGAACTTGAATTTGTTTGTTTAATTAAATACATGAACTTGATTGCGCATTTAACGAGTCGAGTTCAATTTGTTCATGAATAGTTCAACTTATTTACAACTCTAATCTTAAGAATACTGATTAAGAAATAAACAATATTCAATTAGAAAATTAATTTAAAATAAAATGCACTTTTTTAAGTTGATACTAATGTAATTCAAAAGGATTCAATTTTAAAATTTGAAAATAAGATAAATTTAAAATAACATATGCCATTTGAAAAAAATAACTATTTTTTTAATAATTTGAATTCTAATTTAGTTTGTAAAATTAATTTTTATTATATGATATTTTAGTTTCAATTTGTTATATGAGATGAGTGAGTTTCGTAACATGTTTTAGTTATATGAAAGTTGAAATTTGAAATTGAAATTATTTTATTAATATTTGGTAAGGTATTTTTTTTAGGGTAGCTACTAGCTATTTTTTTTAAGAAGCTATATGAGATTTAAAAAAAAAAAGTCCGTTCTTTTAGTTACTTGCTTTTTTTAAGCGGTTAATGAATGAAAAATTTAGTTTAGTTTTAATTAAATTATGTAGTATTTAATGTTATAAATGTAATTAATACATATAAAAAACATGGTTTGATTTAAAAATATTTTTTACAAACTATTAAATTAAAAAATTATTTTAATATAAAAATTAACTATAAACATTAATAAAACAAAAAATATTAATTATAAGTTTAATGTAAAAAAAATTATGGCATATAAGAGAGTTGAATATTATAATATCCAACCACACTTATATATGCAATTTTTCAAGTAATCGTTAAAAAATTTCCCAGTATAAATGATCTGAATTATTTGTGAACTATTTGAGTTTGGTTCAATAAATGCTCGATCAAGTTTATTTGGTTATTTGAACTAACTTAAGTTTAAAGTTGGACTTAATTATTTAAATAATTCAAACTCAAGCTTTATAAATTTGACATAAAGATTCATGTATAGTTTACTTATTATATGCATTTGTATGTATAAATATTATAAATAATGAAAGTAAAATAATAATATTAATGAAATTTAGAAAAGAAAATATAAAGTTACAAACTTGTTTTAAAAATAAATAAAAAATAATAAAATAAAAAACATTCTAAAATCATGAAAATAATTTTTTTTTATATTAATCAAGAGATTGTGTATTGGATTTCGAAAGTATATTACTCTAGATGTTTTTAACACACAACATATATTAAGAACAGATTTTGATTTTTAAATTATATTTTAATACCAAAATATTTATTATATACTAAATTGATAAAATAAAAAATGATTTTGGGTAAATTTTCATAAAAAAGCAATTAAATAATAAATGAGTTAAACAATTTACAAAAAATTTATGGTGAGAGCATGGTGTCCCAATCCAAGGCATGGAAAGCCTTTGGGCTCAAAGGGCACTTATAAAGGTATTTACATTTATCTCATTCTAAGGAGACAAGTGGGGGTTCGAAGTTCGAACGTACGCCTGTCAAATCCGGGACCTTGTATTACTCCATTCAACCAACCCCTTGAAGATAATGAGTTAAATAAATTAAGTTCAAGCTTTTTTTTTAACAAATTAAGTTAAAACTTTTAATTTGACTCACTTGAATAAATGAGTCAGAATTGAACTATCAAATTTCTCATAAGTCAAACTTTAGAGTAAACTTGACTTGACTCATTTGTATACTCCCTCCGGACTCAATTATAAGCAAAAGTCAACTCTTTTTTTTTGTCCAAAATATAAGCAAAAGTTAACTAACTTCACCCCATACCCTTTATTTAATTCATATTTTATTTTTCAACCACTCTATTTAATGACTTATGTACCAATAGAAAGAGAGTATGTCCACTTGAATCAAGTTTCAATAAAATTGCATGTAGGATATTTAGGCAAAACAACTACTTTTTAGATGAAATCAAGAAAATTAAATGAGTTTAACCAACTTTCTTAATAAGTGTAAATATGATTATTTTTGCTTATAAATGAGTCCGGAGTAGTACTTAATTAGAATAATGACAGGTAGATACTCATGTAGATATCTACATAGAGATAAAATTGAAAGAGGGAAACAATAGAAATAATAAGTGATATAAATAATATGATAAAAAAATAGACATGAAAAATATTATATAAAGATAAAATTCTGCTAACGAGTGTCCTTATGACACTGGTTAAAAATCTATAAATAAATGGTTTTTATTGGAAATCATAATATTGATTGCATCTACAACCTTAAATATCACATGTTTTAATAAAAACTTTTATTTTTGATTACTTAACAAGTGAACTTATGACACTCGCTAGCCTTTCTCATACAAATATATTTAATATACCCTTTGTTTGGTTTGAGCGAAACTCCGAAGAAAGAAAATGGCAAAAGAGATGGTCATACCATCTTGTTTGGAACGACCAAGAGATAAAGGGAAGAGAGAAGTAGCGGTTGAGTTCGTACCAAAATTGTGTCTCTCCCCATCTGCGAAGAAATGGAGGAGACATTAGCTGGAGCAGAGAAAACCCAAAATACCCTCTTCTCATTTTGCCCAAAACAGTGGCGGTGGTGGCTTGGAGCTGGTGAAGGGGCGGTGGACATGGTGGATTTTAATCGATTAAAAACCCTCTCATAATCGATTATAATGTGTTAAACAGGTTCTAGGAGTGTGGTAGAAAGGAAAGCTGGGTTTGGTGGTCTCATTAGATTGAATGATGGTAGTTGGCATCGTGGTTTTCTTGGTCAATTGGGTACTGCTGATTTTTTGGCAAAGGTCGGTGTGCAAGGTTCTGATCGCCTTAGCTTTATCAATGACCCCCTGTGAATTTGGTTCCTCTTCTTCACGCTGATGCTGCAGGAGAGTGTACAATTAGATTGTAGTGCTTTATGTTGCTTTCCTTGTTTTTGTCTTGTTGTTTGGTTTGTCCTTATCCTTTTCTTTTTAGCTGGGTCATCTACCCCAAAAAAAAAAAAACAGGTCCTGGGAGTGAAAAAAGTCGATTATAAAACTATTAAAATCGATTAAAATGATTTTAATACGATTTTAATAGATTTTAATTGATTAATAGATTTATATAGATTTAATCAATTAAAACGGTTTCAATACAATTTTAATCGATTAAAATCGTATAAATCGATTAAAATCTATTAAAATCTAACGAAATCGATTACAAATCTATTATTATTAACAAAATGGAATGAATAAATGTTTCTTTAATTTTAAGGATAATTTTGTACTTTTACTTTGTTACACATCCCTCTCTTTCTCATTTCTCTACAACCAAACAACTATCATAATTAATTTCTCTCCTATCTCTCTCCTATTTGTCTCATACCAAACAACCTCTATTTTTACTTTATTTCTCTACTATATCTCTCTTCCCTAACTCTCTCTTTCCTACTTCTCTCTTTCCTAACTCTCTCTTCAAACCAAATAATTCTTCTTATATATCGGCAAAAACTTTTTTTGTATAGTGAAAAATCGCCGGGATATCATCCATATCGTATTGATACGTTGCGACTATGATTTTGTCGCCAATCGCGCGCGTTTTTGTGGCCACTTTCCACCGATTGCATTTTTTTCATGTATTATTTGTTTTATTTTAATGGGTACCTAACCTACCCTTGATGTACTCAATTAGACGTTGCATGTCAAAGAAAGCGTTGAATGTGAAGTTATGAACCATTAGGTACCTCATTCTTGCTCTCATTACCAGCGGCTTTTACAACTTCTCTGGCATCTTACATTTGTGCCTTAATTACTCTTTCCACTTTAAAGACTCCACGCATGACGAAGGGCGAACAATACTGCCAAAATCCTGCTTGATATGCATCCACATGTCCATAGAATTGGGAAAACCCAAAAACCAATCCCCTCTTGAATCACGACTGGCGCAATATCCCATATATCCAATATCCATTCTACCATAATCTAGGAAAAAAATTTCATTCACATTAACGTTGTAGTATCCCTTTGGATGGCGGACCCAATGGATCGAGACAGTGAAAACCAACAGTACGATGTAAACTTAGTAAAGAAATAAAATCGATTTTATAAAAAGGACAAGTTATGGGATTCAAAGTGGAGCAATGTAAAAATAAGCTCTGTGAAAAGTTAAAATAATTACTTTTATAAAAGCAACTTTTCTTTGATAAAAATAAGTTGTTTGTCATTTATAAGAGTTTTTTTAAAAAACATATTCGGCCCAACTTCTCCTTATAAGGAGAAAATAAGCCCAAAATAAGTTGGGTCAAACACATATTAAGAGTGTATGCGTTTGTTTGTGATTTTTTTTTATGAAAAATAATCTTTCGACAAAAAAAAATATAAAAATAATCTAATATAATTTAAAACTCTTAGTGTGTTTGTTTCATAATTTGGAAATAATCAAAATCTAAAAATGATAAAAAATCCGATTATAATCAGAGGTTACCCCGCTTTCTAGAATAGTCAAATGAAATACGAGAAAGAAAATGTTAAAAAAATTTTTTTTTGTCATTAATTATAACCAAACACAACTTAATTTATGATTTGTTATAAAAATCAATAAAAATAAATCACTTTAAACAAAATTTCTTTTCGTAAAAAAAAATCACTTTTTTTAATTTTAAACAAATGACACTAAAACTTACAAAAAAAAAGTATACACAGCTGGCTACATAATATGAAGTGACATCCTCTTCAAATTTTATAACCATCCCCCGTGATTTCCATTAATAACTAATTTACTTGGTTAAGAATAATTTGTGTTGTATTTTGTGGAGATGTTCATATATCTTTTTTTTATGTCAACCACAAGTATCCTCCATTATTAGGGAATTGAGGTTTAGTCACAATTAAGACTATTCTCCCTTCCCTAAGGGTGTATTTAGGGGGAGTTTGTTTCAAGGTACTAAATCATATTCTCGGGAATGAAGTTCCCAGGAATCCTATTACCAGGAATGTTATTCCCGGGTAAAAATTATATGTATATTTGGTATGTTTTTATATTCCCAGGAATATACTTTTAAAAATGATTTAATTTAAAAATTGAAAAATTAAAAATAGAAAAATATTATAGAAGTGGGAAGTTATTTTAAAAATTAAAATATAACTTCCATTCCCATGGGAATACAAGATTCCCACCCCTTCATCATGAGAATAAAAAATGGGTAAAAATGAGTAAAATACATTCCCGGGAATCAATAATACCCATGAATCTTTTTCTAAAACTTGAATCAAACGTGGGAAAATCACATTCCCAAACTTACATTCCCAGGAATATGTTTCTATAACTTGAAACAAACTCCCCCTTAGTGGGGATCAAATTTGAGAGCTCTTTCCACAATCTCAATCTGTGTTGCCAACTGAGCCACAACTCTCTGAGATTTAACATAATCTCGCCCGTGTTTAGTGTGTTTTTGTATATATAGCATTGTAAAAAAAAAACTAGTTACTCATAATAAGATAATACTATTATTTATCAATTAATTATCATTTATTTTTAATGTTCTGAAATATTATTAATGAAAAAAAATGTCTTAAAAAGGGGTTTAAAGCCATTGTTTTACTGGCCTTACTTTATGGTATGTCATGCCAAGGTATATATTTGTTCTACCATGTTAACACTATGCCAAAATCGCATTTAACTTGAGTGTGAGTGTGCTTTTGCATGCATTACTACTCCATTTCATTATAAAAAACACTGTTTAAATTAGCATGCATGTTAAAAAATCTTATAGATTCGAGTCTTACTACCCCACTTGCATATCAGACTTGATCGTATAAACATATGTATACTTATTTACTTTATATTTTTCTAGCAATATATGGATGGTCATGTTGATGAGCATTATATTTTAATTAATATCAATATGAGTATTTGATATATACTTAGGTGCAATATTAATGTTGAAGTTTGATTTTAGTCAAACCATGCATTTGTGCTTTACCCCCTCCTTTGACCTTCAAGTACTTACACCTTAAATGCTTAAAAAAATTACACTTGTTAAATGTAAATATATTTGTTTTGTTATTCATATAAGAAATTAGTACTACCTTTGTAAAAGAACATACATATTAAGAAATGTAAAATATATATAGTGTGGTGTTGGAAGTTGTAATCCACCCTATATATGTGTGGGCTGAAGGTTATCCCGCCAAAAAATTGAAAAAAAAAAATCTCCATAAACTTGTTTGATTAATCTTATAATTATTCCTTTTCCCCAATTATGTTTACATCAATATTAATTATATATGTCAATTTTTAAAATTTATTTTATACTCCTAATATAAATTTATTTCCATGGAAGATATATAAATTTATAAATTGAATATAATTCCTAAAGGAGAGTTTTTTTATACAAAAACATGTAGGGCATGACGATTATAGCATGTTAGTTTCACGGATATTTATTCCATACTTTACTAATTACCATGTAGTATAAAACATCCAATTTTTTTATTTTAATTATTTTGGTATTATTTTAATTTAAAATCTAGTCTACCCGACCAACTTCTAACATGCATAACCAGCATGTTAAACGCTAGAGGAAGAGGGTCTATGAGCTCAAAGTTGTAGTCCATCTAGTAAAATGTGCAACAAGTACAAGTTAGCTCTATAGATCAACCGAGTCCATATTTCCACCGCTTCTTGCTACACAACTTTGTCGTTGAAGAAGTTAAAGGATTAAACAAAAGAAGTTAGAGGATAAAGTCATGAAACGATGATAATTTGGAGGTGTCTTGCAAATTGCAGATAATAATGACAACTGTTCCTAAAACTCATTATTGGAAATAAATTAATATTGTAATATACAAAAACCATGAACTCATCGTCTAGAAACACCTTCGTCTTAGAATTAGTATTTTAAAAAGTGTACTCCCACTAGATTTTTTTTAAAAGGAGTGCATTGGTACGGTACACCTTTTATTTCTGACGAAAATATCTCATTTAATCTTTCTAAAACAATTAAATCGATGGAAATTTTAGTAGTTTACTACCTCCCATTTTTCTGGAAATTAAAAAAATCAAAACCTTCTGCAGTGAAACGCATGCCTACTCCATTTGGAATGCGTTTTTTGAAAATAGAACGCTGCAAACACTTTTCGTGATGGTGGCATTATGCAACCTTCTCTGCTTCTGGCTCGATTTCTACAAATGCAAAGCCGCGTTCAATCTCCAAATAGTGGCGTTCTGTTTCTGGCAAGCACTCTGTGTTTTGACACCGCTCTTAATGAGGCAAGCAATTGGGCCCTTGTTGAGACTTAGCAACCCACCGTCTCACCTATGCCATAGTCATCAACAACTTTAATCATCATCGCACCGTCAACAATTGTGCTTCATACACCTTCAATCCCCTTAGGTGGAGCGCTGCTGGAGAAGGGAGAAGGCTCCACCATTCTGTTTCTCCGTTTCTATTCACACCGGAGCGTTGTTGGGGAATTCCAAATGTGCCACCATGTGGGGCTGTGGCAGGCCACCCAAGCCAAACACCCTCTGGCACCGCACCAACTTGTCACTGCCCAAGCCTATGGGTCGCCCCGAAAGCCAAGCATGGAAGTTACGTGAACATTTAACTATAAGAAATAAGTATATAAAATTTCAAATTGTCAAAAAAATGGCTACTACAATACAAAGACAAAACGTAAATATGAGAACCCACCGTAAGATACTAACTTAGCACCCAATGGCAAACCACCAGCAGTAGTGGGAAAGGGTTATGGAAGAGATAAATCATCAAATTATATTATTACTTTTTAGGGTAAGCCATTCTAAAAAAATAAATGGAATATTTTTGTCAAAAGAAAAGGTGTAGAACGCTAATGCACTCCTTTAAAAAATCAAGTGGGAGTACACCATCAATCTCCTTTAAAAAGGTAATAACAATTGTGTAATAATAAAGCAACAAAGTTGTCAAGTTCGTGGCTTTCATGGGATAAAGTTTATTAATTTTGTATGTAAATGGTGGCTACAAACCAAGACCCAATGTCCTTTGGATGGTTGTAATTTTTTCACTTTTTGGTTTTTAAATATAATTTTAAAAATAAAACGTGTTTGGTAAAATTGGGGTTGAAATGATTTTCAAATTAATTTCATAACACTTTTACCTCGTATTTTAAAATGTAGAAAAAAAATTATAATTATATTTGTATTTTCATCTCCTACCCTGCACTATCTCCACTGCCGCTCGAGACCTTTCACCAATGTCACCACTTAACACTTTCTACTATTGCCCCACCATGTAGCACCCTCCACAACCGACACCACTCTACACTCTATCACTTTTATCGTTGCCCAAAACCTTCCACCACCACTTGGAAACCTCCACATAATTACCATTGCTGACACCTTCTAATGTTACCCAACACCTTATACCACTATTATCTTTGCCCAACACCTCCACCGCTGCCCAACATCCTCCAGCACCACCGTCACCACCTAAAACCCTTTTATCGATTCCACTTGATACCTTCCATTGTCATTGACGCTCACCACCTTCTTTCATTGTCGGCTAACACCCTTCATCACTGTTATCGTTGCCTAAAACTCGACCTGCCAATTCAGACTACCCCGACCCGTCACGATTTAGGTAGTGGGCTTTTACGGCCTGATCTGAAAAAGCTCGAGAGTTATTTGAACTTCTAAAATAAAGGTTCGAAACCTACACTGTTGCGATTTTTTTTTACCTTCAGTTTTTTATGGCCTTTTGGAATTTTTTTCATCTTTTGCAAGTAAAGAGTTTTATAGGTCGGGCTAAAGAGCCTAAAGGTTATTCGAGTTTCTAAAATAAAGGCCTAAACACTACATTTTTACGGACCAACCCCTCTTTAGCAGTTTTACCCAACACCTTTTGTAACATCCCAAATTTCAGTATTTTCATAAATCAAATTAATAAGGGAAAAGGCTTTTATAAAAAAATTAGGGGAATATAGGTTTAAGAGTGAAAAACCTGAAATCTGGATTCTGGTGTTTTCGCTCAAGCGAGAAGGTCTCGCTTGAGCGAGCATATCATTAAAACCAGAGATTTTGGCTACCGGTATGGTCGTTTGAGAGAGAGCCTCTCGCCCAAGCACAATTCAATTCAAAAATTGAGTTTGCTCTCTAACTTGCTCTCGCTCAACCGAGAAGGTTCTCGCTTGAGCGAGACAAAGTAAAAGAGGTTGGAGTATTTTGTTGAGCAAATTTCGCTCAAGCGAGGAAGCTCTCGCTTGAGCGAGATTGAGATTCTTCTTTTCTCGCTCAAGCAAAAAGACTCTCTCGCTTGAGCGAGAGCCCACAGACAACTTTAAATGTTGTTTCAGTTAGGGCATTAATAACTGACTTATTTTGCCCTTTTAGAGAGAGAATGAGACACGTAGAGAGAGAAGGGGAGAGAATGAGCAAGAGAGTTTGGTTGTAGGTCCCCCACACATTTGAAGGAGCTTGGCATCGCCCTCCCCATCCCTCCATTCTTCCTATTTCTCCTTGATTGAGGTGAGTGTGGTTCACCCACTCACTCTATTCTTGTGTGTATACTCTTTTTATGCTCCCTCTCTTATCTCTCTCTTCTTTATTGTTTGTATTTGCATTAAATGATATATGTATTGATCGAATGCTTGAATAGAAGGAACATTTAGTCATTTGAGATAGTTAAGGTTTGAGGAAAGGGATAGATGTTGTAAACCCTTCTCTATTTTCCTTTCCCTATAGGCTAAAATCTTGAGGAACATATTTGACTGCGATGACTTCTATTTTATGAATTAAATATGTATAAATGTATGACTGTATAAGAGGAAGCCAAATGGGACTTCGGTCCAAAGAGGAAAATGGGTATTAAACCCAAGAGGATTAAGAATGTTTAATTGCGAATGTGAATGTGAATGTTAATCTAAAACATAAGGTTAAATGGCCACAAGGGAGACGTTTCTTGAATGGTATTGAGCTCAGTCCAGGTCAGAGGATTAAGTGCTAAGACTCCACTGGTGTTGGGTAATGCACCAAGAGGTTGAATGTAACGTGTAATGATTGAACTGTTATGAGTTAAAGTTATGGATTTCCGCTGTGCATATACTGCATGTACACCTACACTGTTTACATGATCACACTCACCGGGACTTTAGTCTCACCACACGTTTTTTGGATTCTTTAGATGTGCAGGGTTCTCAGCCCGGGACTTGATTGGAGTATGGTAGGACTGTTGCGGGATCATGTTGGCCATTTTTGCTTATGTATTTAGATTTCCCTTTTGTATAGGCATTACTTGTATTCTTTTGACAAGATATCCTAGTACATGTGATGCCCTTGGGGATGTTTTAGCTATTCCAGGACACTTGTATAAGGGTATCTTCTCATGCCTATAGAAACTGATTATGTTGTATTGAGCCATTATGGGCATACTTGGTATTTGGATTAATGTATTGATATGAAGCTTAAGTATTGGTTGGACCACTTAAGCTATGTTGTATGTTCTATCAATATTCATAATGCACAGAATAATTTTTGAAATTCGGGAATGTGCTTCCAACAGACATAATTCTTGGAATTAGAAATTAGGACGTTACACCTTCAACCGCCATAATTGCCATTAGGCATCCTCTATCACCATCGTTGTTGATGTCCTCCTTCATTGCAATCGTTGTTTAACACTTTCCACCGTTGTCACCACATGGAAACTCCTATACCTGCCACCATCTTCCTCCACCATTGTTGTTGTTTCTCGTCACCTTCATTGCCACTATCGTTATCTTACACTCTCCACTACCACTGTTGCCTAGGGATGAAAAAAAACTCGTACCCGTTGATACCCACAGATATACCCGTAATAGGTACCGACATATTTTTTAAATGAGTGTGGACATATATTATACTACCCGCCCTGCAGGTACCCACATACATATTAAAAATATATTAAAATACTAGGATTTTTTAATATTTTGTGATGAGATAATTTTTTTTGTTGTTTTAAAATGATATTTTTAATATATTAACACGCATCGATATTATATAATGTTAATTTATATTACCTAATATGATATTATAATATATTATGACATTTTCTCCATTTATTTTCTATAAAATTTGGATTTTTAAATATTAATAGATACCTGTGAATACCCGCATACTTGTTAATTTTAGTGGGTATAGCTAAGAGTAGTATACTGTCCGTCCCCGCCCCACCTCATTGACATCCCTACCGTTACCCAACAACATCCTTGATTGCAACGACGGTGGTGGTCAGTGACGGACTTAAAATTTAGATTATGGGGCAATACTCATACATGTGTACCTATATGTAAGTTTATAATACTAAAAGAAGTACAACATATAGAGATAAAGAGAGAAATGTGAGATATGTGAGATATGATGAGTAATGTGATGAAAAGAGATAGAAAGAAAAAATGTGTTGTATATTTTGTTATACAAATTTAATCATACTAAAAATATCAAATCTTTTAGGACAACTAATACATATGATATATGTAATATTACAAAAAAAAGTATTTTTTTTGTGGGGGCAATTGCCCCTAAAGGCCATAATGTGGTTCCATCCCTGGTGGTGGTTGTAAAGGGTGTTATATGGCTTGGCAGTTGTGGAAATGTCATGTGGTGATGACAATAGTAAAGGTGCCTAACACCGCTAGCTAATTATAGGTTGACATTGACATTTTAAAGCTAAAAACAAAAAACTCCAAATTTTAAAATTGAAAATTAATTTTGACTTTAAAAATTTTAAAACTTGAAACTAAAAACCATATCAAACGAGGTCTAAAACTAATTCTAATTAAGAAATCAATTGTACATTGTGCTGCTATATTTTACAACAAATAAACTATTCAACAATGATACATGGACATTCATTTATTTTATTCACATATCTAACACTTCTTATTCCTCTTTTTTTTTTTTTTTTCGGGTCGCAATTTGGTACCCTCCGGTTAGAGAGGGTTTTGGTACCTTCTTGTTATTTTTTTTATTGAATGGAGGCATAAATGCTAAAACTACATAGGAACAAGTCATGTATTCCGTCCTAAATTATTTCGAAGACATAAAATATATTTTAAATGAGACACGTGTGTATTACAAATGAGAATGTGAAAAAATGGGGTAATACAATAATATAGACGGGTAATGATTATAGAGGATCAAAATTTTCAAAAATTAAAAATATAAATTCTAATAATTAAATATTATCCTGTAACTATAAAAATACTAAGATAATTTAAAAAAATTGATTAAATAATCAAAGAAGGTACTAAAACCCTCTCTCATTAGAGGGTACAATAGAATTTCCCTTTTTTTCATCATATTAGATCATTTATCTTATTTATCACTTATTTTTTTTATCTCTTTCACTGAATGTCTATATTCATTGGGATGTCTATGTAACATTTTCTTATACCATTTCGAAATTTGAAATATAACACTTGGTATAAATATTGCGAAGAGACGTGCATGATGTATAATTTAGTTAAAGTTAAACAATAGCATGTTTCATTTTTTTGGGAAAAAAATTATAGGGCAAGACAATATAAAAATAATTGTATGCCCTGAAAATGAATGTCAACACCCGTGCTTAGCTACCACTTTTTTGCGAGATCCAAATCAGGTGTTATTTCCGTGGTCCCCGGGTAGAAGAGAAAATTACAGTGTGTTTAAGTTATGTTTGGTAAGGTAACTATTAGCTTTTCTTAAAAGTTACTTGAGTTAGTTTTTTTAAAAAAATTCTCATTTTCAGTTATTAGTTGAAAATTAATTATAAGTTTATCCCTTAATCACCCCCACTTATAATTATTTAATAATAAATGACGTCATTGCATGTCATTTTACCATTTTCAGCTAATTTTATCAAACACATTCAATCTAACTTTTTAGCTTTTAGCTAATTTTTCGGCTATCATATATCTTTTCAGCTTTTAGCTCATTTTATTCTAGTTTTACCAAACACACTTTTAGCCTTTTTTTACATATACAACTTCTTTTGGGATTATTTTGTAATTGTAATTTAGAAGCCATCTAACCTGTTAACTATAAATTTCAACTATTTGTTTAATATTCTTATTATATCTGACGGTATTTTTGTTTTTTGTCATAGTTCTCCACCACTGGACCATTCCATTATGTTGGTGGTCCACGTTTGATGGCGTCCCATATGGGCTGCTTCCTTCTTTTGCCTTCTTATCCATTCAAATTCCACTGCCTCCATATCCTGAGCCAACAACTTTATTTCTTGGATGATAGCTTCCCCTGGTCATTTTATTCTCTTTTCAGTGATCATTGTATATTTTTAGATCATTCTCTAATCGTTAGTTATTTGTATATTTTTATGCATTTTTTATTTTTTTTAATTACAACTAGGTGATGTTTGAATCAGTATACGTGTATTTAGACTAATTCACTTTATAATTTGATCAAAAGTAAGTTTTTTTTTTGTCAAGATAAAGAAATTGAAAAGGATGTATATTTTCAATCAGTTTCAGTTCCCAAATACAAATAGTTTTGCCATTTGTAAAAGAAATTAGTTAATTATTCAAACTTATGAGTATAGTGGGCTAGTTGTTCCGGTCCATCTTGCGGACTTTTTGGAACCGAATCATGGAACCGAAACCTGTTTGGCAAGACCAATAAATTAGTTACTAGCTTATTTGATTAAATTATAAATTAGTTTGACCAACATAAAAGTGTTTGTAACGTACCTCAAAGTGACTTATTTTAGGAGCTTCTAGCTTATAAGCTACAGGCTACTTTACCCGGCTTCTAGCTTGTAGCTTATTTAATTTTCTTCCATCATTATCCCTTATATTCTAATACAATTCCCTTATTATCCTTATTTTATTCTTACCCATCATTACCTATTTTCAATTTTAATAATAAAAACCTTTCAATTTCTTTTTAACTATTATTACATATATAATAATTAATTTAAAAAATTATGAATTGATTAAATTATTATTTTCTTTTCATTATTTTATGAAATTATTTTTATATTATACTATTTATTTTAATTTTTAATTAAATATTTTATCACTAAGAAGGTTTAATAGGAATTTAATTATTTTTTTAAAATCTAAAGTTATAATCAAATAATAATATATTCTTATATAAAAAATAAAAATAGAATTTATATAATAGAACTTATGTAATTATATCCCTTTATATTATTTTACATTTATCAACTAGTTTATCAGCTAGTTCTGCCAAACTCTTCTAATCAGCTCGTAGTATAAACTGGGAACTTATCAGCTAGCAATTAATTTATCAACTAAAAATTAACCTATCAGCTAATTTTACTAAACACACCCATAAATTATTCAGGAGCAGTGCTCAACGATTAAACAAGAGCAAAAGGACAAAAGTTTTGGAACCTAAACAAACGACAACCTGTAGCTGTTTTCACTTTATCAATGAATGATGCCAAGTAATTGCAAATTTTGAAAAATATCTACATAAAGATGCTAGCACCCTGCCGCGTGTCAAGACCTTAAATCTTTGGAATATTGAGATGGAAGTAATATCGGTGCATTTAAAACTTTCATGTCCACTTTGTCAAATTTAGGTGCAACCTTGTGTCCATGAGTCATGGCGGTCTGTAATGTGAAAATGAAATTAAGGCCCAAATGTTTTATTTCACATGCTTAAATTGACTATTACTATCATAATTGGCTGGAGTCTTGACTCTCACTTTCCAAAATTTGAATGGGAGAATTTATTTAATTTACTTGTTTAGAGGATATTTGGTAAGATATTTCAGTTGAATTAAAGTTGAAATTAATGATTGAAATTATTTTATTAATATTTGGTAAAATCACTTTTTAAATAATTACTTGTTTTTTAGAAGCTACTCATGGTAGACTACTACCTAAAAGTTTATTATAAATTTATTTCTCAACAAATTTCACTCATCATTATTTAATAATTAATGATGTCTTTATATGTTATTTTAACATTTTCAGTTGAGTTTTACAGAACACTTTCAATTAGATTAGTTAGTTTTTCAATGTTCAAGTAGCTTTTAACTTTTAACTATCTTTTCATGTAGTTTTACCAAACACACTCTTATTCATTTTAAGAATACTCCCCGCTCTGACTTTAAATATAATTAAAAATTAATTAATTAATTCACATTAATTAATCTCATTATATTTTTTCATAAAAAATAAATTGTATTCCCCAAATCATCCTCCCTAATATTTATTATAAAATAGATCATCGGAAATGAAATTTGAATTAAATAAAAGTATTTTGAGATGTTATCATGTGAAGTTGATTAAATTTTGTTTATATTTTAGACCATTAAAATTGATTTATGGATTACTTATATTCGAGACCAGATAGAATATATCATATTTAAGTCTTGTATATTGAAAAAAACTCATTCTTTTCAAGATTTGTATCATTTTTCAATTGCATGAGGCCTATAAATTTCCCTTGTTGACCATCATTTTGTTGATTTCAACGCGGGGATCATAATAAAAATGGTGGAAAAAAAGGTAGCTCTCATTAGGACATGGCAGGGAGGTAGCTAGCTAGTAGTAGTACCATGTAGCATCTAACAAAAACGAGTAAGCATGATTGACTTGGTCAACAAAAGACGAGATAGATACCTTATAATGAATCAATCTTAATTAGACCATGGTTACATACATGAATCAAACGGCAAGTGTATTTGACTTGCCAATTTTACATGATAATCTATTTTAGGGTAGCAACAACTTGCTCAGGTGAAGATGAGTGAAAAAAGAGACAAATAGCTGAAATGTCATCCATGGCAATACCTCGCCTCTTGCGTTTCCATGCATGCATTGCACACTCCACCAAACGTTTAGCTGAATTTGTTCTGTCTGCTGTTGAAGACACAATATCCACCGCTTCTTGATTCGAGATTACATCCCACACCTATATATTTATATAATATAGCACATGTCAAAAACCAATCACATATCCTTGGCTGACTAAAAATTCAGCAACATATACAATCTGTTGATATTGCTAATATCAAAATGTATAGACCCAGTTTCTGACAATAGTTTCTACAGCAAAGATAAGGGCATGTTTGGTTTGCATTTCAATTTCCTGTTTACTGTTTTCTTGAATTTTACAAAGGAAAAAACTGGAAATGCTGGAAACAAAAAATCGTCGTTTCTAACATTTCCAGTTTTTCATTTGTAAAATTTCAGAAAACAGGAAACAAAATAAAAACAGTAAATAAAAATGCAATCCAAACAATTCTTAAGAATTTAGAGGTGTATACAAAGAAATTAGATAAGAGAGCTTTTGAAAAAAGTTGTGATGCATAGACTAATTTTAATTTTAAACTCATGAAAGAAGTTAAATTCATTTGAATTCATTTTATTTTATTTTTTTACTATAAATGCTTCTTGAAATTTATCCAAACTCACTCATTCATGATATATTGAACAATTTCAAAAGGACAAAAGTATATACCCCATCAGTGGCTAGCACAACAAACTGGTCTCTATTGGTTATATTCCTTTGTGTTACCTCAGGCACTGAAATAAGACCATATTCTTTCACACAATAGTCACCAAAAGCTCTAGACATGGCCAATCCTGGGGACTCCTCATCTGGCAACCAAACCCTGTGCACTCCTGGCTCATCGTGTAAGCAGAACACCCTCCCTTGACACTCAAGTATTCGCTCTGCCTCCTCTGCAAACATCAACCTATTATATCAGCATTCAGCAGATAGTGATATACTGAGATTCTAACATGTTACATTAGACATGGAATTGGAACATAAGATAAAAACACAATGAGCAAGACTAACGTGGTAAATTGGGCTTGAAATCTACTGTCAGCTGAACTGATACCAAATTTCCATCATCTGATGTTGTGGCTAATACAGCACGAGAGTCACCAACATTTGCAATCACAATGAGTTCACCCTGGCCATTTCAGAATCAGCATAAGTTTTCAAAACAACTACTAGTACTCTCTAATACTGGTTGATGAATCTATTATGCATCATCATATACTAGTTACCTACTCACATTGGGTTACTAGTTTCTTTTTGAGTTAAATGTGAAGTATGATCCAAATCTGGTTTTAATCCCTAAAATTTAAAACCGTTGGTTTGGATCCTTTATGTATGAAATCGCGTAAGTTTAGTCCCTTTCTTAAGAACATAAGGGACCAAAACCAACGATTTTAAACTTTAGGGACTAAAACCAAATTCAAGTCATACTTTCAGGGACTAAAAACATATTTAACCCTCCCTTTTTTACCTGTCTAACAATTGATAGGGCAGTTGTTCCACTGAAAAATGAATCTATCTTGCGATTCTGTTGTAGTTCTTGATCAATGACAGCACAAGTCTTCAAGTAGGAATGCTTCCATATATTAAACCGGTGATGCTTTTTCTCTGTCTCTATATCAATATCAGGATCAAGTGAATTTTGGGAAAGAGTCTCTTGCCAGTTGCATAGCAAAGAGGGTGGCAATGATTCTCTTACTCTTCTGGCCACAAAGTGACCCCATGGTCCATGTCCATCAAAAATCCCACAGAAGATCATGTCCTCTTGGCATCCAAATTCCTATTAACCAATATCAACTAATTATCAATTAAAACAAAAAAGAACTTCTCTAATCTCTAGTAATTTCCCTATCAAGTGTCATTCATCAATAATAAGAAGACAAAAAGTTCAATATTTTCTACATACTTCCCACACTACGCAGCAATCCTGATTCACTCCTTTCTTGCCTCTTTTGGAGAAAACTGAGGCAAAATTGTTTGAACCATCAACATTAACAGTGCCTGAGCTATGCAGCATGGAGTGATTCTTTTTAGCTTCCTTTGCCATTGCTTCTGCAGCTTCTCTCCCGCTACATCTACCAGAATTCTTCCCCTTCTTCATTGCAAATGATTTTGCCAACCCATTGAACATAGATGAAAAATGCCCCATCAAACTCTGCAATATAATTCCCACCACTGGACCTGCTTGTGTCTCTACTCTTAATGAATGTATAGTACAAAATCTGAACATTGAAAATTTATAACGGTTAAGCATGATGAGTTAAAGTTCACAGTGCACATTTTTTTTTAATTGTGTTTTACAGTTTCCTTGGTAATGAAAAAAGAAGAGTGAAACAAGGATGTGCACTGTGTTTGTGACTGAACAAAAGACAATTTCTGAGTCAGAAAAAGCTCAGGAATCAGGATTCAATGACAAACAGCTCAATCCTGAAAGAAGTTACTGAGAAAATTCATTTCTTATTATGAATTCCAGCATTGCATCTGGAATTCTTCATGGAGAGGAATGAAAATTGCAAAAAAAAAAAAAAAACCCTCACATATATAAATATGTAAAGAAAGCAAGGATAATGAAAAATGGAGCCCAGCAAAGCTATTCCTGAACCACTTTCATGCCATGAGACCATGTTTGATACAAGCTAAAAGAAAAGAAATCACACATGCTTTGTTAACATCCATCACTTGCAAGTTACAACCATTGGCTCAAAAAATCAACAGGGGTGGCCCATAGTTGGAGAAAACGTATCCAAGTATAGAAAAGCTTGGATCAAAGGGTTCAACCACTCTAACTCTTTCTTTAATTAGTAACTAAATTGGACCCCCACCTTAAAAAATCATTTCTTTCTGCCTTGCTTTTCTTGGATTCGATGTTTCATGTGATGGAAAAGAAACTTACTAGTATTTCCCAGTTTAACAACAGGAAAAAGTAGAAAAGATTGTGTATATAGGACCTGAGGAAAAACCAAAATTTGCAGAAAGAAATATCCCAAAATCCCTGTACCATTTTCCTTCCTTTTCAAAAATGTTGCAGAAATGAATGAAATTCAACATGGAAAAGTAAAAAAGTTCATGACTTTGTAACCCTCCATTCCACCCAAATTCTTCAAAGCCAGAACAGAAACATCTAAGGAAAAAAATAAACAAGTTGGTTTAATTTCCTGATCCAATTTCATAGCTCCATTTTCTTTTCTTTGATTTGAAATGAACTAAAAAAAAACAGAGCCTTTGAAGCAGAACTGAAACAAACCTGAGGAAATGGAATGGATGGAAGGCCTTAGAATTGTTGTTGGTATGAAGAAGGAACTACAGAGCCAGAATCTGAGGCAGTAGAAGCATGAAGTGTTGTGGTGACCTGAATAAGATGCAATTCCAACAAGGTGAGTTGAGACTTCTAGAAAACAAAGGTGTAAAAGAATGACTATCCATCATGAAGTGTTGTTAATTTGTTTGGTTCTGGTTTCTTCTTCAGTTCCCTTTTATCTACGGAGACGAAAACAAAGACACTTTTTCAGTACATATAATTAGATTAGATGCAAACAGTAACAGCACCCAAATCAGTGCATGTAACTTTGTTCTTGGGATGGTTCCTGTGTATATGTAACTAAAAATCTTAAAGCTATGATGACTATGTAACGATCTCTTTCTACTCTTAGCTCAAAAGTTTGTGTCGCCTCTTTGTTTTACCAAATGTGGAACTCTTATTAAACCAGGTTCTGTGACAGTTATAAAGGGAGGAAAAAAATTAATGGAACATTAATAAATTTTATTTTTTTGCCACAAATTGCATATGATGAATTGAGTTATATATCGAAAGAGTTGTGACTTAGTTGACAATGTAAAATTATGAGAATAGTTCCGGAGTTCGATCTTCACTGAGCACATTCTTAGGGAGGGGTGGAGAGCATGTAGCCAAGCCCCAAACATAATTCGTAATAGAGATACCTACAATTAACACAAAAAAATTGAGTTATATAGAGTATTATTTATGGTATCATAATTTTATTTAGTAATTGTTTTTTGCTTCATGCTTTTCATGAGTGTATCAAGAAATTAATTAATAAGAGGTCTATAAATATTTTTTTTTCAAAAATAAAACTTTAGATCTCAAATTATTGCTCTATAGTTTATACATGAATATGAAAACGAGGATATATCATATAGTGGATAAGAGAAAAATATCCTCATGCCCTTGTATTTATTTGTTTGTTTATTTTGCATTACTGTACAAATGTATTAGGACTTTATTGAGTTGGCATGTGCTTTTTCCCCACATATAGGAACTCAGGAAGATGGGTATTTTATTTATTTATAAATATAAACGTTATAAACAAGGTCAAGGTTGTACTCGATAAATAATCAGAAAGATATGATTCTCACTGTTTAGCCGTCCAATTTACATGTGATGTATATGTGTGTACGTTCATACCATTTTGCATATTGGGGTATTATGGTATCGAAAAATTAAGGAGGAAATTAAGTGGAAAATAAGAATGAGTTGTCAAAAAGTATTTGTGGGGACAAAGACAATCCTGATATCTTTAATTAATAAGATTAGGATCACACTTAAAAAAAATATAAAAAACTTCATCAATGAAAAAGTATCATTGTGTATAATGATATAATATCTTTAAAAATAGTAAGAGAAAAAAAATAAAGGGTCGTTATCTTGCGATTAAATAATTACCAAATAATAGCTCATAAGATATTTATTATGGTTTGGTTTGGTTGGTACTTGCTAATGCGAAAATGACTAAGCAAAATATATTAGGCAGAGTATTACCGATCTGGTTTCTCTCCTGCGCAGCAATCATGCTGCGCACCTCCAGCCCACATGTGGATCGTCCGATGGACAGGCGGGCTGGAGGTGCACAGCACGGTTGCTGCGCAGGAGAGAAGCCCGATCGGAGTATTACATAGCAACCCACTACTTTGTTGTGCTATATATACAAATTAGGATAAAATATATTTTTCGTATTTTTGGTCAATTTTAATTTCAGTCTCCAACTTTTTAAATATTTGTTTTATACACATGTATTTTTAAAACATCTTAATCACAATCTCTCACATTAACTAACTTTGTTAAATTACTACTAAACTTAAATATAACATTTTCATCGATTAAATAAGACCTAACACTAAAGATTAATAATATGGACTAATTAATCCATGTGGATGCTATGTTTAAGTAGTTGAATTCAATAGTGAATTAATTAAATTAATTAATGTTAGGGACTATGATTAAGGTATTTTAAAATATAAAGATATATATAAAATAAATGTTTTAAAAGTAAGAGATAAATACCAAAATTGATAAAAAATAGAAATTCGAAAAACATATTTTATCTTATAAATTAAATAAGGTTAAATATGTTTTTAATCCCTATAATTTAAAATCAGAGATTTTGGTCTTTCAAAAATTAAAAATACACCAATTTAGTCCTTTTACACGGTTTAGCTACAGATTTTGCTACAGATTAGATATGAAATTTTATCAATAAGGACTAAAAATAACATTTTCTGTTTTTAAGAGACCAAATTCACTGGTTTTAAATTATATGAATTAAAATAAAATTTCGACTATATTTGAGGGACTAAAAATATATTTAACGCAATTAAATATAAAGAAACGTACATAGGGTTGTATAAATTAATTAATAACAACAGTATGTCAGCCATAGCTTAAACATGTCCTGGAAGTATATATCCATTATGGTTGAATAGCTTGCTTTTATGGACCGTTTCTGCCCAAAATCTTCATTTACAAATATAATGATCTGATTAATAATTCATCTACGTAAGTTCGAAATAATAAACTATGAAAAGCGGTGGTAGGCGGAATCATCTAAAAAAACAAATAATTGGTGACGCGCGCCATCGATGGCATGGCAATAAAGAATTTCGACAAGAAAAAGATACTTAATTGCTGTCGATGAGGTATGTATGTGCATACTATGTTATATAAGCTATTTTTAAAACAAAAATTCCTATGCATGTATTTGACGCTTTCGCTCACTTAGTTCCAAAATTTAGTTTATAGAATAAAAATTATCCAAATTTATATACGCTATTATTTTTTATTATATCTCTAGTTCACTTGAATATAAATTGAATTGTGATTTTATATTTGACTTCTCATATATGAATGCATTTTAGAGGATTAATGTATAAATAATCCTTGAATAGAAAATTAACTGTGTTAAAATTGTAATAAAGTATATATATAACAAATTATGAAATTTTCTTGAACTCCTTTTTAATTTAATTCTATTTGCTTAGTAAACAAAAATCATGAAAATTTTAAAGCCTAACCCTCTGAAGAATTAATGCATTTTAAAAGATTCAGATCCTACAATTTGTAATTAATCTAATTCTCAATTTCTTCTTCCAAACCCCTGCCTAGTTTTTTTTTAACTAAACGTATCCCAACCGATAGCCAGAGACTAACCCCTTTAAGGCGTAAAGATCACTGAAGTGGGCTTTGAATCTCTTAACAAATTCTTTTTCATACACACCGCTAGGGATCGAACCCCTATCAAGATACTTAACGGACTTAGTTATTTACCAACCGTGCCAGACTTTGTTGTTACCCTGGTGCCTAGCTAATATGTCTCGTGCATCACATCAAGAAAAAAAAAATATATGTGCTGCATTTTTCCCTGTACTTTTCATTTACCTTATATGAGAAGTTCTATTTCACATATAAATCTAGTGTGATAATTATTGGAAACTATAAATCAATTCAACCATTATGAAATAATAATTTTCTATGCATGAATTTTAAGAGTATTTCAAAACCTTTCTAAAACTCAAGTCCCACATTGTTTGGAGTAAAACATGTTTGAGTACTTATTATATATTAAAGTGTGATTGGACCTTTCAAACAACTTGTGAAAGGTTTGGGCTCGCACGCATGAGAACGGGCCTTGGTGGCTCGGTTTAGTGCAAATCGGTGGATTTGCCCCCTGCGCGTGATATTGGGCCTCATGTGTCTTTTGCTCCCGCTCCATTTAAAATATTTTGAACCTTGAATTTTATTTTTTAAACCTAATTTTGATGCTTATCTAGAAACGACCAATAGTTGAAAGATTATTTTTGACTCGGTCTTCCCATTATTTTGCTGATAACCGCCCACTATCTGGATCATCCTTATCCTACTTTCGAAATTGCTATCTAAATCATCCTTATCCTACTTCAACATTTGCCTATAAATACAGAGTTAGTCTATCAGTTTTTACTTACTTCCTATTTTGAAAGCATAATGCATCTTCTTCCTCCTATTCTCTTCTTTGCTCTGCTGACAATAGACACTGTTCTGATACATCGGTGCTTTTGGGAAGGGGCTGTTAAATCCTGGGGGGTTACGCACTCCGCGAAATAACCCTTAAGGATAACGTATACCTACGCGTCTCAACCTTTCGTTCTTCATCTTTTACAGGTTCATCATTGATCAGCGCTAATATTTTTAATATGAAAAAGTTTTATAATATTATTTAATGATATATTGTCACATAATTAATTGAGTTTATAAATTAATAACATATGAGATGAAAGTATCATATTTTATTAAATGATATAATAAGATATTATTAAATGATAGTGTAACATTTTTATACACTTGAAGTGTGTGTATATATATAGCCAATAAACTCATTCTTCATTTCATTATTAATTTCAAATGTACCACAACATTATTAGTAGCTAGATAAAGATAATTTGATGATGAGGACATTTTAGTTATATTCATTTTATTTGTTTAGTGCATCAACGTTGTAACCATACATGAAATAATTCATGAAGTATCCTGTAACGATTTTAGCAGCCTAACAGGGCAAGCAGTAAAAATATAATATCAATGGATAATACATGTATTCGCCCATGGTCGCCAATATGGCATCAACTTTTCAGGGGCTGTAGGCAGAGCAAGACACGGAAAATCAGCATCTTTTGTTCTTAAAGACATAAAGGGGTCAATGTTTCATTTTTTTAATCTAACTCGTTCATCTCAAATAAAATTTTGTTATTATGTATCAATTATAAATATAAAACAGCGAATTAAGTTACACACTCATAATTCATATGTGTATTTAAAAATGTTAAGAAATTATTATTCTCTTTTTACTATTTATTTTATATTATTTAATTTATTATTAACTATTTATTTTAATTTTTAATAAAATATTTTATCACTAAAAAATAATAAAAATTTAAAATTTATAAAAAATATAAACATATATTTACCTAACATTATATTTCTTTTCATTAAAAAATAAGTTAAACGTGAAAAAATGTAAGTTTAAGAGAAATAAAAAAAATCTCTTATTGGAAGAATCACGTTTAAATGCAAATCACAAAATATAACTATATTTACATATTAAAAGTATTTTTATCTTATTATTTAAATACAAATCATTTTCTAAAAGTTACTTTAATTTTAAGATATCATTCCCAAATATAAATGTATCTTATTAAATTTAAATATACTAAATTTAACCTCACAAAAAAAAATACTAAAATTTAATTCTATGAAAGTTTAAACAAAAAAACCCCTAATTAACTTTCTCCTCCTCTCAGTTCTCTTTCGGACAAATTAAGCAAAAGGAAATATAAAAGTTACTTTTGGTGTCGATCCCAAATCTAATTCCAGTGGCCTTTAATTTTGTCATTTTAGTCCATCGTGAAAAGAAAATCAAGCATGAAGACCGCACTATAAAAAGTGTTTGATTCCAAATTCCTGTGAGTTCTTGATTTTCCTTTGAAAAGTGATAGCAACACACTCTCTAACACACTATTTCCAACACACTCTTTGTGATTGGTTAAAATTCACATAGGTCCCACCACATTCGTAGTGGAACCCACATAATTTGGTGGGACCCATGTAAATTTTAACCAATCACATGGAGTGTGTTGAAAATAATGTGTTAGAGAGTGTGTTCCTAAAACTCCTCTTTCCCTATTGGCTACTTATACGCTGTTGCTTACGGAGCATGAAAATACCTGGAAAGAAATTAAGAAAATAGGGGCCGAGAAAATGGTATGAAAATGAGCTGATCACCACTTTAATTTTCTATATAAATGAATTTAGTATCAATTTTATATTTTAAAAGATTTATTTTATGAAAAATAATTTAAATATGAATATTTTTTGTTTAATCAATTTTACTTAAGGGAATTAAATATGTACCGCTTGAAATAATTTCCGTTAGCTAATTTAAATATGAATATGATATCACTTTAATATATTTAATAATTAAATTAGTTAAATGATGAAAATATTTGAATAATTAATGTGTCAACAACTGTCAAAAATCAACATAAACTAGATTGAGAGGTTAATGATCTATAATCAGCGATATTCCTAAACTGAGTGCAGTGCCAATAAATGCCAAAGTTGTTAGTCACATCGTTCTCCTTTCATTCGGGCCTCGCTGGAACTTTTAGGTGAAGAAAAAACAAACCACAAGTTCCGCAGAGGAACAGAGTAAAATGAAATAACAACAAATCAGTGCATACGACTCAAGAGTAAAGGCTACGCATTTTGACATGTGTGAAAGAATTTGGTAGGATGTATAACATTGAATATACATGTATCAACAAAATCAAATGACCCCACACCCTCAACCCCATAAAAAAGTACTGAATCTAGTGTAATGTTAAGTAGTTGTAATTATAATTTTAAATATTACCTTAGAAAAGGGTAATAGTGAGATTGGGACTCCATGCAAATGTGAAAGCAAAGAATGATGATGAAGATATGAAGGTCCCACTCTCTCGTACATTCTAATGACCATTAATTCCATAGTTGAGCATAAACTTCGTTCACAGGACGTTTTCGTGTCCCCTTGTTTGCGTCAGGAAGTAACCATGTTATGATGCACTAAGACTCTTGACCCCATCCCTGGGACATGGTCATGCCTTCCCGTCGGTAGCAATTGCAAATTTTATTAGAAGGTAGAGACTAGTCGTTCCACTCGCTTCCCACGTTATTTCTTTTTTTCAATTATGATTTTCTAACGAGTCTACTCATTGAAAAATTTGGGGTCCATGTATTATTAGTTTTATAGAAATTGTATTTTTCATTTATGAAAAAAAAAACTAAATTGACATTCAAAAGGTTAAAAAAAATTATATTAAATGTTTCTTTAGAGAAAGATACAATTTATGTGCTAATATGATCACTTCCAAATCTTTCAAGTTTATTTTTTTCACATTTTACCCTTTTACATCTTTTTATATCTCTTTTTTTTTTATCGTTTTTCCTTTTCCATCAAATTCACTTATCATACATTTATGCACGTTATCTTTTTTTTTTCTCTCGAATGATGGCATGGATTTGGATATGTTGGCACCTCAAGTATAGGGTGTGATGGATGTAGGAAAAGAAGACCTTCAAGAACAAGTACTACAATACAAACCTAGTTCCGTGTGAGGTAGCTTGTTAATTTGTTTTTACTTTCTGTCCTTGTGTGTTATATATATGTGATATTAAAGAGTGGTACGTGATTCAGCGGACAATGCAGATTGATATTATAAAAAAAAGCTTCTGATTAGTTCCTTGCCACTAAACACATTTTTAAAAAAGGATAACACACAATTGTCTGTGGTAAGAGAGAATATATACTAGTATGATTAACACAAAAAGTATGCAGGATACCTATGGTTAAAAAAAAAATCATTATATGGGGCCGGAACCATTAATTCACGTGGGAACAAAAAATCATGTGTAACGCGGTGCACCTGTCGGTCACAATTCAACGGATTAATTGGATTGGATATGTATGCAGTTATGCACGCGGTGGCTGGCAGGTGGCATGGCATGCCTCATAATTTTCTTTCTCAACGGTTGTGTGTGGTGTGGTATTGGTGGCCAACAATATTTCTCTATCTAACTATCTCTATATGCAAGCAAACATGGACGATACAGCTTTATTGTTTTGCTTTGATCGATGGCTTCTTTTTCATTTCAAACAGTTTCCAATTTGTCACCATTTATTTGGTTTGAGGATGCACATCATGTTCCTTAATAGTAATACAAAGCTAGAACCCCCTAGCTCGTTTTCCATGAATTAAGCCCATTAATATAAATAATCGTTCGCTTATAATTAATATCAACCCGTACGTGGATATAGGCTTTCGTTTATTTTTTAAAAATATTTTTATTTTATTTTTTAGTTTCTTAATTTAAATTATAAAAAAATGTCAACTTATTTTTTATTCGTGGAAAAAGAATATGTAACCACCCTAAACTTTCACGTTTCTGGGAGTAAACACCATGAACTTTTACTTTATTCTAATTAATCTTTAAATTTTAAATAAATTTGTATTATTGTTGCAATAAGTCTTTTAATTAACATGGTTTTGAATAATTAATGAAACCAATCTCAACCCTTTAAGATTTTGTGTTTAAAATATTAAAATCACATGAAATAAAAATAAAAAAAAACTAAAACAACGTATCATCATGTTTTGTTTAATTTTAGGATTTCAAACATGTTTGAAATTTTATCGAATTCAATAATTAAAAAAAGTAAAATTTATTCTTATATGTACTTTTAATATATTTTTTTGATGAGTTAAAATTTAGGTTGAGGGGATGGTGCCCTAGTCCAAGGGAGGGAATGCCTCCGGCAGAGCACTTAATTAGATGTACTTACATTTTTACCTCACCCCAAAGAGATGAGTGGGGGTTCGAACCTGCGACCTGTCAGATACGAGATCATATCTTGCTCCACTCGACCAACCCTTTGGAGTTGTACTTTTAATATTTGAAACACAAAATCTTGAAAAATTGAGATTAGTTATGTTAATTATTTAACCTCATATTAATAAAAAAAAACCTATTGCAACAATGATAAGATGTTAAGGATTATCGGGACAAATTAAAACCTTAGGGTATCTATTTGCAAATGGATAAAAGTTCAAGATAATTTTATACTATTTTTCCTTTTTCTATTTTATTTAATGTTTAAGAGTTTTATATTAAAAATAAAGAAACAATACAAAGTTTTTTTTTTCATTATTTTTAATATAAAACTTTAAAGATAGAAACAAAATTAAAATAATATTATATTAATATAAATATAATCAAAACTGAAAGTAGTTTTATAACTAAAACTAAAAAATAGAAAATAAAAATTTAAAATATTTTCTAAAACCAAACACTTGATTGTGAGGGATTTTTATTTACACCATTACACGACAAAACTCCACATCATTAATTATATGAAGATGATTTTTTTGCATGTCAAGTTTTTATTTGTTTCTTTCTTCTTCTTTTTTTAGAAAATAAATTAAAATAAATGTGTTGAAGTGTACTTTTTTTATAAAAAGTATAGTAGTGTAATTAAATAAAATACATACCTATCAATGTTAATTAGGTCTAAAAAATTATTAAAAAAAAGCTTAAATAAACTCATATAGGTGCATTCTATAAGAACATTCTAGGAAGTAAATCAAGTAATCAGCCAGTAAATTTATAATATATTTAATTTTTTAAATATTTTAAAAAGTAAAGTCTACGTGAAATTATGATAGCAAATATAAGGAATTATGAGTAGGGGTGAGAATAGGCCAGGCCGGCGACAGGGACCTATGACCTGGCCTAATTAAAGCCTAGTCTGGCCTAGCCTATTTAATAAAAATATCAGGTCCAGGCATTTTAAAAAGCTTATGTAAATAAAGAGGCTAGGTTTAGGCCAGCCTATTTATATTTAAAAATTAGTAAATATATTAAAATTATATAAATATTAATTACTTATAGCTTATAAGTTATAACGAATTTGAATACACTTAATATTATTATATTAGTATATATCTATAATTTGTAAATTTCTTTTATATTTTATTTGTTTGTATTGGTTTGGGTTAAGGATTTTACAGGCCCAATATCATGTATTTTAGTATTGAGTATTGACTAAGATGTTAGATAAGAAAAATCAGGATACACGCAGTTTTTGGGCTTAGAAATCAATTTATTGTCCCTTTTCATATAAAGGCCTTTAAATAGGCTAACAGGCCAGACCAAGTTTTTAAAAAGGCCGGGCCAGGCCTAAAAAAGGCCTATCATAGGTAATAGGCCAGACTTAGGCCTTGAATTTATAAAATAGGCCAGACCTATTTAATCAAAGTCTAGCTTGACCTAGCCTATTCCCACCCCTAATCATGAGTCAAAATTTTAACAAATGTTATAATTTATGAATTTATGATATGACAATGTTATTCATCATTAGACGATAATATAATTTTTTATACTAACAATGTATACTAATTAAATACATAATTTATTATATCAAAATATTTTAATTAATAATTATAAAGGGTGTTGTTAACAAATACTTTAAGTATATATTAGTTAAAGAATCATTATGTGTAGATGTTTTTTTTATTGAAAACCATTATATTTATAATATTAAATACTATATATTGTAGTAAATACCTTCGTATTTGGTTATTTAGGCTCCATATAAGATGATTGCCATTTTCAGTTTTTTTTTTTTTCTCAAATCCCATTTTCAAAATAAAATATATATGTGTAGATAAAAGGGGTTGTAAGTTGAGTTTTTAAATATTTTTAAAATTTCATTTAGTTTTTTTCTTTCAAAATCACAAATTTTGGTTTTTAATTTTGAGTTTAAAAACTTGACTTTAATTTTTAAAAAATAAAAAACAAAAAATTGGCAACAACCCTAAAGAGGGCCTTAACTAACATTTTCAGGACATTTATTAACATTTTGCTAATTATATTTAGTTTCATTCGCGCGCCATCGATTATTAAGAGGGACCTATTCCTTTTATAAGTGTGCAAAAATGTGCACTTTCTTCTTGCAAAATCCTCATTCAAATGGTAAGAGAAGCAAAAACTGATAATAGAGATTGAGATGATCAATCCCCAATTGAATTCCCCATCAACGTGACCGACATATGCTGGCAAAACTAAACTCCCCGACAAGAACGAAGAACACTCTGCCTCAATTAAAATAATTAATCACCACCTTCATTTCTCATTCAAACCTCTATATACGCGTGGGAGCTAGATTAAGTCTGCTTCAAAAGCACAGCCTTATGTGTCCAAGTGCGTGTGGTTGCAAGAGAGAGTACTGAGGAGCCTTTGGCCACTGGCGAGATATTGATAGGACATAATAATACATCTCATTCTCAAATAGGATAAAGCAATCAATCAATTAGTAAACAAGCGGAAGTGTCCGTTTGGTTTACAGTTAGGTATAATTGATTCTAGAAATGAATGGTTGAGATGGATATACACGTTTTATGAAGCACGTTGGACGGAAGTGATTTAAAATCAATTCTACAGAATTGATTCTGGCTAGTTAAAAATTTAAACCAAACGGGCACGAAGTTGAAAGGTAGGAAATCCGTTAGGTATGGTAGCCATGACTGTCAATGATTGTTGCTAGGGCTACCACGCTCTCTATAAAAATTACTCGCGTTAAACGTGAGAGCTGAACATAGACGTAAATTATTCAAGATGTTTAAATGTGAGAGTGTAAAAATAGACATCTAATGATATGTTGCTATATTATTTATTAAATTTAATAACATATTAGACATCACATTCATTAAATGATATAACGACACACCATTGAATATTTGTGTAAAACTTTTTTTATAGTGATAGTGTATATCAATTAAATCACGATATGATTTTTTCAAATGGTTTCTAACTATTGATTGGGGCTAAATCTCGGTTCACCCAAATTCACTCTTGTAATAAAATTTTGACAAAAATTAATCACATACATTTTTTTTTATTTTTTATTACATTAATTATTATTTTTAATTTTGTCTTTCTTCTAAACCTTCTACACTAAAGATATGTTTGCGAGTTGAATTTTAGAGGAGAAACGAGAGTAGGGAAGTTTATTGAAAACTCTTTCCCATTTGTGTTTGTGATCAGTTTGAGTTTTTTATAAAGTCTTTTCCTTCATTCTCCCTCTAGCCCTTCGTTTTTCCTCTCATTTAAACTCATAAACACACTCTAAAAAAGCGTTTCATTTCCCTAAATTATTAAATACTTCTTCAATATATAATATACCATCTTCATTAGCAGTAACATCAAAAGATACACATCCATTGCCAGTCACAGCAGATAGCAGCTTGTCTATATATCCAAATGGAAACTGATCGATGAGATGAGATAATGACATTGCAATGTCAACAAAATCGGCATGTACTGTTTCAATCATTAGTAAATGCCGACATATGGGATTAATTTGTGAACTTCAGTTTGGACCGCCTAATTTCAGTTGCAAACAGTTGTTACATGGATGAAAAACATTTACACACGATGCTTATACACTCTGGAAAAATTAATTTTTCACTCCCAATTTAATTTGGGCCGGGGTGTGAATGGTGTGGTGAGTTGAGAGATAGAAAAAAAAATTTAAAGATACATATGTGTGACATTTAGAGCTTGTAAAATGGGCAACTTAACACGGTCCAAAACGGGCAGAAGACATTTGTGGACCAGACTAAGAAATTTGGTAAAAATTTGATCATGTAAAATTATAACCCGAGTCTGACCCTATGTGGGTAGCGGGTTTGTGCGGGCCGAACCGGTTAAAACCTAATTTATTAAAAAAATGTAGCCCATTAAAAATTATAAGAATTACATTTTTACAAAACTAAAAAATTACAACATAGCTATCAAAAACATTAAAACAAATTCATGTACCCTTATAAAAGACATTAAATAATTTTAAATCACATTCTAGAAAAATAAAATAAATAAAGTTTACACAAAAGCTCATATACCCTAAACAAAAGTTCATGTCCATTTCTCTTTCATCTTATTTTAGAAATTAGAGTTTTAGTTTTAATCTTAGAGTTTTAGAAAAAGAAAAAAAAATTAAAGTTACATAAAATAGATTAAAAAGTTAGTAATTTACTTATTGTGTCAATGTATGTTACTCTTAGCGTAGGTGTAATAGGCACTTAGTTAACGTGCCGCGTGCGAGTGTGACAAATTTCAGTTAGTGTCTGCATTTTTTTAACATATATATGGGTAGCTCGAAAGCCCGACAGATTACCCCGCCTGAACCCGAAATCACTGCGGGTTCATTTATTTCAGGTTAAAATACCCAATAAAAATTTAGGGGTTTCAAATTTTAATGTCCATGCCCTTAAAAAATGCGGGTTCGGACGGGTCGACCATTTTACCCACTCTAGTGGCACTTAATGATAAGTATATGTTGTAATATGTTGTTCAATGTTCATGTATCACATCGAGAAATTTGTTACACTTTACTAGCAACAATTGACCCAAAAAAAAAAGTGTGAACAAGTTGATACATTCGCGAACTATTTTGTGCACAACTCTTTTAAGGACCAAAGGTAAACAAAATTCCACTTTCAATTGCTGATTTATTGGCTCTCTGGCTGCAGGGTCTTCTCAGTTGCTGGGAAATGGGTATTAAGGATGTGATTTTCTAGTTGGACTCTCAAAATGTTGTTTATCTGGTTAATAACTATGGTCCAAATTCTATCATTATGCTGGTCTTATAACCTATCAAGGAGTTGGTGCTTAGAGAGATTGGCGTGTATCTATACATCATATTCTAAGAGAAGGAAATCAGTGTGTAGATTTCCTAGCTAAGCGTGAAGCACAAACTTCTTGCATTATGCAAAAGCTGAGTAACCCACCTGCGGACATTATTTCTTTGCTGGAGGTTGATGCTCGAGGTGTTCAATTTTTGTGGTAGTGTTGTAGTCTCTGTGTTCTGTTTTTCTCTTCTCTAATCTCTTTCCTTATGTTATTTAAAAAAATTATTTATTTACTCTTCACTTGGGGAATAGTACTAGTAAAGTTTTAAGGAAAATATTAACAAATCTCCTAAAGACTCTTAAGCAACAAATTTTTATTTAAAAGTGTAACGTGATTTCAATAAAATTTTCCATGTATGAAATTCCTTAACGAGTACTTTTACACGTGTTAGTAGGACCTAAACTCCAACGCAATTTAATATCTTGTATCTTATATGGATTTCTCTCTCACGTTTTTATGTGAACAAAAATATTACTTCACTAATTTCATAACCAGTACAATATACAAACCATGATTCATAGAGAGATTACTTGAAAGTATTCGATTTACAAACTACTTCGGCCCACTTAAAAGCTCAAAATGTATAGTAAAAAGCATAATAAATGAAATAACACATAATAATTTAATCAAATTATTAATCTCAACTTGCATTAATTATTAAAACCCTCCAAAAAGAATTATACATGAACAATTCCCAGGTCAATCGAAGAAGAGTATATATACAATTTCCTTTACAACAAACGAATCAGTGCTGTACAATGTGAAAGTTTGCATGGCACGCATATTGCCACCTAATTTTCAACTGTGATATTTACAATGGTTTTCACACACTTCCCACAATTGCTAGGATTCTCTTTCTAAGACTCTTGTTAATGAGTCATAATTAATCAATACTTATATAATGTATCTTTTCTCTTTCAGCTTCATTTTTCCTTGTGTTTAATCTTGATAACTCCTTCCACTCCCAGCTTAATTATCTTCCACATTTCCTTTAAATGTTAGAGAGTACCCACAACTCATTTACATGAAAAATCCCTGAAATCTTCCCTCTTTTTTCTGCCTCCAAACTACCATACTTAGTGATATACTTGAGGAGATACATAAAACTCACTCTCAATCACAGCTGGTCTTAGATCTTCCTCACACATGAACTCCAAAGGAAAGGAAACAAGATGTCCCTTAACATACGTCAATCTATCTATCGGGTCTACTACTTTGGTTTCTCCATTCTCATGACAGACTAATTTATCAGGGGCTATTCCCAAATCTATGGTGTTATGACCAAGTTTTTCCTTCCAGTGAACCATGCTTTGCCGAAGTGCAGCTCTGCATATTATTGTTGAGTATAACACATTATAAGAATGGATAAACTAGAGGTGAAAAGAGATAAGAGAACACAAAACTGAGATAAATCCACACCTTGAGTGTATCTGATCATTGGGAATGCAAGCGAAAACTTCATGGTAAATCCTTGTATTTTCCTGTCACACCACACTTTCAGCAGTTCATATACCATAGGAGCACAAAGCAAAATAAAAAACAAATTCAGCATGTGACTAAATCTTGTTCATTTAAGAAAAAAATATATCTTTTATTAAGGGTCTGTTTGGATGAAACTTCTGCAGAGGTACTTCTAGGTGAAAAAATAGAATGAATCAAAGAGGTAAAAAACATTTAACTTATCCATAAGTAGAAATTAGTCTTTTGTAGACCACCTACTCCAAAACTCTCCCATTTAACTTCTCCATAAGTAGCTAATTTTAACTTATGGAGAAGTTAAATTTATTTGACCTCTTTGATTCATTCTATTTTTATCTTCTAAAAGTTCTTCTGCAAAAGTGTATCCAAACTGGGCCTAATTCTGCCTACTATATTACAAACATCTTATCAACCACTGTATTGTCAAGGAAAAATGTTGAGCTTAATTATTTTAGGGGATTAAGGGAAGATCTGATCTTTAGACATCTTGATCAGCTATGTTGTTGTTAAACAATGCTCTATAAGTGCCATAAATCACCCAATATGGAAAAGGAAATACACAAACCAGTAAGAAACAAGTACTAGATGTGGCAAAGTCTAACCTTTGCAGTTCCTGACCACAAGTCCTTGTAGGTTGAATCTGCTACTGGATCACTGATTTTACTGATCTGTTAAGAGAAAGAGAATGTGTAAGGAACTAGATAGATGGAGATATCCACTGTGATAACAGATGAACAGGAAAATGATACTTATAATGTTTACTCATGGAAATTATGGTTGAGCTAACTACAAAAGCAACAATGAAAATTGTGTCTAATTTTCTAACTGTTCATTTTTCCCATTAATCAATAACAGATATATTGCCAGGCAGAGCCTGTGTTTGCTGCAATGATGTAGCATATAAAAACCCATATTTGATCATTTTGACTAACCTCTCCAGCATGAAGACCAAGGTGCTCAGACCATAGGGAGCAGCGCAGGCTATGGGAAAATTTCCCAGCCTTCCACGGCTTCCCATTCATCAATGAGTCAACATATTCTTTGTCTTCTATAAGCACTCCAATCTGGTTGACAGAAAGAAAGAATTAAAGTAATTTTCCTCTCAAATCCAGAAATATACAATACACCTAATCCTTCATACGAAAAAATTTACTAGAAACCTTAGTAATAAAATTACACCATTAGGTAGTGTTTTGGGCTAATTGATTGGATCCTACCCGAGATATCCAGTTGAACAGAGGTATTCCATATTCAAAAGGGCAGTCATTGAATTACATGATGACAATAATAACCACATATCTTATTGCTCTCTACTTAATCTCCAGTATTCAAATTAGCAGGAAAAAAAAAAGATGTCCTCAACATTCGGTAAATAGAAGATAATATTAGGGAAAACATAAACATTGGTGTTATTTAATCCCTGGTCAAAACTGAAATTCAATTCTGCAGTAATATATATCTATAGGCAAGCCACTATTACCACTTAAACTTCCGGGAACAAATAAGCTGACTACCCTGATTAGACAAATTTTTTAACATAATAAGATACCATAAATTAAAAAATGTGTGATCAATTTCTTAAACAACATAATTATTTAAGCTCTTAGAAATAGCAGATATCAAGTGTACCTCAGAGTCTCTTGATCCAAGCAAACTCCGGTCATTTATATTAGATGATCCAATAAAAGCTACACGGTCATCAATTATCATCAATTTACTGTGCACATATACCTGTACAAATATGGGAACATACATAAAATGAAGGAAACCACTCGTGCTGTTAAAATCATCATAAAAGCTAAGCATTGTGTATTAGATCTAGGAAATCCAAACTGCACTTTATATAACCATTTCAAGATCTATTAATAGCCCTGAGTGAAATATTTGATTAGACTATACCTGGTTTTCTGTTTTTAAAATAAAATCAAAAGATATTTCGAAAGAATTGTAATATATGATAAGATACCTGACTTGTAGCCATAGGACCATCCTTATAAAGTCTTCCATGAGATCTTAGACCATAGAAAGAAATATAATCATGCATCTTAGGACCGACTTTAGCTTCAAGATTGTATAATATGGAGTGCCTTTCTCTAGAAATTGTTCTATACTGCCAATGTGTTAAGGCTCTCACAGTTGCAGCACCACCATCATCCAGACCACCCTGTTAATGATAGTTCACAACCATAAAAGATTTAAGCCTATAGAAAAGAGTATTGACATTATATAAAGAAGGAATGTAACATTTACCTGGAAGCCAGGCAAGAGGGGCATCACAATTATAACTCGAAAATCTTTCTGTTCTTTGTGGGCTTGCAAAATACGCCTGTATAGCGCTTCCAAAACACGGTTCTGTATTATGTCATCCTTTGCTAGACCTGATATAAAAAATTGGTTCTGTATTGAAAACAAAATAAAAAACACGAAGAGAAGAAGGGGGAAATTAGTTTATTATTTGTCAAAATATGAAATTCATCAGTACTAAACCATTTTATTTTGCATACATGTGAATTTAAGCAGTCACTCAAAGCTTAATTCAATATTTACATAGCACCAGTATTGCTATAACATAGGTATCTTTTGTATTAAGGATTTGGATCCTCAAAGTGCACCCTACGCATTAGAGTAAAGTGCAAGTGGTAACTGCCCAAGAAAAAAATTGAGGGACCAAGTTCTAAAAAAACCACAGCCTGTTATCATGTTCTTGTATTCTATCAAAATCCATATTTGTAATCAATGGTTATTAAAAATTAGAACTGCTCTTCTAGCCTCTAAAAGTATCTTGATCCTTGAATTAGCATTTGCTTGTCAGCAATTTAACCTAACCTTTAGCTGTCACATGTAACTGGTATTAAAGTTAAAGTGTTTCATGACATGCTTTCATATGTGCCAAATTTGATTTTTTTTCCTCCCCAAACTATCATCATTAAAATGATCCCCAAATGCACGGCTTGGAGATGATGATTTTACATCACAAATTTGGTTCTTAATCTTGTCTTCAGGTGCCAACCAATCCAATATAGAGATTGGGAAATTGATACTTAGAGGAAAAATGCTTTCAAAATATCAGTGTGATTCAATCATATGTGACATTCAAATTTGCTAAGCACATTAAAAGAAAAATTTTCTCTTATGTTTCCTCAAGTATCAGATAATGCAGAATAAAAAATCAAGTGGGACGTTTATCTCTTGAGATCATTATGAAAATATGTTTCAACTTGTTACAATGCTTAGCAGGAGATAAATATCAATATGGAGTCAAGATCAAGGGAAGTCCAGTTCCTCATATACCTCAATGTAAATAAAATGCTTTGCATTTTCAATAAGAGAACAATATGCAGTGTGAATGCTTTCTTCAGGCTGACTTGTTCCAGCAGACCACTGACTGACACTTCTGATTACCTGTGGATTTTGCATCCATACAAGATGGCAGCAGATAAATAATTATGTAAAATTATATTGACATAAATTAGGACAGCTCTGAAACTAAGAGCAAATAAGTAGTGTGAGATTTTGTGCATAAACATGGCTAACAGCTTTAGGTCTTTTATTAGGGCTATTGAGGATGGGACATGCTTCAATTATAACCTTTTTATTTGTACAAGTAAATATAACCATATTTCCAACCCAAAGAAAAAGTAATATGATTCTTGCCAAAATTATTCTAGGAACATAATTTTGCAAATTTCTTTTTATACCTCTCCATTCTCTTTTAAGTATCTGATTCTGACAAAATATACATCCTTGCAAGTTTTGATATAAGTTAATTTCTTCTTTCTCAACTTGCTTATGATGATATATCATCCACAAAGAATTTATTTTCACACCATTAAAAACTTTTCCCCAGAACTTCTATAGAGGAATTTAGTGTTGCTGTTAGTCTTAATAAGCAGAGTTTCAGAATAAAATGTAAATTTAGTATGAAACATGTGATATTTCCAATATTTACATTGTTGATATTTTCTACTAATAACAAGTCATATTTTACCAGTCCTAGTAGAATGTGTTAAGAAAGAGAAATTAATTCATTCAAGAACTAATGCAAATTTGAAAAATTTCACATTAAACAAACAAGATCGAGAAGGCATAACTAACCTGACAGTGACAAGTAGTACGTGGACCAACTTGTCCATATTCCAAAGTAGTGGCATCATTGGTACCTTCTGGTGTTTCCCACCAATCATCTAGAGCATTAACAACAGACTCTGCCCCCAAGTTAAAAGTAAGAACTTGATCTTGAAATCCTTTCTTCTGGTTAACTGAAACTAGAGTTTTGTGTTCTGGATTTTGGGACAGCAATGGAGAATTTTCCCTGGAATTTGTATGATCTCCACTCGAAGTAACCAGTTTACCAGCTTCTTGAGGTAAAAGCAGTGGTATATCTTGCACTGGAGACTGTGAGGAAAATGAGTCCTGCCTGTCAATTTCTTTCCTGTCGTCTTCATCTTGCTTTCCATCAATGTCTATCTCTTTGCTTCTTCCCATGTAATGTGGGAGGACCATGTGATGGTGAGGCAAAAGTAGTGGAATTTCATGTTCATTTGGAGCTTTAGTTCTCTGTGATATGCTTCATCAAGTAAGAGAGGATGATAATAAAAAGAAGCATGTAAGAGGGAAAATAACATCATTTGGCATTATACCTTAGCATGGTTCCAACGTTGAACAAAGTGCTTGGCAATGTCACGGCAGGGAGGTCCCCAAAGAGCACAATGGACATCATGCCATGGCATACGGGGATATTTCTGGCGATCCAATTCATCCCTCATGGTGTCTTCCCATGAATTTGGTTCTGATTCTCTGTCCATGAACAAAATTCCAGAAATCATATATTTTCAAAAACATAAAAGAGAACCAAGACACCAACCAAATCTTGGATTTCATACTCATCAATAACAGTGATGGATTTTCTGTAAGTTCTAAATTCTACCTCTCAATCTTATGAAGGTAATACATATAAGACACGGTAAAATGCATTACAATGGCCTGTAAAAAGTTAAGGAACTTGGACCTTTTTTTGTAATTTATACATTCCAACCTTTTTTAATAATCAAAATAGGAATAAAGAAAAACCTTGGATTGTAATAGTCCTTTCCAGGCCATATTAAAGAGGGGCAATCGCCCACTTTATGTTCAGGTGTGTCATATCGTCCAAAGCATAAATCTAATCCTCCAATATAGCAAATCTTGTAATCTATAATTACAAGCTTTTCGTGGTGCGACCTGTAAGAAACCAAGCCAACATTCATCATAAACACATGCATAAGGATCACATGAATTTATACTAAGTTGATGTTCAAACATCATTTATTAATAAATAGTACATACCATAAATACACACGAGAAGCAAAATGGTCAGGATAGCGCAATACCCTCACATTTTCATGGATTTTGAGCAGTCTTCTCATACTGTATGAGCTGTTGATTTTCAAAGCTAAAGAAACCTCCTTGTAGAGAAGCACATAAATCTGTATATTCATTTAATGACATAACAATGATTCTCTATAATGTAATTCAATCTTATAAAGCATAGATGGTTCTGACTATGAAGATCACAAATAGAAGTGACTATATCAATGAGAATAGTATGTGTACCTGAACCCCTTGCTTAGCTTTTTCTTCTAGTAATGAGTCTAACCTAAAGGTAGAAAAACTATGAAAAGGCCGTTTCAGATATAGCTCTGGACACAGCCACCATCCTGTAATGAAGATCTGCAGCCAGTTTCCATTTTGTTATCATTAAGAATTGAATCAAGACATCAAAATAACTTAAATATGCTCTTGGCTGACAATGCAAAACATGTACCTCTGACTTTGCATCTTGAATTGAAGAAGCAATTGCTTCAAATGCTGCCTGTCCATCTACATACCATTGGGCTTGACTCCCATCTTCAGTCAAACCTCTTATGGGAGCAAATGAACCAAAGCGATGAGAACAACACCAACCCTCCATAGGTCTTAAACCAGCTTCATTAATTGAGGTAACCCAGGCTTTAACTTTAACAGTGCTGGTAGTTCTCAAGCATATGCTCCGATTTCCACTAGAAACCTATTAATAATTTCAAAATATTATTAATTTTTTTATCAATAGTTTTCTCCTATACATTGATTGTTCATGGACAAAACTCTTCTCTGAAACTAATAGGCAATAAAATGCATTGTATTAAAGTTTGAAGACAATGCTTTTTAATGATTAATAAGAAAAGGAACAGGAAAGCTGGGAACATTATGTCTCAAGAAGGTAAATCTTTTATCCTCCTTGTGCTTGACAATTATTATACTAGTTAAAGTAGAATAATAACTGAAATTCTTGAATTAACTTGGAGGTTGTCATCTTAAACATGCCATAATTTTGTAATGTCAGGTCAATCTTGTTGCATTGACTGACTGTGATAACAGAGAATAGATACAGTCCATAAGAGAATTAACCATTTCTAATCTTCAATTTCAAGTTCAAAAAGGTTCCCTAAGAGACAAAAATCTGATCACCTTAAATGTGTAACGCAAAGGATTGTGTTCCTTTATAGGTTCAGCTAAATGTATTTTGGTGCCTTCATTTCCAGTTGAGGATGGGAGGACATCAAACATAATTATATCCAGCAGTTTGTTGTTGATGGGATCATCCAGCAAGGCCAGAAACCCAGGTTTCAAAACAGCCCATACCTGTGTGCAGACAATGTAACTTAGATTAAAACTAAAGTGAAATAAAGAAAGACCAGTTTCAGGAGACCACATACAAATATAAAGTGGAATTACTAAAGAGGTATTATATGTTTTAAATTTGTTCCCTAATTTTACTTGTAACATTTTATAAATCATGTAAAAATATACTACCTCCGTTCCTATTTAACTGTCCACTTTCAAAGAAAAAATTTGTTCCTGTTTAATTGTCCACTTACAAACCCAATGCCTAATAAATACACTATTCTCCATTTTACCTTTATGTTAATAAATGACCCACTATTAAAAACTAATGAGAGCCAATAATAGTAAGAGAGATAAAAGGGTAAAATAGAAAGTTTAAAATTTATTTCCATGAAAACGAGAGTAATAATTGCATTCCTTAATATGTGTTTTTAGTTAAAATGGACAGTTAAATAGGAACGGAGGTAGTATAATATAAAACCATTTACGTGTTTTCACCAAACAACTTAAGCTTTTAGGACAGTTGATTGATGACCAGTACTATCTATTAATGTTAACCAAACTTGATAGGTCATGATGTACTAAACAAAAACTGCTTTAGAGGTCACAACTAATATTCTATACATATTGACAGAGTAATTCATATATTGGTCAACACCTTTCTAAAACTATTTTTTGAGCTCCATACAGCAATATTGCTTGAAACATAACATGCAATGCACATTTATAGCCTTTGAAATCCAGGAGATTACTATACAATGTGTAATCAAATAGGATAACAGTATAATTCAACTTTTCTGGTGATCACGTCCCTTACTTTTCTCTATATTACACAGGCAGTTTATGTTTCTGGACTTCTGGTATAGAAAATGGTATGCTTATTTTTTCTGTGTGTTTCCTATGCCTCAGAGGGAGAGCCAAGAGCGCATATCCTTAAGACAATGGCAGGTTTTTACCAAGAAAACCCTAGAGATAAATCGTGTAAGATTAAAAAAAAAATTGGTGCTTGAAAATATAATATTTTTTTTTGCAATTAATCCCTATTTAAATTATTCATTGTTAATCCTTAAAAAAACAAAAATCATATGCTTTTAGACTTTTAGTCCCTAGTCAAGGACTAAAAGACCATTATTTTTGTTAAATGTAGGGACTAAAAATGAATAAAATTTAAGAAGGGATTAAAACAACAAACACATTATAATTTCAAGGACCAAAAACATAATATTAAATCCAACCATGTAATACCAATTATTTTTTAAAAAAACTAAATGCTATCTACCATTGCATGGCTGGCATTGAAGCATTCAACCTTGAAACTTAGTAACATGAAAGTTGTGACTGCAAATGTTCATAATAAAGGTAGGGATTAACTGTATATCACAGGAAATTGTTGTCTTGTGAAAAGATGTAGATAATTACTTAGAAGATGAAGATAGCAAAATTTTAAATCCAAAGATCACTGAGAAAGTATTAGGAATGTTAAAATTTTGAAGTTAATGTTAAAACTTAAAAGAAAGCACAGAATCCAAAGGCCAAGCTGGTTAGATTATTTCAGTTCACAAATGCACCTGCATTTAACTTTGGTATACTATGCAGCTAAAAAACTAAGCTAACGATGTTACCACAAAATAGAACTTCAGAACAAACCTTCTTCCAGCTGTTATTACACCAATGAAACCAATCACATGGGAAGCATGTTACATCAGAATCCTGTGAAATATTTGACAAATGCTTCACTGTTACATATCCCTCTCTCAGTTTTGGACCATATTCCTGTAAAAAGGATAGCTTGGAGACCTCCAAAAATTTGCAGACCTACAATTCAATTAAAGCTATATGTTAGCAAAGGTAGTTTTAGCTCTGGAGAAGTCACATTACATACGCTGTAATGGAGAATCATCCAAATAAATCTGCACATCTAAAGAAAGAAGTAACGGTATAAAGCTCCTTGCATATAGAAATATAGAACACATCAAAGGAAACATACATAAATTTTAAGAATTCAAAGAAGTAGGCACCAGTGTTTAGATAGACAAGAGGATTCAACAAACCATACAATTGTGTATGTGTGTGTGTGTTATAATGCCATTTGGATTCCATTTTGATTTAACTTTCTTAATGTAGAACCTAATGCCACCCATGACACGAAAGAATTCAATAACATCCTCTATGCTGATCTGAAGGTCTGCTGAACAAATCCAACAATTGTAAACTGTAAAGCTTCACTTGTTACCTCTTGAGAATTCACAATATCCAAGTTTCCTAAAAAAAGTTCCAAATAACTCTGCATTGCAACTTTGGCTCTATCTGCAACTGACTGCTGACCTCCTAGTGATGGACGGATTATTGATAGAGCAGCTACAGATGGGACATATCTGTACAAAAAACCGAATTAATATGTATGTTTATTTAAGACCTTTTTTGAAATATGAACTAAAGAATTATAGCTACTAAGTATAAAAGGGCTTTATTTTGTATAACTTGCTGCTAGAAACACAAATGACAGCATTTTTTTTTATTAAAATAAATAACATAAACTATGTTCTCTCAAAATGCTTAAGCTTGGAAAGGCCAGTAGTGCTCAATGCAATCAAGACATGAAATCCTGAATTCAACCCATTTTGCCCCTGGTTCACCTTTTAAGAATCTAGTACCCCATGCATTGTGACCAAATTAATCACAGGAAGCTTTGGGCCAACTACTAAGAAGTACTTCACATGTAAATCATTTCCTAACCAAGCACTACACATTTTAAGGTCTTGAAAGTTTAAAAATGCATCAAATGTCACATTTCTATATTATGGTGATATAAATTAAAATACCTGTTTTTAACACTGTCTTCATGATGTAAAGGTACAGCTCCATCATCAGGTTCTTCATCATCTTGCACCATCACCGTTTGATCTCCTATTCCTAAGCTTTGAAGCCACTCTTTTACCTTCAGGAGAAAGTTATAATTAAATAAGAAATTAGACTGAATCATATCAAACATTTAATGAAGGAAACTAACACTACTAAAAACATGTATCTTCTTAACTTAATAACAACGGAGTAACATGAAAAGGGTCTATTCATGGAACCTACGTGGATGTGTGAGATTGTGGGACCCCAAAGACTTAAAAAAAAAAGTGGCTGCCAAATGTCATAGCATACCTGCCCTTGCTTGTCATGTAAATCTTCAATTAATGCACGTTTCCGCAATGCAAACTGTAAATAGAGAACTTGTGATGCTTTCTTCCGTAGACGCCACTTGAACTGTGAAACACAAATGTAATTAGTTGGATTGGAACTGCATAGTCTAGCCAAAAAAAGAGGATATAATTATAAATAATTAAGGTATAACTATTTGACATTCATAAGATTTATGAACGATCATAGAAGGACCCTCAGTGAGTGTGTAGAGACAAACAGATTGAAAGCTATACATGACATTAAAAAACCCACACCGATTCAGTGATGGTAACCAACCATAATTAATTAATATTTAATGACTAAAGTAACATGTAAAGGCATTATGCAAAACATTCGAATAGGCAAAATAATCAATAATTAATAATGTGTCATTATAGTCACTTTCAATCTTCCTAACATCTTCCATTGGTATCCATAACAGTAACTGGATTGGAATAGGCATTCAATTCTGAAGAATTCGGTTTTGAACTTTGAAGAACACTTAGCAAAAACAAAACCAGACTACCAGAGTAGTTCGTTCAATTTTCCGGCACAAATTTACCAAATTTATGCATAGCTTATAATATTGACGAGTGACATGTTTACCAATAAGGTAAAAAAAAAAAATTATCCTCTACTTTTACTTCACGCCACCAATCAAAACGACAGAAAAGTATTAGAAGAGGAATTTGATTTCACAGAAAAGGAAAACGAGAAAGAGTAAAAATGAAAATAAGTGTGTGCCTGTTTGTACTGCAACTCAATGGTATAAGAAAGGAGGATTGGGCTTATGTCTCCAGTTTCTGGTCGTGACACGGACACGATGGTAGCTTTGGGCAACTCCTCGAAAATCCGCGCCGGTTCTCCCCATTGCCGGAATGATGGTACTGTCTCCGACGGTTGAATCAGCGGCTCAGATGACATCGGAATCAACGAAATCAATGCTGGAGGCAAGGTTCTTCTGCACGTGTTCTGCTCCGCAGGATCAACTCTGTGGCGGCACACGAGTTCAGAGCAACGGCACTTTGTTTAAGAAATGAAGAAAATAACATGAGAGGAGTTGAACTGCTTATATACTTTCTGTCAGACTCAGAGGCTTCGTTTTTCAGTTTCCGTATATCCATAATCTTATAGCTTGCATTTATTACCAAAAATAAAATTATACTAGGAATAAATAATAAATATTTTATATTACGAAATGAGTGGTATAAAAAGCTTGGAAATTGAGTTTAATCATTGTATACTTTGAGTTTAATTTAGGGCGAGGGCATCACGCCTTAGTCTAAGCAGGCTCAAAGAGCTTGCGAAACTTTGTTTCACTCCACTTGATCAACCTCTTGGGATTATTGTCATTTAATAAATATGACAACTTATGTATTATTAAATTCAATAAATAATGTGATAACACATCATTTGATTTGGATCACATTATGTGAGTGTATATTTATTAAATATATTATTTTATACTGATATTTGATTTATAACAAAATACATTATTAAATAAGTAACTTCTAAATATTATATATTTTTTTAATTTGATAGCCGTTCAAATTATATTTTGGTTGTTGAATGAAATAAGAGAGCAAATGGAGTTGTTTGTTTAATATACCAATGGCCAAAAAATTCGTAGCCCCAACCCCAAGTGGATGGAAAGAAGAGACATTCTGAATAATGAAGCAGGTGATGTTGTTTTTGTATCTATGCTGATGAATTTGATACTGCCAAAACCAAAAGCCTTCACTTTCATTTGGTGAAGGGTAAGTTGGTAAAATAACGAGAACTGATGAAATTCATGCACATAGGCTGCAGATGCACGCAGCATATCCTTTGGATTGGAAGAGAATATCCCACCTTTGATCCTTGCCACTGAGAATATGCCAAAATGTCATATGATTGATATTCCTTAGTAATAACAAATTCAAGCTAATACAACGGGGATCTGGCATCTTACCACAATTAGTTGCTAATTGATTCTATATTCCACAACCAAGTCATAATATATATAAGAAAAAAATAGGATTGCTGCTTAATTATTTAATTTTGAACACAAGTTGCTGCGTGACGTTACTCATATGACCCTCTTTGAAAAAAATAGATTGCAAACCAATTGCTACTTTGGTTTGTGTACGTTTGCTATTTTCATTCAAATGGTCTATCCCAAAAACTGAAATGGAACCCACAATTTTATTTTATTTTATTTTCAAAAAAAAGAAAGAAAGAAAGACTGCGATTCCAGCAAGCACAATTGCCTGTTTTGTACTGCAACTTCGCATAAACGGTACGCATATATACGGCATGCAAATACTAGAACAAAGGTTTGTTCTATTAACTCATTCTTCAAGTTAAAGACAATTTCAACATCCTTAATCCAAATTGGAAAGAAACAATAAAGCAGCCACTGACAGACTAGGACAGATCTTGAAACCATGATTAGCTGGAAAAATCATATAATAAGTCCCAGCCTTGATTATATATCACTTCATTTTTTTGGTGCAAAACTAGAATTTATCCTTTAGGGGAGGTACAATTTTATTTGAATTGGATAGAATTTCTATAAAAGATAACACATGCAACTGCATACTTGAAATAACCTAACTGATCCACACATACTCGGTGTCCGTGAAATAAATTTATTTTTTTTTAAAAAATATCCTTACTATTAAATGAGTGTACGAATGAATATTTCTTTAACTACTCACAATAAATTAAGAGTACATAAAATATTTAACAATTAACGCAATTAAAAATAGTATTGTGTTTCTTATATATAGGACAAAAAAATTACTTTTATTTCTTATATATAGGATATAACATAAGGATATGAGTGACTTTAATAGTCAACAGTTCCAAAATTAATCTCATCTTGCTAAAAAGACAAAAGTAGTGGCACACCATTACTTTAAAATTTTAATAAGATATAAATCCTTTTCATTTTTTTTGGTTGTAGTTTGCATATGACTTAATTAAAATAACTAATATCACATATTAGAAAAGGCATTATATAATTAATATTATAGTATTTGATACAAGTTTACTATTACAATTTTTAATCTAAACTATTTGTAGAATATTTATTATTCATATGCACAATGCAGAAGTCCAAATCTAGTTGATTTATTATGTTTCTTATTTTATTTGATTTTGTTTTGGACTTTTGGTCATTTGATTTAGTTATTTTCAAATAATTTTAATTTGTGGATAAAAGGGCATTCAGATGCTTTAAAGAAAAAAAAATGTCTATAAATAATATAATTTATTATAATAATTATTTCTAATAATGATAACAAAATATGCTTTTTGATAGGTACATTTGAGCATTCTCGAGAATGAGGTGAATATGGAAATAAATTTTTGTTGTAAGAGACAAGGAAAAACGGTGGCCGCTATATATATACCCTAATAGGCTAATACTCATAAATTAATCAACATTGAATTTCATCAATCCAATCGTTGATTAATTTGATATTAATATGATGATTATGCACACTAAATTTTAGATTAATTGGACATTCATAGGTATGTAATTTTAGAGTGAACATTTACTTATATTTTAAAAAGTATATTGCCCGTTAAATTGAAGTGATTTGATGAAACATCAAATGATTTTTAAATTTTATAAAATTTTGTAGGCTTGATCTACTCAATGAAAACTGTTAATATGACGGTTGGATTGATGAAATTCAATGTTGATAAGAAGTTATTAAGCGGAGTAACTTACGCAGACTTACTCCTGAAATAAGTTGATCCCCACCCATATATCATATATTATAACATAAATAATAATAAGTATTAAATTTTTTTAAATTGTAAAAAATACTCCTTAAGGTGTCGTTTGGGTGGTTACGAGTTTTCATTTTTTTTATTTTCAAAAAATTTCAATTAAGTTTTTACAACTCAAAACTGAAAACTAAAAATTATTTTTTATTGTTTTCAAAAGGGACATTTGTCCATTTTGAAAACAATAAAAAATAATTTTTAGTTTTCAGTTTTGAGTTGTAAAAATTTATGATAATTGATGATCGTGTAGCTTTTTAAAATTAATAATTAATTATAAAATGAATAATATTAATCTATTAAGAATAATTAAATTTTTCTTACAAAACACTTAATATTGTTATGACTTTCTTTATTCTTATAAATATTAAATGAAATTAATTTTTATAGTTTAATACATAATTTATATCTAAAAAATTAAAGATAAATTTTAAATATAATTTTAATAAATTATTTTTATTAATTTAAAATGACTGTATCTCAAAGTTGGTCCTAGCTAGGCCGTTGAGTCAGCCTTGAGTATATAGATATTTAATTCCATATAAATTTTATTTTGAAAAATGTTGAATTAATATATTAAATATATTAATCAATTCAATTTCTATTGAAATTCTTCTCAAATTATGTGCTACTTAGATTTTTAATTAAACTATTCCCTACCCAAATACAAAATATGACACGTAAACAATATCATTTATACAATTTACGAAATGGAATGAACATGATTTTTATATATATGAAACCTAGAATGATCTTTGTTTTATTTTTTTAAAATATTATTTAAATTTATAAATGTGTTAATCTAGGTAAGTTAAAGTTTAAACCCAAAATGACTTTGTTGTTGCAAAAGCATGCATTCCAAATTTTAACAAAAAAAAAATCCAAATATTTTTCTACTAACCTAAAAAAAAGAGTACTTTATTAATTGTACCCTTTCTTACTATATGCATAGATTAGTGAAGTATTCTCTCTCTATATATATATTTAATTATTGACATGACACTTGAATCGCATGTTTTGAATATTTTAAATATAAAAAGTTTGATTAGTTAGTAGGAAAAAATCAACTTATTTACAAAACAAATTAACAACAAATTAAGGCTATGTTTGGTTTCACATGTGGAATGGTGTGAAACTCGCTAAATTAATTTTAAACCAATTTCTTTGAATGTATTTCGTTATTTGTGCATGATTCATTTTGAGTCATTAATTTTAAAATTAATTTCACTCGACTATAAATCAAATAGACCCTAATATGTCTTACAAAAGAAAAAATAACTAATTACGTAGCAAAATTTGTGTTATTATAACTATAAACAAATCATACATTTCCTGTGACTATCACATAACATGTGTATTTTTTTATTATATATATATTGTTTAATTCCAAAGTGATAAAAGAAAAATTAATTAAACTCTATCAATTTATTTGATTTTTAATGTGAGGTATTTAACATATTAAAAAAAATAATATTCTTTTACAAATTTGTTATTTTTTTCTTTTTATGCTTATCCTTTTATCTATCAAACTCAAACATAATGATTGATTCAGAATATTAATGATTTTTTTCTTGTAAGTTGTAACAGTTACTTGTTTATTCATTTTAAATAAATTTGATAAAAAGACAGTTATCTATATATGTGTGTGTGTGAATTTAACTGATATATGTTGTCAGTGTAAATAAGTTTTACACAGACCTCCAACATTGTGTTGCCACATCGTTTAATGAATGTGACACCTTATGTGTTATTTTATATTTTGAACTATATATCTTTTGAAAAGATCTACATTTATATTTTAAAATATATGATTATCATTTAAAATTGAAATTAGAAGATAATATTCATTATTTATTTGTTACATATAAAATTAATATATATTAATTTTATATCTAATTTTTTTGGTATATATTCTTTAAAATACATTTCAACTAACTAAAATTCCAATTCGTAACATTTATATCTCATAACAATTGGTATCCTGACTCTGGAGCCACTCATCATATGACCAATGAAGCAACTAATATCTCAAATTCAGCTCAAAGTGCTGGTTCAGAGGAAGTCTTAATAGGTAATGACCAAGGTTTGTCTATTTCTTTATTGGTTATGAGACTTTTTCCTCTCACTATCACCCAAATCTCAGGCCACTTCTGAAGTTCTCCTTTGTGACACATTGGACAAGAATGGACTCTACACCTTTGACAATTTTTCTACTTCATTCAACTCTTCTTTAAATACTTGTATTACACCCTTCCCACCGTAATTTCTACTACACATTCCCTAATTGACTCACAAAATGTAAACATTTTAGATTCTACCATTGCATCTAAAGAAATAACCTTATTGCCTACATTATGTGGCATTGTAGACTTGGTCATTCTCATCATGAGGCTTTACGGTAGCGTTGCAACATTGTAATATTTTCATACCTAATAAAAGTTATGCAGAATTTTATTGTACTGCTTTTTGTTTGGGCAAATCTCACATATTACCTTCTTCTAGCTCAACTACTATTTACACAACCCCTTTAGAGCTTATTTTCATTGACCTATGGGGTCCAACACCTATTGAATGTGGTTTTAAATATTTTCTCACTTGTGTGGATGCATTCTCACGCTACAGTTAGGTATATCCTCTTAAAGCTAAATCTAATACACTCAAAACCTTTCTCAATTCAAGGCAATGGTGGAATTACAATTTAATTCCAGATTAAAATCTGTCCAAACAGACTGGGGGGGTGAATTTCGGTAACTTTCTACCTATTTTGCAGATTTGGGATTGTCCATCGCCTTACTTGTCCTCATACACATCATCAAAATGGTATAGTTGAGTGTAAGCACAAAATATTGTAGAAACAGGACTTACCTTACTTGCTCAAGCTAATTTACCTTACCTATATTGGGATCATGCCTTTCTTACTGCAGCCTACCTTATTAACAGACTTCCTTCTTCAGTTATGGAATTTCAATCTCCCTACTTCAAATTGTTCAAACAACTTCCAGAATATATAAGTTTCTGAAGGTTTTTTGTTGTGCTTGTTTCCCTTTTCTTCGCCCTTACAACTCTACTAAACTTGTTTGTTTGTCAAGAGAGTGTGTTTTCTTAGGCTATTCAACTGCTCATTAGGGTTACAAATGCTTAGATGCAAAAGGTGAAATATTCATCTCTAAGGATGTCATTTTTCATGAGTCAAGGTTTCCCTATTCTTCTCTCTTTTAACCCAAAACAACCTCATCTCCTACACCTTCGCCTATCCTGACTGCTCCACCTATTATTTCTTCTAAACATGTCTTCTCTACCCCTATTTCTCATGTATCCACCTCTCCTACTGTACCTTTTTCTATCTCGTCCTAGTCTCCCTTCCTTCCAATGACCCTCTCCATGTCTCTCTCTATCCCTTCTCAAACCCTTCCCTTTGTCCATCCCTTGAATGTCTATCCTATGCAAAACCGTAGAAAAAATGGCATTACTAAACCAAGATTAGAACCTAGAGTTCTCCTTACTAATCTTGAACCTTCTACTGTCAAACAAGCCCTGACCAACCCACAATGGTTTCAAGCCATGAAAGATGAGTATGATGCTTTAGTAAGAAACAATACTTGGTCACTAGTAAAACTTCCTGCTCATAGACAAGCAATTGGTTGTAAATGGGTGTTTAGAGTCGAGGAATATCCCGATGGTTCTCTCAATAAATATAAGGCAGGGCTTGTGGCAAAGGGATTTCACCAAAATGCTGGTTTTGACTATTCTGAAACTTTTTCTCTAGTTGTCAAACTTGTTACTATTAGAAATGTTCTTACTATTTTTGTTTCTAAGGGCTGGCCTATTCAGCAAATTGATGTAAATAATGTCTTCCTTAATGGCTTATTGGAGGAGGAGGAGGTGTACATGGTTCAACCTCCTGGTTTTGAACACAATTATAAGACTCTGGTGTGTAGATTGCATAAGGCCTTGTATGGTTTAAAACAGGCCCCACGGGCCTGGTTTGAGAGGCTTAATTCAACTCTTCTAACCTTTGGCTTCAAACCAAGCAAGTGTGATCCTTCTCTCTTCACACTTCATCAAGAAACTCACTGCATTTATTATATTTTGGTTTATGTAGATGATATAATCATCACTAGAGACTCCTTGTTACTAATTCAACAACTAATTTCTAAGTTAAATTATGGATTTTCCCTCAAACAACTTGGTTCCTTGGACTACTTTTTGGGTATACAGGTGAATAACAATAGCTAATGGATCTCTCCTTTTGTCTCAAACTAAATACATAATTGGTTTATTGGTGAAAGCCGGTATGTTTAAAGTAAAGGGTTTGTCTACTCCTATGGCCAACATTGCTAAGTTGACAAAAATTGGTATAGACTATCTTCAAGATCCATATAATTACAGGTCTATTGTGGGGGCACTACAGTATGCTACAATAACTAGGCCTGAAATTAGCTTTGCAGTGATTAAATCTTGCCAATTTCTTTCTCAGCCTCTTAAAGAACATTGGGCAACAATCAAAAGGATATTTAAAGGCACACTTACTTATGGTTTTCTCATTCAGAAGGCTTCTTTTGCACAGCCTCTTCCCTTCACTGCATTCTGTGATGCACATTGGGCTTTAGATCCTGATGATTGTAAATCCACTTCTGGGTCATGTATATTTCTTGGTCCTAATTTGGTGTCCTGGTGGTCTAAGAAACATAATTTAGTGGCTCGTTCTAGTACTGAGGCAGAATATAGGAGTTTAGCTAACACAACAACATAGATATTATGGATTCAATCTCTCCTAACTGAGTTGAAAGTTCCCTTTACTACTCCTCAAACATTTTGTGACAACCTTAGTACTGTTATATTATCACATAATCATGTATTACACTTCAGAACCAGGCATATGGAACTAGATATTTTCTTTGTCAGAGAAAATGTGATTGACAAAAGCCTAACAGTTCATCATATTCCTTCCGAGGATCAGTTTGCAGGCATCTTGACTAAGGCCTTACCTTCAACCAGATTTGCAACACTCAGGGACAAACTCAAGGTGTTTGATAAACTCTCATTTCTCAATCCTCCCTGAGTTTGAGAGGAGCATGTTAGAGTATATGCACATTATGTAATATGCATTATATTCAGTTAGTTGTATTCAGTTCTAACAATCTGTTAGTTATTAGTATTTGTTAGATGTTAGCTGTTAGAGTCCAGCTGTCAAGCGTAACAACTTGTAACTAACTTGAGTGAGTTACAAGCTGATGACTTAGCTTTTCTTAGAAGCCTCTGTGCATTATATAAGCATGTGTAACCTGAGTTCAATATACAGAATTATAATACAATTCAAAATAGTTTCGGACTAAACTCTCTCAAATTTTCTCTCAGTTTCTCGCATTCTCCTTTTCTCACATAGCTCCTCCCAAATTTACCAAGAGTACAGACACGTTGTAACATGTGGGAGAATATCTGTAGAGAGAGGATAGAAGCCAAGTGAATAACAGAGAATCTTGTTGCTCCCATTTAGTATAAACAGGATTCATATTTCCAAATTTTCGATCTGCTTCAGTAATAAAATGTGGTGGAATTTCAGGACTAACTACAAATCTTTGAAGTTTATGGCCACAAATTACTCCTTCAATTTGCTGCTTCCAGAGGTAGAAATTTGTATCATCGAGTTTGATGGTGATAACATGTGAAAAAGTTATGGGTACAGAGGGAGAACAATGCGAATCAGAGGAAGGGGAAGTCATGGTTACTGGATCGGATAGAAGCTCATGATACCATGTGAGAAAAGGAGAATGCGAGAAATTGAGAAAAATCTAGAGAGAAAAACTGAGAGAGTTTAGATCTGAACTATTTTGAATTGTGTGATAATTTTGTATATTGAACTCAAGTTACACATGCTTATACAATTCACAGAGGCTTCTAAGAAAAGCTAAGCCATCAGTTTGTAATAAACTCAAGTTAGTTACAAGCTGTTACACTTGACAGCTGGACTCTAACAACTAACAGCTAACAGATTGTTAGACTTGAATACAACTAATTGAATACAATAATGCATATTACATAATGTGCATATACTCTAACATACGTATATCACACTTAAATTCAATTTATACATATTAAAATATTTATTTACTCTTTGTTGCCCATAGAGGTTCTAACCGACGGGAACAAAATTGTCTTCCGTGGAGATACTCGTGCTCTTTCACCAAAATATTTATTTACTAAATAGTAATTATATTAAAATTTAACAAGTTAGTAAGGGTTATAATTAAAACGCTCATTTACAAAAAAAATACTCACCACCAAATATTCAAATGTTTAATAAAAAAACCTTAAGTACATGTAATTTAGTGATCAAAATACTGACCATCACAAAACTTATAAACACATAGCTTTTGATCTCATGTATTTGCATGAAGAACATGAAAACCATGTTCCAATACTCTTCAATAAGTTCTCATATATGTTAAGTGACAGATTTTAGGATAGACTCACTAAATTCTCATATATATATATAGAGAGAGAGAGAGACCAATGTTGTTGCACCCTATATCTATCATTTGCTTAATGAAAGACTCATTTAATTATGTGGTAAAAAGGAGGTGAAGTCATATACACTGATGAGCTTTCATAAAAGCATATTTCACAGTTGTAAAGCATAGTGTTGTTAGAGCAGTTAACAGTTAGTTGTTAAGAGTTGTTACTAGTTAAGCTCTTAGAGCAGTTATTAGTTAGTAGTTATTTTCTGTTGTTTAGTTCATCTCATTCTCTGCTGTATATAAACTCAATGTGTATGAGTTAATAATCATCAGTTCAATGGATCTAATTCCAATCACACAAATACCTATTCTTTAAACTTTCCTTCTTTACACGCTACTGCTTAGATACCTTTATGGTATCAGAGCTTTCTCGATCCAAATGGCTGAGAGCACATCAAGATTTGTTCCTCAAACTTTCTCAATCCAGTCTCGGAGAAACTGGATGAAAACAATTTTTGGTTTGGAAGCATGAGGCAATCATCACCATTAAAGGATACAAATTGCAGAAGTTCATCACAAAAGATGGAGGTATACCAAAGAAATTATTAACCGATGAAGATGAAGAGCTTGAGAATCAGAATACTGAGTTCGTTAACTGGGAGCAGCAAGACCAACTTCTAACATCTTGGCTGCTGGCTTCAATGTCAAAGAGACTTACAACCAGAGTTGTTGGATGCAAATATGCTCATCAAATCTGGAAGAAACTAGAAACTTTCTTTACATCATAAACTAGATCAAAGGTCAAACAGTTGAAGTAGGGGTGTAAGCGGGTCTGATTCAACCCGCGAACCCGATTGACCCAACCCAACCCGAAGGACATTTAACGGTTCGGTTCGGGTTTCGGTTCGGTTCGGACATTTTCTCTCAAACCCGATATGGTTCGGTTCGAGTATCGGGTTTGCCTATCTTGAACCCGATTGACCCGAACCAAACCAAACCAAGAAAAGAAGCTTCAATCTTATTTCATTTTCCTTCCCATAGAGAACAAAAATAGGCACAACGGCAACACAAGCAATGGTGGTTCCCCAAACCCTATTTCATTTGCTCCTCTCATTTTATGTTTCCCTATTTCTTTTCTTTTTTTCATGTTATATTTTAATTTCAGGTCATCTTCCACATCTAAAAAAAAAATGTTCATGACCCGATGACCCAACCCAACCCAACCCGAACATAGTCGGGTTGGTTCGGGTCGGGTTACTCACTCAAAAAAATACAAAACCCGAACCAACCCAACCCACCATCATTCTATCGGTTCGAACTTGATGTCACCCCAAACCCGACCCAACCCAACCCGATTACACCCCTAAGTTGAAGGATCAACTCAATAACATAAAAAAGATTGGAAAAATCAGTGAGTATTTGCTTTCAATAAAAGAAATAGTTGACATGCTTGCTTTTGTTGGTTCACCCTTGAATAATGAAGAATAGATTAAAGCAATTCTTGATGGATTCCCAAAAGAATATGACTCCTTAATCAATATTATTCTTTCAAGATCGGATTCATGCAGTTTTGAAGAAGTTGAAGCACATCTTATGTCTCAAGAAGAAAGGTTTGAAAAGAGGAAAAAGGATACTGAAAACTTTTCAATGCAAAATTTACACGTGAATTTAGCCCAATCACAATTTAATAGAGGAAGAGGAAGATCTTTCAACAGAGGAGGCAAATTTTCTTTTCGAACAAATAGAGGTAGAGGAAGATTTAATTTCCATAATTCTGGAAGAAACAATAACAAGTCTCAATGTCAGGTTTGTGGAAAAACTTGGCCACATTGCCCTGAATTGCTGTCACAGATTTGATACTCAGTATCAAGATGATTTTTCATCTCAAAAATCAACAACACATGATCAAGGACAGATTACAGTCATGAACAATGAGGCTGAATTCATTAGTGAACATGGTTCCATCAATACAACTATAATAGTTTTACCTGAAATGGTCTTTGACCCTTTTTGGTACCCAGATTCTGGTGCAACTCACCATGTGACACCTGACTCCAGAAATTTAATGGCCAAATCCCCTTGCACTGGTGATAACATACTTAGAATGGCAAATGAGGCAGCAACTAATATTCAACATATTGGTAAGTCCTTCTTTCTAACCTCAAAAGCCCAATCATTGTTTCTGCATGATTTACTTCATGTCCCTGGGATTTCAAAGAATTTACTCAGTGTATCTCAATTTGCAAGAGACAACAAAGTTTCTTTTGAGTTTCATCCTGACAAATGTTATGTCAAATCTCAGGGTACAAAGGAAATTCTTCTACAAGGGAGGACTAAGAATGGTCTATATGCTTTTGATGACATTAGTGATATGAGTCCAGTCCTTAGAACTTACAATTCACATTTTGTTTGTAACCCAGATTACTCATGTAATGATACCAATTCTTTGAGAAAAGAAAAGACCAAGATTCTGTTATAGTATGTGTTCAAATGATTCTACTCTTTTGACTTGGCATTCAAGACTTGGTCATGCTTCATTCAAAATAGTTTCTACTGTTTTCGATAGGTGTAAAATACCTTTTTCAAAGAATAAGTTGCCCTCAATTTGTGAAGCTTGTTGTTTAGGCAAAATTCACAAGCTCCCCTTTTTCAGATTCTGTTACAACTTACTCACAACCACTTCAACTCATTTATTCTGACATCTGGGGTCCAACACCTATACCTTTTTCCAATGGGAGCAGATACTACATACACTTCATTGATGCTTATTCCAAGTTCACTTGGATCTATTTACTTCAGAAGAAATCTCAATCTCTACCTGTTTTCATTCATTTCAAGAACATGATTGAAAACCAACTTGGATTAAAGATTAAAGCTTTTCAATCAGATGGTAGAAAAGAATATGTAGCATTCTCTGATTTTTTATTATCGCATGGTATCATTCATAGATTCAGTTGTCCTTACACATATAAACATAATGGTTCGACTGAGAGAAATCATAGACATGTCACAGAAATGGGTCTCAGCTTGTTGGCTAATGCAAAAATGCCTTTGAAATATTGGGGTTATGCTTTTCAAACAACAGTCTTCCTAATCAATAGGTTACCCACACCTCTTCTTAATTATTCTACTCCTCTTGAAGTGCTTTTTCTTAGAGTTCCTTCCTACACTGAACTGAGAATTTTTTGTTGTGCCTGCTATTTATATCTTAGGCCATACAACAAACATAAATTTGATTTAAGATTTGAGCAGTGTGTGTTGTTGGGTTATAGCTTCAATCACAAAGGCTACTTATGCCTATCTTTTTCTAGTAAAGTCTACATCTTCAGGCATGTTAAGTTTGATGAAGTTAATTTTCCTTTTCAATGCAATGGCATATTTCTACCTCATAATGATACATCTACTTCATCTTCTAAAAGTTCTTCATCACATGTTCCTTTCATACATATTGTTAAAGCTACAAATCAAACACCTTTTGCTGACCTTGATGCTCCCGCTGGTTTTGAGCTATCTATCTCTAATGAGAATAGTGCAATGGTATATTCCAACCCTGATCACCATGCTTCTACCGCTGTCCAACAAGAAAATTCCACATCACTAACTCATATAACAATAATTCCCACCATTAATCAGCATCCTATGACTACAAGGAGTAAGTCTGGAATCCACAAGCCTAAAACAATCTTCCTCATTATGGTTGATGATCTTAATACATAACCAAAATCTGTACCCGCAACGTTATTCTCCCCTCACTGGTTTTCAGCAATGAATGATGACTATGAAGCTCTTATTAAAAACAACACCTGGACCTTAGTTCCCTTGCCTCCAAATAGACTTCCCATTGGGTGCAAATGGGTCTTTAAGGTCAAAAGAAATGTTGATGGTTCTCTAAATAAACATAAAGCATGTCTTGTTGCCAAGGGGTTTCATCAACAAGAAGGATTTTATTTTTTGAAACTTTCAGCCCTGTTGTCAAGCCTACTACAATTAGATTGGTTCTTACCATAGCCATGACTCATGCCTGGACTCTCAGGCAGATTGACATTAACAATGCCCTTTTAAATGGTGATTTGACTGAAGAAGTATACGTGACCCAACCACAGGGCTTCATTCAAGGTGATAGCAGCCTTGTTTGTAAACTAAATAAATCTCTCCATGGTCTTAAACAGGCTCCTCTAGCATAGTTTGCCAAATTGCATCAAACTCTCCTTTCACTTGGCTTCAATTCAACCAAATCAGATTGCTCTCTTTTTATTAAAAGGTTTTTCTGGTCACATTATTTTAATGTTAGTCTGTGGATGATATCATTATTACTGGAGATTCAGTAACTGTTATAGGTGAACTTGTCTCTCAATTAAATTGTATTTTTCCTCTCAAAGATCTTAGCAACCTGCATTACTTCTTAGGCATTCAAGTAGACACCTCTCAATAGTTGGGAGCTTAATGTATGCTCAGACTTGTACGGGACCATATATTAGCTTTGCAGTTGGGATGTTGGGAAGATACCGGAGTAATCCTGGTATGGACCATTGGAAAGCTGCAAAGAAAGTTCTGAGATATTTGCAAGGTACAAAGGATCACATGCTTACTTATAGTAGATCTGATCATCTTGAGGTGATTGGATATTCAAATTTAGATTTTGCCGGATGTGTAGATACAAGAAAGTCTACATTCGGTTATTTGTTTATGTTAGCCGGAGGAGCTATCTCATGGAAAAGTGCGAAGCAGTTGGTCATTGTTGCATCCACTATGGAAGCTGAATTTGTGGCATGCTTTGAGGCCATGGTTCAGGCTAAGTGGCTACGAAATTTTTTTTCAGGACTTGGTGTAGTCGACAGTATTGCCAAGCCGCTGAAAATTTATTGTGATAATTCCGTAGCAGTCTTATTTTCTAGAAACGACAAGTATTCTAAAAGTGCTAAACATATGGAATTGAAATACTTTGTCGTTAAAGAAGAGGTTCAGAAACATAGTGTCAATAGAACACATTAGCACTGATCTTATGATTGCAGACCCTTTAGGGTTACCGCCCAAGACATTTACTGGTCATGTTGTAAATATGGGCATTATGTTAGCTAGCGAATGTTGAAAGTTATTGTAATGTCTTGTATGTTTGACACTTTGAGCTCACTAATGAATAAGTTTCTGAATAATTTTTGTTTTCAAACTTATGTGCACCTATATGAATGTTAATATTGAAAACAGTTTATGTCTTTGAAATTGACATTATTGTTAGAAAAATTATATACTTCCTATTAAAGTGTCATGTTTGGAAGAAGGCTAATATAGTAGTACATGGAAGGGACTATGTCGAATAAGTGATGTACAACCGCCATAACTCTTATTAGTTCTTGTTCTTAATTATGACTTATGATGTTATAAATGTATGATACATTTATTCTTGTTAATGCACATTATGATTGATACTTTATTAAACTATTAAGTTATATTTTGTCACATGGGCCAAGTGGGAGAATGTAAGAAATTAATGTCTCATGTGTGTGGCAAATGTATGTGGTTTAATAAATTAAATAAAAGAATATATATTATTCAATTATTTGAATGAAAGGATATGACTTCTGGGAAGGAGTTGTTATGTTTTAATGAAGGGGTATATTGTTTGATGGAAACAATATATATAATGGAAGGACATGAATAGTCCCAATCTCTGTCTATCAAAGTTTGTCTCTTAAAATTACCATCAAGAATTGAAGAGTACAAGAAAGAAAAAAGAAAGAGATAGAAAAGATTCATCTTACAAATTCTACAAAATTCAAAGGCATCAATCTTATCATGGATCAAGGTTAGTGTTTCTATCTGATCTTATATGTGAAAACTATGAATTCTAAAATCCCATTTGATCATTTAAATATCATGAAAGTTTACATACTGTCCCACCGTGTGTACGTTTTTAGACAGCCCCATGCTAGACGTACTGGATGGATATCTACTTTTGCATTTGTTGTGTGGATATATACCTCATTCAGTTCAGACCTTATATATATTTTTTGCTAGAATCATACCCATAACACATTATATATATTATATTTGAAACATGAGAAAATCAGACACATGCTTTCTATGAAAGTTCCATTTTTAAGTTTCAGAAAGATCGTAGCTTAGAGTTATCGCATGCTTGAAATTTAGCTGGTCAGTGTTTCTACATATGGCTATTGTTGGGTAGTGGTTGCTACTAATTAGATTGTGATCACAGATGTCACTGCATTCCTCAATGTAAAGATAATCACCGTCTTCTGATTCTTATTCTCATATAGTAGGGGTATTCATATTCAATCCAATGCAAATCGTACCGAACCGAAAAACTGAAAACCGAATCAAACCGAAATCCAAAAAATCGCAAACCTTAAAAATCGAATTTTTTTTATTGGATTGAATTGGTTTTCGAATCTGAAAATCAATCCAATCCAATCCAAATCGAACTTATATATACATATATTATTACTTATAAAATAATCATATATTTATACTTATATACATATATATTTATAAAAATACTTATACTAATATATTTTTTTATAATTTTATTATCTAATATCATGTTAATATTTCTATAAATATATCAATATAAAACTAGTTCTAATTTAGTTTTCATGTCTCATGTCATTCTTTTTATATAATTTTATATTAATTTTAATAAATGTAAGTTCCAATAAGAAAATGTTTACTATTACTTCATTATTTTGTCAATTTTATTAAATATTTATTGTTGCTTTTAAAAAATCGAAAACGATCCAATCCAATTTAAATTGGATCGGATTTGAAAAAAAAAATCGATCGAATGATAAAATAATAAAACCGCAATGATTGGATCGAATGGTTTTTTTTTGTCTCAAAACCTATCCAAACCGAACCGCGAACACCCCTACCATATCATAGAGAAGATATATTGTCTAAGGTTTCTACTTCAAGGGAATATATATGAGAAACGAATAAAAATAAAGATTATAGTACGTAACTAGTGTAGAACCCGTGCGTTGCACGAAATCATTGAAAAGAGCAATTATAATAACTGAAAATACTAAAAAAATGATAATATGTTTCTAAATAAACAATTTAATAAAGCTAATCTTCAAAATTCAATAATAGGAGACTTATGACAGAAATCCTGCAAAAAAAATAAAGGGAGTTGGTTAATTTAAAAATAGATAAAATGTTGTATAAATGTAAATAAAAAAATTAATAATGGAATGAAATATAGAAAAAAGTGTTGAATAAATACCTGCTCAGAATACTTTGAAATGATCAGATGTATTGAAATAAATACATGTTCATGAAAGTTTCTGGAATACTTCTCTATAGACAACGTTAATTGTGCAATTCTCAGAAACATTATCATGATTTTTCAATAAAATCTTTAATCCATGGATAGATTACACTCTTGACAAAGCAACATACAACTGATCATGTGTAAATACTGGTCTTGGAAGAAATAATCCAACACATGACAATGTTTGTCCCTGAGATTTACTATTAAACAACCAATGTTTATCACACCGAGCCATCTTCTTCTGATATTCATCATCTTGTTCCATGGCTAATGAAGGGAGAAAGAATTCAATGAAAAGTAAAGAAACTTGTATCTTGTGTAATGTTTTATTACTCCAATTTAAATGAAATACGATTTCAATTTAACCATCTATTAGTCATATATTTAAATATTTAAACTAAATAAACCATTTCAATTTACTGTACAGATTTTTATTTTTATTAATAATCAACGTGAATCTTTATTTAATAAAGTGATTTATTATGAAAATATTTTAGGCAATATCATGATTATTTAAAACATTAATACAAAATATTTAAAAAATAAAATTTTTATAATTGGATCGAATGGTTTTTTTTTGTCTCAAAACCGATCCAAACCGAACCGCGAACACCCCTACCATATCATAGAGAAGATATATTGTCTAAGGTTTCTACTTCAAGGGAATATATATGAGAAACGAATAAAAATAAAGATTATAGTACGTAATGAGGGGAGCCTAAACCATTGGGGAGACCTCCAATATTTAATTATTAAATTAATTTCCAAAAATTAGTTTAATTTTAAAAACAAAAAAAAAAAAGAAAGGAATCCAAAAAAATTACACCATGGGCTGTTTAAAAAAGAAATTCAAAAAATGTTACACAATATTATATAATCTCAATTAAAATAAAAAGTATTTAAAATCTTAAGATTAAAAATTGATGATGTGTATTTTCTATATATCATGCATGAAAATAGAGGCATTTGAAATTTTTTTTTTATGGATTTATTCATTAAATAACTTTTTCATTTTTAAGAAAAATGTAATTAAAAATTTGAGACTATTTTTAATGTTTAATAATTTATTGATTTATTAATTCAACTTATTCCGATAGTACATCTTACTAAACTTACTTCAAGAGTAAGTTAATTTAGATGGTTCTCAACACATCATTTACCCCAATAGACTAGATCTTTAAATTTGATTAAAATTTAAATCAGCCCTAGAGTGTGTTTAGTAAAATTAACTGAAAAGTTAGCTGGAAGCTGAAAAACTCGATGAAAGTTGAAAAGCTAGTTGATTTGATTGAAAGTGTTTGGTAAAACTAGCTTAAAATGGTAAAATGATATATGGACATAATTAATTATTAAATAATGATGAGTGAGGTGGTTGAGGGATAAACTTGTAATAAATTTTCGGCTAATAGCTAAAAATGAGAGTTTTTTTTTAAAAAAAAAAACTATCTCAAGTAGTTTTTCAAGAAAAGCTAGTAACTACCCAAAAAAGCTACCTTGCCAAACTAAGTTGAAATAATTTCAACTATTAATTTTAGCTTTCAGCTAGCTAAAATGGCTTACCAAACATACTTTAAATATGAGTTTAGAGACAAAGTAAATTTCAACTGGCCTAGTGGTTGGGGGTTTGGGTAGTTTAACATGAGGTTCTAGGTTCAAACCTCATTTGCTTTCCTTGTACACAAAAAAAAAAAGAAAATTTCAACTCAAAACAACTAAGTGCTCATTTGTTTGGCATGGCTTCTCCTTCTAATGAGGTAAAAACTCAAAATAAGTCACCCCAAACACACACATCCGAAGTGTGGAAGCTACAACTATGACAAAGTGGCAAAACGTAAGTCCAAAGTAAGCAATGCAACAACTATGAGGAAGTCTTTACAAAGATTAGTTCAAGCTGTGGAAAATCACAATGAAATTGAAAAGGAGGAAATAGCAATAACATGTCACGTTTGTGGACAATCCTCCATTCCCGAATGCAAGAAATTCTTGGATGATCTACTAGAGGAAGGGCGACTAGATGATAACCAATTTACTTATGCAATGGAATTGATAAAAGATAGTGAAAATAGAGTCGTACTTATGACCTTAAAAGAAAAAAACTAATTCTTTGGTGAAGTGGATTCTGCATAAGTATGGCAAATAGGAAGAAAGAAACCTCTAGTTATTAGGATTTAGGGTTTGGGATTTAGGTTTATTTTTCACATATTAAGCATTAACCTTCCTGATTTTGTGTTGACATTTATGTTTATGCATTTGAATTATGGACATTAATATGTATTTGAATTTTATGTTGTTATTAAATTGATATTTGTTTTCAAATTGTCCTACAGATGTCTTCTAATCAAATCAGTGAACATTCAAGGAAAGTTAAAAGAAGAAAATCTACGCGGTTCTTTAAAATGATATATAGTGCAACATCAATTGCTTGTGTATATCAAATGAAGTATTTGGTGAAGCAAGGTAATAGATTTCTTTATTCTCAAGGTTGGAGTTGGTTTCGAGAAACCCTTAAGACTCCGGGTGAAAGTTATAATATGTTTAGGATGGAATCTTATGTTGTACTGAAACTTGAGAGGTTATTGGTGAGTAAAGGATGGCTACATCCATCTAATGAAATGACATCGTTGGAGGCACTTGCTATGTTTCTTTGGAGTTGTGCACATAGTGAGAAAAATCGAAATGTCCAGAATAGATTTGGAAAATCAGGAGAAACGGTAAGTAGGAAGTTTGGTGAAGTTTTAGAGGGTTTGTGTTTATTTGCTACAGAAATTGTTAGGCATCCTAATTTTAACTTTGAGGAAGTCCCACCAAAAATTAGATATGATCGTAGATATTGACCATTTTTTCAAGGTTACCTTGGTGCTATAGATGGAACACATATTTCTGCAATTGTTCCTACTAAAGATCAAATTCGTTATATTGGTAGAAAGGGATATCCAACATAAAATGGCATGTTAGTGTGCAATTTTGACATGTTATTCACTTTTATTATTGTTGGTTGGCCTGATACTGCACATGACACACGTATTCTTTCATCGGTGCTTGAAGAAATGAAAAATGTTTTACCTCACCCTCCTGAAGGTGCGAATAATTTTTTATTTATGTATAATATATTTATATTTATATTATTCATTTTTATATTTTTAGGAAAATATTATCTAGTGGATGCTGGATATCCAAATATGAAAGGGTATCTAGCACCATACAAGGGTGAAAGATATCATATTCCTGATTTTAGAGATGGTAATCAAGCAGAAGGTTTACAAGAAATATTTAATCATGCACATTCTTCACTAAGAAATGTCATTGAAAGAACAATTGGTGTTTGAAAGAAAAGATGACATATCTTATGTGATATGAGGCCATATCCATTGGTCAAACATCAGAAGATCATAGTTGCAACAACGGCACTCCATAACTTTATTCGAATGTGTGGTGTTCAAGATGAAGAATTTGACAAATGTGACCGTGTTCCTGGATATATGGATGAGTGCGAAGAAGATATGAATATTGATGAAGAAATTGGTTCATATAATCCTAGAAGAGTATTAGATGGTGGTTACATGGATAGAGTTCAGAATCAAATAGCACTTGCATTGAGGGGCAATAGAGATGTATGATAATTTAAGATTTTAGGAATGTTTAGGATTTTATAACTACATGCTCTTTATGTTAATTTTAAAGAAAAAAATGATAATTTTAATATCTTATTTTACCAAACAGCTTTTAATTTAAAAGTGACTTTTAAGTTAAAAAGAATATCAAACTGCCAAAAAACTTATACTTTACTTTTGAAAGCTCTTATTTTTCACTTTAATTTTAAAACAGCTTATAAGTAAAAAATAATCTGGGTCAAACGAACCCTCAACCAAATTTCAATATTGGTGTAATCAGCTAACGCAAATATTATTTGGAATACAAAAACTGATGCAAAATCAACCTTTTATAGTGTCTTTAATTCATTAAGGTGTGCAAAAATGTTCATGAGAAAGTAAGTTTTGGAAATATGATTTTTGTCATATTTAATTCAAACTTTAAAAATATATTTATGAGTATTATTGATTCCCGAAAAAAATATTTTACTCATAATTTACCTACATGTTTTTCCCATTATAAAGGGTGGGTATCTTATCAATTATTTTACCATAACTTCTAAATAACTTCTCTCTCACTTCATTGAGTTCATTTTTTTTTATTTTTTCATTTTTATTTTTGAAGTAAATAAATTTTCAAAATATAGGATATTAAATACTAATCAAACATACTTATAAATTTAACCTGATAATAATATTTCTCGTAATAAAGTTCCTGAAAATATGATTTTATACCTTCAAATAATTTTCCATTAAAAACTAAATGAAAATTTCATTATTTCAATGATATACGTATTAGAAAAACTTGTCACTGCAAAAATCAAGCGAAAAGGTAAAGAATAGAATAAATTCTCTTAACCGTCTCAGTAGCATAGTAACTCAAAAGATGCTATGAATAGTGTATAGAACAACTTACGAATCAGCTCCATCATGCTCACTGGACAGAGTACAAAATATTTTAGCTGAAGGTCCAATTTCGACAAAGACAGTGAACCTTGGAAAGAGAAGCCATATAATCATCAGACCTGCATTAAAGAATGAATGTGCATCTTTCATGTTTCCAAGTTGCATGTATAGCTAACAAATGTGTACATATTCAAAATCAAACCTTTGGCCATAAGGAGACTGGCATGCAGCAACTATATGAACCTTAGCAGCATCTGTTTCATTCTACACATGGAAAAATCATCAATACACAACCACAAATTCACAAGTCATCTTCAAACCAAATAAAAACTGTAAAAAGAATGAGCCTTCTGAAATGGTAGGTAAAAAATGGCATGATAATACACAATATTCCAGTTTGGTCCACTTTCTTCAACTTTGCAACTGTGATGAGGGTCTGCATTTGCATGCATGTATTTGGTTGGAAATGAGTCACTATGCAAGGTGTCCAGAAAAAGAAATAAAGCAGTTGCAGGGATTTAAGCAAAGGATTTTGTACCTTAAAATCTTTTAAGCAATCCAATATTCCCCAAGAAAACCAGTTCCTTATCAACAAATTCATTCATGCAGAGAAAGTCAAGTTGATTCTTGCAAAGTAAATAACAACCTGCTTATAAATTTGAAAGACCAAGACTATGCCCAAAATTTATTTCAACATATATCAGATTTTTCCATATCTATAGAAAGAAAAAGATTTTTCTTCATCAAATTACCATTCCCATGAATACATGTTCTGATTCTACTCAAAAGAGTCCGTGTTAGGAACAGCTTCTAGACTATGGAGAAGAAAATGTGAGGTTTGAAAGATGCATCCAGAGTTGTATTATCAATAATGATATCAACCACTATGCTGTTTATATGATCTATTAATAAGTTAAGGATTTGAAGTAACTATTAAAGGTAGTATTTAAGGAAATATCTTGGAAGTTGCAAGAATACCTGAGATTCGTAATAAAGCCCAGCATATAGTGAAGCATAAAAATACTCAGCTTCTCTGCTATTGGAGAATGCAGCTACAAGCTAGACAAGTAAATCAATTGCTTGTGTCAGATTACATTTCATAAAGGCATGAGATATCCTAAATTACCAATAACAGAGTCAAATAAAAGTATTTCATAGCCTCTTTGTGCGGACAATTGAATGTTGATAAGTATTGCAAACCTGCTTATAACTTTACAGTTCTGATAATATAAACAATGAGAAGGAAGAAAAAAAAATAGTAAATATGGTATCTTAATCTAATTGTTGAACATAACACAATTAGGGGAAAGCAATTCATGGTTTTTATATCTAACAGAAATAACAGCATTTTAATTGAAAAGGCATACCTTTTCAGGATCCCCACCATCTTTAAACATGTTATATGCTTCCCGCATGACTGGCCTTGGGTCTCTGCCAACCTAAATTCATTTAGAAAGTGAAAGATCAATTGAATATTTACATGTTCATTTTTCTTGTTAACTTCCTAGTAACAAAATCAATGACTTGCCTCAAGATATCGTTTTCTTGCTTCATCCACTCCATATAGTTGAGCTTCACATATAAAGCACCATATGGACTCTTCTGTGTCATTTGGATTTTGAGCAACATCTAACCTAAACTGCTCAGCTCCATCTTCAAATCTATGGCAAAAGGGTGTTAGATATAAAATCATTCACAACTCTTCACCTAACAGTTTAAGCTTTTGAGGTAGATTTTTCATGACAAGATAATTGAGTCTTCTTTTGATATATTCAAGATTTGATACATTGTAATTGTGCTTGCCATTGCCAAAACCCATTTCCATTTGATTTTGCAACTAAAAATTTCAACAATGATTTTATCTCAGAGTTAGTTAGAGCCAACAGAGAGTAATCAGAAGATGTAGTGTGAGTACCTATTAAGGTAGTAAAGTGAGAGCCCTCTTTGCCAAAGATCTGGTAACAATCACAACGTCCACAACCACAACCAATTTGATGTAACATAACAGGACTCAAATACCAAAATTCCAAAGTCAATTCATCCCAAAAATGTATAAACATACATGCCTTTTGACGAGGGTCCAATTGAATTGCCTTGTCGAACTCCGCAAGAGACCCCGAAACATCACCCTTTAACAATTAATCACAAGCACCAGAAGGTCACAAAAACCCCAATTGGCAAAAAGAAAGAAAAGAAGGAGTGAAGATGATGAATGAAGATGGTTTAGAGAACAGACCTGCCTGAAGAGAGACATTCCACGTCGAATTGCAAGAAGGGCTTCACGGGAATTGTCATTGCCGCCACCGGTCAAGGCGTCCCAGATGCCGGAGACCGAAGGAAGGAAGAGTCTTCGGGAGAAGATTGAAGGATTGGAGCAAAAGATTGGTGCTTTGAAAGATATTAGCAATGGGGATGAGGAAGAATGGTGGAAAGAAGGGGAAGGGGAAACCAAGATGGTTGGTTTAAGGTTGTGGATAATGGACATGGCCGCGGTCTGAGACATCAATCAATTTTTCAAGATTAATGTCTGCTGATAACTGGTAACTGATAATGGCGCGAGTTTAAGGTTAAGACTTAAGAGCACCTTTTTATTTATTTTTTTCGACCGAAAATATCCGGAATAGTTATGATTTTTTAGGCATATTCTTTTTCTTATGTTATTATAATATTTTTTTCTCATCAATTAATATCTTATATTTTTTCTTTTTTTTAATCTCTCTCTTTTTACATATATTTATATATCATGTAATGTGAGATTATCATGTAAATATAGTTGTCCCAATTAAATTTCAAACGGGAGAGTGGTTAGGTAGAGTGTGCATTTAATTAACGGTTAGATAAAATTAATTTCAAAATTTATGATTGGGAATAAATTATGTACAAGTTATGATACACATGATTTTATTTTACTTTTCCAAGTATTAATTTTGTATTGTTCAAACTGGTTTCCAAACATGCTAAAAGTTGTGTAGAACTTCTTTTTGAGCCTATAAGTGTTTGGAATTTGGATAAAGTTTCCTATAATTTTTAGGAGAAAAAATAGAATGAATGAAGAAGATAAAATGAATATAACTTCATCCACAAGTTGGAATTAATTACTTATGGATAAGTCAAAAGCGAAAACATCTATAGAAGTTGTGTTTGAGAGACTAATTTCAACTTTATGAAATAAGTTGATTTCATTTTACCATTTCTATCTCATTCTATTTTCTTCTCCTATAAGTTCTTAGAGAGAAATTTATCCAAACTACTAGATATGTATATCTACATAAAAATCATTTGAAGTTTCCATAATTATCACATACCTACTCATAAAAAAATTAATGTAACTATTCTATTCATTATTCATTTTAAACCGTCTTTTATTCTCTCATTATAAATTATGTTTATTCATCAATTATAGAATTGTCAAATTTATTATTGCCACCATCAACTTAAATAATTATTATCCTTTCATTGCACTATGTTACAAAAATAAATTGTAATAATGAAATTGAATTCAAGTAATATGTTTGTTGTTCTCCCTTTATTTCACTAATCAAGTTACAAAAGTATTAACTTATTCATTTACAATATTTAGACTTTATAAGCCTGTTGTTATTTTTTTACAAGCATTGACTTTTACCATTTTTAATAAGTGGATGATATATATAACTATTTTACTTTAAAAAGAAGTTAGATTTCATTGATCACTTAAAATTAAAACTTAAATTACTTTATATTCTAATGTATCTCTCCACTTTATCTTATAAATTATAATGTTAAATTATACATATATTTTATTTACCTATTAAACAAGACTCGCTCTCAAAAATTTATATATCTCTATCTATATTTTTTTGGTAAGGATATGAAATTAAAGAAAAAAGAACAAAATACAATGACTAAGTCAGAACCTATTTCTAGGGAAAAATTCTCCCCTAGAATCAGATAAAACTAAGCTATCTAAATCCCCTGGAGAATCTAAAATTTCAAAAGAATAATTGACACTCAGTGCTTCCTTTTTTGCTAAGATATCAGCACACTTATTTCCTTCTCTATGAACAAAATCAATTGAAATCGACCAATTCCTAGCTAACAATTTATTTATTCTATTAATAATAGCAGCCTGGGGATGATGATGATATTCTTCCCCTTTACATAGTGCCAATGCATTTGTAGAATCTGTCCAGAACTTTATTTTTTCATATCTTTCATTAAAAGCAAACTCCAGGCCATGCAGAATAGCTAACAGCTCTGTTTCCAGTGCAGAATCTACATAAACAGCTCCATAAAGTCCCTTCAGCCAACAACCTTTAGAATTTCTAGCAACAACACCAATTCCTGCAACATGTGAATTAGAGAAAAAAACTTCCATCTACGTTTATTTCTATATATTCTTTAGGAGGTTCAATCCACCTAACCCAAGATTTTTGTTGAGGATCAGAGATTTTTTCATTACCAAAGGCAGACAAAAAACTATGATACAGATAGGAAACTTTATGTTGCAGCTGCAAAATATTAGTGTTGATACCATTAAAGACTTTGTTGTTTCTAGATAGCCAAATCTCCCAAATTCCAGCTAAAAATAAAACTCCAATGTTAGTATTGTTGAGTCTCAAATAAAGTATGTCAGTAAATGAATACTTTCTAAAGTCTCATACTCTCAATTGTTTTAATGGATAACAAATATAAAAGTCAGAAGGTCATTTAAAATGAACAAATAAATTGTTATGTATCTTCTGTTTTGTTTCAGATCGTCTGAAGAATGCGTTTGCATCTGAAGGTTTCAGATCGTCTGAAGAATGCGTGTGCATCTGAAGACTTGTATATCATCTGAAGATTTGCATTGGGAGCTGAACCTATCCTTTCAAAGTTGACCATGCTAAGAGACGTTGCTGTGATTGAAGGACGTCCTACTTCTGGTCTAACTATTTTCATCATTTGTGTCAGAAAAGCTTTCCTACCCCGTTCAAATGATTTGCACATTTATGGAAATGCTGCTGCTCTGCTCAACTGACACTATCTGCGCATGCTGCTGTGAAGCCGTTCAACACTCTTTAAGGATAAAGGAGTCACAACGTCTTCTGGAATGCATTTAATGCTGCCTGAGACAACGGTTAAAACTTCTCATCCTATATATACCTTCATGCAAAGCGAAGTAAAGACAGAGAAGATATTAAGAACTCTTACGCTGCTGAACTCTATTCAAAATTCTTTGTACTCAATTCATTTCAGATTCTGAGTGTTATCTCAGTTGATTGTACATCTTTGTGTTCATCCTATCATGTGTGATAGTTGAGTGAACGTTTTCTGTTTTAACTTAAAACAGTTTGATTTACTGAGCCTGGAGAGGCTTTCTGTTTAAAGAATACTTGGGTATAACACTTGGTTAAGTGTCTGAGAGCCTGAAGAGGCTTGGTGGAAGAAAGAATACTTGTGTTAGAGCCTGGAGAGGCTTGATAGAAAAGAATACTTGTAATTCTAGCAAGAATAGTGGAAATCCAGTGGTGGTTTGCCTCTGGGACTGGACGTAACTCACGGTGGTAATGAGTGAACCAGGATATATCTTGGCTAAGTTTTCTTCTATCTCTTACTCTCTGTCAATTCAGTTTTAATAAACTAACAGAAGGGATTGAAAAGTATTTCTGGAAAACAACGTTTTGTGAAAATCTATTTCTACGTATCTAAACTTGTTTTGCATCTGAACTCGGGTTCAGACGAACCTAAACGCTTTAGACGATAAAACTTATCATCTGAATATTTTCATAAGGACATTTTCATCTATATTTGTAAAAGATAAAAAGTTTCCATTAAAATACTATTCAACCCCCTTCTAGTGTTTCCCTGTGTTTTCCTACAAGTATAAGACCACCTCAACCAATCATAAGAGTTATTTAGTTGCCAAAAAATTGAATTTCTGCTAATTCCAAATGTTTCCCACAGATGATTAATCTTATCACAGTCTCTTAGGCAGTGCATAACAGATTCAACCTCAAACCCACAACACATGCAAAATGCAGACTTGGTTACATTTCTATGTTGCAAAAAGGCCTTAGTAGGTAATTTATCACTTGCTGCCAGCCACACAAAAAACCTTACTGTTTCACTGCATTTTAATTTCCAAATCCACAACCAATTTTGCAACAAGTCATGATTAAAATGTTGATTACATAACCACTTAAACCCTTCCTTAGCTGAATAACACCCATTTGCAGCACTAAGCCAAGAAATATTATAGGTAATTCCCGGAGATAAAGGTGAATTAATTGAATCAATCACAGAAACTAAATGCTCAGGCAACCTAGTCCATAACATAGACAAATTCCAACTATGTCCATCATATAGATCCTTAACTCTAAGCATTATGTCATGAGTATTGATGAAATTAATTTCATTACTTAAAGGTCCTATAGGTAACCACACATCAAATAAAAAATTAGAATTTCCTTCCCCTAGCCTTGAAACAAAACCCTCTTTAAGACTTTCAGCAGTCTTCTCAATTGATTTCCAAATAAAAGAAGCTTTCTTTGTTTTTTAAAAACTTTATGGCCTCCCCCATATTTTGCTATGAGCACCTTTACCCACAACTTTGTTTCATTTTTTTGGAGAACATCCCAAACTAATTTACCTAGAAGAGTTGTATTTTGTAACCTAGCAGGTCTCACATTAATCCCTCCAAACTTCATAGGTTTGAAAATAGTCTCCCATTTGACTAGATGCACTCCTGTATTTGTACCCCCTTTCCATAAAAAATTTCTAGCAGTCTTATCTAGAATGTTACAAACAGTTGTAGGTAGCCAATTTAGTTGCATTGTATAAGTAGGTAAAGAACTCATAACAAAATTAACAGGAGTTAGCCTTCCTGTTTTATTAAGTAACTTCCCTTTCCAAGAAGCCAACCTATTATTTACTTTATCAATAACACTTTTAAAATCTAAAGTTAGAGGTCTGCCCTCAAAAATCTTAAAACCTAAATATTTCTCTAAAGATCCTGTCAACTTTATACTAATAATGTTTGACAAAGTTTGTTGTTTCGGCATAGGCGTAGATGGTGTACAATTCATTTGAACACTGAATTAAATATTTGTCATAATTGTTAGTTATATAGTTTATCAAATTTAATAATATATTAATTATTAATTAACTACTTCAATATCATTAAAGTAAAACCAAAAGGTACTAATAGAGAAAAAATATAATTTTTACTGTAAAACTAAATTAAATATCTATCATAATCATTAATTTACAATTTAATAGTTTTAATAACTGTTATTAATTAGTTATTTTCAGTATGGATGTTTAAAGGGAAAGCACCCCAAAAGGCATGCACTAATAGAAAAATGAAAAATGAAATTATTTCTTTTAAGGGCGGGGCTTTTTGGTCTTTATGAAATTCTAAAGAAAAAATAATTTATAAATGTTGGGCATTTTATTTTGTTATATGTCTGGAAAGATAGATTAAGGTGGTCACAATTTAATTTTAATTTTATCGTGTTTCAGTAATTTTAAATAATGGTGATATATTATATATACTCAATGTATTTTAATACTAACATAATAAATGACTAGTTTAGTGTCATTACAATGTATAAACTCCATTACATATAATTGCTATTTTAAAGCAGATGACTCTTAATTTGAAAACATTTATTGAATATTATATAATAATTTTTCACATACATTTTTTTTAAATAAACTATAATTTTTCCTATAAAAAAATTTAATGAAAATTCAAGATTCCATATACTATATATTATATAGAAATAGTTGCAGGTTAATTTTAATTTTAAGCTGTTGTCAAAACTTATTTTGGTAAGTTGTTTTAATAGGTTGATATATAGATTTATAAAAAAAGCTTTTAAAAGTACATTAAAAGGGGTTAAATATGTTCCTGTTCTTATTTATTTTTTATTTGATTTTAATCTTCCATTTTTTTTAATTATTTGACAGCTTAGTTCATTTATGCTATTTCTAATTAACCGTGATAACGAGGATAGGAATGAATCCAACGAATATCCATAAAAAATTTCTATAATAAATAGCATAATTACTTGTTAAATAAACTTGGACATTGCCGAATGGGATTTGGCTTCTCTCCTGATCAGGCTTGTGCTGCTCACCTCCTGTTCTTACAAACGGCAACGTTTTATTTATTTAAAAAATTAAATCTTGTTGTTCGATAAAATAGTTTTACGCTTAAACACAATCTTGTACCATTCTATCAATTTGTCTATTATTGCACATTAAATATATATATAATAATTATTGTAAGAAAAAAAATTTTCGTCCTTATAATTTCAATCAATTTTAGTATTTGTCTATGTAGTTTAAATATTTTGTTTTTTGTTCCTGAACTTTCTAAATCACTATACCGTGATTTTTGGTCATTAGTGAGACCTGTTAACCTGATGAGCTAGGTAACAAAAGTTACATGTTAGCCTCAATAGTGGGCCCCAAATAGCTGACTTATCTAACTAATTTTTTTATTAATTTCTTTAATTATTAAAATAATCATAATTATGAAATTATGTTTTTTATCGGGTAAAATTGCTCAGGTGAAAACTTTAATTTAGCAATTAGGATTATTTTAATAATTAAAAATTAATAAAAAAAGTTAATTAGATGATCGGTCGATTATTTGGGACTCAATATTGAGGTTGACATGTAACTTTTGTTAGCCAACTGACGTGGTTAACATATCTCACTGACGGACAGGACCACGGTTTGGGGGTTTAGAAAGTTTAGGGACAAAAAACACAGGATTTAAAGTACAGGAACAGAGATTAAAGTTGACCAAAACTATATGGATGATAAACATATTTTCCCCTTATTAGTTTAAATTTTAGGAAAAAGAGTATAAAACCACCTTGAACTTTTGCCCTTTTGCAAATAGGCACCGTGAACTTTTAATTTGTCCCAATTTTAAAAGCCAAGCATGGTTATGGTAATTATTTAACTTAATATTAATGAATAGATCTATTGTAATAATGATAAAAGTTTAAGGGTTAATTGGGACAAATTAAAAGTTCATGGTGCCTATTTGCAAAAGGGCAAAAGTTCAAGGTAGTTTTATACTTTTTCCCTAAAATTTAAACTAATAAAGGAAAAATATGTTTTTCATCCCTATAGTTTTGGTCAACTTTAATCTTCGTTCCTGTACTTTAAATCTTGTGTTTTTTGTCCCTAAACTTTCTAAACCCTCAAACCGTGGTCCCTGTCTATCAGTGGGATATGTTAACCACATGAGTTGACAAACAAAAATTACATGTCCGCCTCAATGATGAGTAAAAAATAATTGAATGATCATCTAATTAACTTTTTTATTAATTTTTAGTTATTAAAATAATCATAATTGCTAAATTAGGATTTCATCTGAGCAGTTTTACCTGATAAAAAACCTAATTTCATAATTATGGTTATTTTAATAATTAAAAAATTAGTTAGATGAGTCAGCTATTTGAGGCCCACTATTGAGGCTAACATGTAATTTTTGTTACCTAGCTCATCAGGTTAACAGATCTCGCTAACTACCAGGAATCACGATTTAGGGGTTTAGAAAGTTCAGAGACAAAAAAATAAAATATTTACAGATACAAATACTAAAATTAATTGAAATTATAGGGATGAAAAACATATATCTTTTCTTATATATAATAATCATTACATATATATTTAATGTACAATAATAGACAAATTGATAGAATGGTACAGGTCTTTGTTTAAGTGTAAAACTATTTTATTGAACAAAAAGATTTAATTTTTACATAGATTAAATAAAACGTTGCAGTTTGTAAGGACAGGAGGCGAGCAACACACCCTTGGGCAGGAGAGAAGCCAAATCCTGCAGAATGAGCTATAGACATTAATATTATAATATACAGCTATAGAGTGCTCATGTTAATTTTGGTTGTCAATCTTTTTCATTGTCTCTTCTTGTTAGTGGGCGTCGATCACGACTCTCCAACAACCAATTTAATTTGTCGTAAATTAACAATAGAAGCATTTATACGCGTGTGCTTGAAATATAAACTCATGTAAACTTATATGCCTGATCGTAAATTATATATACTGATTTTTTTTATAAGCAAAATAATTAAATTAATGGGAGTACAACGGGTACTTCAACCCGTTACACAATACAAAGTCACCTAACCAACAGTCAAAATCAAAACCAATACACAGTAAACACCTCTAAAATCTAACCATAATAATGAAATAAACGAGCATTATAGCACAATTACTAATCAAACCGTAAAAATCCAATCAAAAGTTCACCAAATGCCGAAGGCTTTGAGAAGAAACGCCTGTCAATATGAGGCAATTGTAATTGAGAAACAAGGTTTGAGATCAGCAACTAGTAATCCCAATTGTGCAAATACCATTCAAGATCACCCCCAACAACCACAATTAACAAAAGGACGTCCCAAGATTCAAACACATAACAGGATTTACTGACCAAGAAGAAAATTGGTAAAAGAAGTTATTGTCCTTTGATTTTAGCCACTTCCACGAACGAACCTTTATTAGCTCCAAAACCTCTCGTACATCATAACTTTTATTTGAGAAAATAGCTTCATTTCTAGCCAACCAAATACTCCACAAAACAGTAAGCCAAATCACCGACCATCGATACCGAACTTTAGAGTTGCAATTAGGGAGACCCAAAAATTGTTCAAGATGGGCGTTGAAATCATTTTGTAAAATTGAGTAGAAACCGCACCACTCCAAGCACAACATCCACACTTGATAAGCAAAAGAGCATTGAAAGAAAATATGAGAACAAGTCTCTCATGCCTGAGTACACCATACACACCCAGCAACAGATAGTTGAATAATATTCCTCCTAGCTAGATTAGCTCTAGAAGGAATCCTGTCCAACATCACCCTCCAAGCAAAATAAGAAACCTTGGATGGAACCAAGTTACACCAAATGAACTTATGTAGAGGAATCTCTGCAAATAAATTAGCATTAGTAATGACATGATACGCAGATTTGATTGAATAGATTCCTTCTGGATCAGCTTTCCAATGCCAAGAATCATCATTTCTCTCCAAAATCTGAATCAGGTTTAGATCCAACAAGAGTAAAGCTAACTGTGACAACTCCCATTGAAATAAACGTATTCTCCAACACCAATTCCACTCTATTACTTCCTCTCTTCTCACAAACATATCCACAACCGTACTCTCCTTATTAACAGCAATGGAGAATAGTCTACTATACCTCTCACAAAAAGGAATTGAAGTACACCAAGCATCTTTCCAAAAAGACGTATTCCATCCGTTCCCCACAACTCTAACACACATATTAGAAAACCAATTTGCAAAAATGTTATCACAATCATCAATGGCCCACAAATCTAGCCACCACCTAGAACCACTGCCCCTCAACCCCTCATTTCTAACAGAGGATACACCATAAATAGATGATAGAACCTTATTCCAAAAAGAATCCTTCTCAACTAATAGATGCCAGCTCCACTTACCTGTAAGAGCTAAATTGAAAGCTCCTAAATCCCTTAAGCCTAAACCCCTTGCTGTTTTGCCTTACACACATCATCCCAAGCAACCCACACTATTTTCCTATGTACATCATCCCCACCCCAAATAAAATTATTAAATACAGATTGGAGATGAGAAATGATACCTTTAGGAGCCTTGAAGAAGGAAAGATAATAGATCGGGATTGAACTTAGAACGGATTTCAAAAGGACAAGTCTGCCACCAAAGGATAACAACCGACTCTTCCACCTTGACAGTCTTTTTTCTATCAATTGAAGAACAGGCAACCAGGTCTTCAACCTTGAAGGGTTTGCACCAAGAGGTAAGCCCAGATATAAGCATGGGAAAGACCCAACTTTGCAATTCAGAAATTGGGCCATCAATTCCAACCAGTCCGAATCAACATGAACTCCCAAGAGCTTACTTTTGTAAAAATTAACTTTTAAACCTGCAACTAACTCAAACAATTGCAATATAGATTTGATTGCCCAAACGTTGCCCATAGAAGCTTCACCCACAAAGAAAGTATCATCATCATATTGGAGATGGGACACCAGAACACCGTCCCGACCAGCAAGATAACCTATAAAAATCCTCTCCTGCACCGCCTTTATCATCAAGGAATTTAAACCCTCCGCAACAATTAGGAATAAAAAAGGAGCCAATGGGTCACCTTGCCGCAAGCCTCTGCCAACCCCCAAATTCAGAAGAGTGACTCTCATTAACAAGAACCGAGACTCTAGCAGTAGATAAGCATTCTGATATCCACCTCCTCCATTTCAAAGGAAACCCCATTCGCTCCATCACATACTGTAAAAATTCTCAGTTAACAGAATCATAAGCTTTTTCAAAGTCAACCTTAAAGAATAAGCAAGGTTTTTTGCTCCTTTTAGCCTCTTCTAAAACTTCATTAGCAACAACCACACTATCAAAAATTGACCTCCCCTTCAAAAATGCAGATTGACACTCCGAGATAACTTTACCAACAACCTTACTCAGCCTATTTGCCAGTAACTTAGTCAATACCTTGTACATACACCCAATGAGAGAGATAGGTCGAAAATCCTCCACCTTTTGTGGACTGTCAGTCTTAGGCACAAGCACCACAAAAGAACTATTGGCTCATTTGACAATTTTACCATTATCATGAAATTCATGAATGAAAGCTAAGAAATCGTACTTCACAATATATATATATATATATATATATATATTGATTATAGTACTCAATCTACTTATATAAGTCTGATCGTCTTTTAAAAAAAAAAGCCTGATCTAGTAAATCATATTATAAAACTATTGTTGTTTACAGTTGGGTAGAATAGATTCTAGAAATAAATGTTTGAGATAGATGATGCACGCTTTACGAAGTACGTTGGACAGAAATGATTTAAAATCAATTTTACAAACCATCTGTCACATTTAAAACAAATGACATGTTTAATCCTTGATGATATGTATGCAAAAAAAAATTATTGAAAAAGACAAAGTCCACTTAAGTGATTTGTACACCTAAAAAAATTGGGCTTGTCTACGGTGGGACTATGATTCACGTGGTCCAAAATGTGGAAATATGGTAATTTAAAATCTTAATCACCAAATTCAACGCTCATTTTATTGATGATTGATATTAAAATAGTTTATCATTGTTTTTATGAAATATTACTTGAAAATAATGAAAATCCACATCAATATTACCATATAATGTAAAAAAAATTTTAACTTTAAATTGATATATCATCAACGAAATCAGCATAGGTTGTATTGTAAATCCGTACTTTCCCTTAAATTAAACTCAAATAGTCATATAAAGACTATTTAAAAATAAAATGATTCATTCATCTTTTATAATAAAAAAATGTAAGTTGGACTAGCTGGACCAAATTTTATTTGGTCCACCCTAGAATCGTCCAAAAAAATTAGTTTCTAGTTACCGGCCGGAGATACCTTCATTAAAAATATTATATTGTCTTGATCTGCATATTTAACAAATTCACTAGGACTAGTCTGGTAATTGGGATTTGGATAATATGAAAAGTGCTAGTGTTTTAAGTTTTTTTTGGTATAGAGGAAAAAAAAAACAGAAAAATGAAGCTAAAAAACAAAAAATATAAGGTAGAAACTAGAGTATTAAACCTAGCATCAGCTATATTTGTATAGAATCTTTTGTGCATACACCTAGTTCAGAGCATTGTATTATATTCACACTAATAGTACACTATAGGGTCCACTTTGGATTATAAACTTTTTTAAAAGAATTTATTTGAAAACAAAATTAAATGAACTAATAAGGTAAAATGAATCTTAACTTTTTTCATTAATTTCAAATTATGAAAGAAGTTAGATAACTTGTGCTAAATATTTGTTATATTTTATTAATGGATTTAATTGGTATACACTGTTAGTGTAAGGAAGGTTTACACAGACATCCAATGGTGTGCTGCCACAACATTTAATGAGTATGACGCCTCGCGTGTTATTAAATTCAATAAATGATGTGGCAACACATCTTTGGATGTCTATGTAAAATTTATTTACGACAGTTTATATATATTAAACTCTTTATTAATAATATTTATAATAATTTTAAATATTTTTTTAAGTTAAATGTTATACTTTTAGCCACTTTTATTCTGTTAGTCTTTCATAGTTAAATTTAATATCAAAATAATATTTTATTTTATGAATTTATAAATAAATACTAAAGAAAAAATAATTTAACTAAAAATGTATATTAGTTGATAAATTTTTTATTCAAATATATATATATAGGTATTTATTTATTTATTAGATATAAGTACGATGCGAGTACTTAAAATTGTTATTCACTCGAATTTGCATGTAGATATATATATACCAAGTATTTTTATAAAAGAAAATGAAATTTTTAATACCCTACTATATAAGATTGTATGATTGTATCCATTTTTATTAATTCTTAGCATTTTTAGTTTTTCGCTATCCTTGACATCGTGCATACGCCAGAGTGGGATTAGAATTTGGACATGTTCAAAATATGAATTACTATATAATAAAATAATCCATGTGGATATGGTCGGATCTTAACATTATCTTTTTTTTGGTATGAGCTCAATTATTATTTCACTAATTCACAAGTAAAAGCAATGGAGATCGATCTTCCCTGGATGGCTGCAGGTGAAATATGTCAACCCTCAAGGCTCTAATATAATGTTTTTTATTCCAAAAGTTGACACCACAGTGCATATTTCAATATTCAACAATGACACCTGTCAAAATTGGCTATATTAAGCAAAGGAAAGCCTCCCCTGAATCATCAACCATTTTTTTTCTAAAACAAAAATATCTCAATTGTTATCAATCCTAACCTGTTATGGCAACTCCATCCAACATAGATAGTTTGCCAGAAGAATGCGTTTCGAAAATTCTATCATACACATCTCCACTTGAGGCATGTAGATTCTCAATGGTCTCTTCAACCCTGAGCTCAGCTGCTGACTCTGACATGCTCTGGCGAACCTTCTTACCCTCTGATTACCATGACATCCTCTCAAGGACAACCCTTACTCTCAATTCCTCTTCATACAAGCACCTCTTCTACACTCTTTGCCATCCACTTCTTCTAGATGGGGGCAAAATGGTATGGTACTATCACTTTCTTTCAATTCATTTCATGCTTCCCCAACATATATATTAATAGTAATTTCTTACTTCTATATTCTATTATGTATGTATGCAGAGCTTCAAATTGGACAAGTCTTCTGGTAAAAAATCTTACATCCTTTCTGCAAAGGAGCTATCCATAACATGGAGCAACGACCCTTTGTATTGGAGCTGGAAACCAATGCCTGAATCAAGGTACAAAACCCACTTTCAAGTTTCAACTCACCATGTTTGCTTAAGCAAGCAGTTAAACTTATATAATTATCAGATTACTACAAGTAATCTAATTGAATATCTTTTGTACTATATATTATTAACCTTATTATCTTTAGATAAAATAATTTAAAATTATTAAATTTTATGTATGTTAAAATAATAAAAAAGAAAAAATTTTAAATGACACATGTCAGGGAATTTTTTTTAATATTTCTTAATTTTTTAATTATTATTTATAATTTATTAAACATTCTCTATTACAATTTTAAAATTCTCTATTAAACAATAACTAATTGAAAATATTAATGAAAAAAATGACTCATTTCAGTTTAAGTTTCAGTGTTGTAGTAGTAATACTCCCTCCTTTCCTGTCCTATTTATAAGAACAATTTCTAAGGTTGGTCTTGATTTTTTTTATAAGAACTTTTTCAGATTGTCACATGCATTAATTATTTTTTTTTATAAAAATACTCATTAGTGGAAGTAGGTGACTAATTAATTAGTAGAAAGAGTATGACACAATTGAGTAGTTAATTAGAAAGAGAAAGATAATGGATCTTAATAAATTCAAGGGTAGTTTAGGAAATATGATACACATTTAATGATAAATTTATTACAATCAACTAAATTAACCAACCTTCTTAATACGTGTGAAGTGGTTAACATGTTCTTGTAAATATGATGGGAGGAAGTAATAAACGTGAATTTAATAATTTTGCAGATTCCGAGAGGTGGCTGAGCTGAGAACAGTGAGCTGGTTAGAAATTGAAGGGAAAATAGGGACACGGATTCTAACACCAAACACATCATACGGTGCTTATCTCATCATGAAGGTTTCGCATCGAGGGTACGGGCTTGATTCTGTGCCATGTGAGGTATCAGTTGCAGTGGAAAACAGAGTAGTGCAGAGTGGGAGGGTATACTTGTGCCGGAAAGATGAGACGAACAAGCATAAGAAGGAGACCATGCTTCATAGGAACCGAAGGGAGATGTTAAGGAATACGTTGATCCAAGATCAGGAAATTGCAGTTCCAAGTAAAAGAGAAGATGGGTGGATGGAGATTAAGGTGGGTGAATTTTTCTCCGGTGAAGCTGATTCGGAGGTTAAGATGAGTGTTATGGAGGTGGGTTATCAATTGAAGGGAGGACTTATCGTTGAAGGCATTGAAGTAAGACCTAACCAAGTTTGACTAAGAAAAAGGAGATTTAAGGGTTGTAAAGCGAAAATTCTTGTTTGCTGGTGTGAGAATTTTAGCCATTGGTTGTGTAAATTCCGCTTGAATTTTATTTTATTTTTTCATTCAATTCTGATTTAAGTACAGAGTGCATATATGTTTAAAAACTGTTTCAGCATGCGGAAGTATATTTTAGCTATTAAATATGAGTTTAAAATAATAGATGAAGGATGGTATAAATATGTAAGGATTAAAACATAATTACGTATGATATAATTATTTTTAAATTGGTGTACAGTAAAAAAACATTATTTTAAATTCATGTTCAAGAACTGAAATTTAATTGTGAATGGTACAACACTTTTAAATTTGTGCACTCTATGGCGCTTTAGTTCATATTTGTATACTTATTATATATATTTAGTGAAGCATCTTCTCCCCCTCCATTTTTTTTTCTCATTTTCCCCTTTCCTTAATGTCACAGTAAATTTCGTTTGGCACATTATAAATAGATGGTGAGATACGTTAGCATAATATATATTATGAGCTAATATTATTTGTACACACACATATATATTCTCCTAATTTTTCTTTTCAAACAATCTTACTTAAATATAAAATAACTATTTAATAATAATTATTATTATTAGGTATCCAATAATTCCATAAGTTAAAAATATTTTAAAGGAAATTAATTGAATGAAAAAAATATTTTATTAGTAATAATATGAATTAAAAAATACAGGTGTTTAATGTATTAAAGAAATAGTCTAATTTAAAAAAATACGTATTCACTTTTTTTACATGAAGATAAATTTTCATAAGAAACAATATTCGTTCTCTATTTAAAGGATCATTGTTTACCAAAAAAAAAAGGGAAAATTGCACTCACCTCCCCTGAGGTTTGTCTAAATAACAAAGACCTCCCCTCTAGTTTTTAAAATGCACTCACCTCCCTTGCCTAAAACAGAATGATAAAAAAACTCGTACTTATGGATATTCGTAGATATACCAGTGATGAGTACCCCCATATTTATTAAATGAGTGGAGATGGATATTATATTACTCGTCTCGCGGGTACCCACATACTCATTAAAATATATTTTCTATTAAATATATTAAAATATTAAGATATTTTATTATTTTATAATAATATTTTCAATACATTAACTTGTAATAATATTATATAATGTTAATTTATATTATATAAAATTGATATAATATGATACCATAATATATTATATGTCATTTTTTATTTATTTTTTCTATAAATTCTTAATTCTTAGATAATAATGGATACTCGTGAATATCCGTTACCCGCTTGAGTAGTTGTTAATTTTAGTAGGTATGGATACATGTAGTGTATAATTCATTCTGCTCCGTTAATATCCCTAGATAATCCTCACGGTGTCAATGAGAAGGGAGGTTTCTGCATTTCAAAAACTAGAGGGGAGGTCTTTGTCATTTAGACAAACCTCAGGGGAGGTGAGTGCAATTTCCGCAAAAAAAAACGCATCATTCTTTATTTTATTTATTTTTGGTCAAAGCATCATTCTTTATTTTTTTTTTGTCAAGAGAATATTCATTGAAAAATGTTCAACTGCACTTACAAAGCTTAAGGATACTAAATAGAGAATATATCAACAGTGCACTACAGATCTAAACAACAAAACGAGCACGCATATACTCGGTCAATCTAAACAATTTAGCAATCCTAATAATAATAAAAAATAAAAGCCCATGTGGATAACAGAGAGCCTAGTCGTAGAGCACCACTGCCCAACACTCTTGCCCAAACAGTATATATACCTAATTATGCTGACGGTCTTCTCCACTAACTATAATTATTTTTACACACTCAATTTTATATATTTACATTTATACTCACTTTAAATGTATATTCACTTTTTTCTCTCTCCCTCTCTGTGTTTTTTTTTTAATTTTTATCATATCAATTATTTTTCTATTTTCTCTCTTTATTTCAATTTTTTATATATCTCTTTCCTTCGCTCTTAACACTCAAAATTTGAGTGTGTAATTTTTTTTTCCTATTTAAAATGCCACTCGTTTAGACATGAGAAAGCCATTTTATCAAAGTCGTCATGTGTTTTCTTTCTTTTTTTTTTTAATAGCGTCACTCGTCATGTCTTTTCTGTCGTGAAACAAAAAATGCATGTAGATGTAGGGATTTTACTTATCCAAAAATTTACATGTATTTTTATAGTTTTTATAAGAAAATATTTTCATAGTTATATTTTTTTATATTGTTATTTTAAAAGTTTCAATTTCAAATTATTTTCCACTTACGAAGATATTAATTATTTATTCTAACTTTATATTTATGTTTTATTCTTTTATCAAATAGAGTGAATGAACTAATAAAGTAAAAAGGATAATATATTTGAATAAATTTATATTTTTAGAACTAAAATCATGCATTCAGTGAATTCTTTTTTATTTTAAGCAAAATTATAGTTATTTTTTTACACCTAAAATTATAGTTATTTTGAAATTGAACAAGTACATATTTTCTTAAAAAATTACTAATGAATACCTTTAAGGCATTCATTAAAAAAATAAATGTATAATAATTTAATGAAAAATGTATTATATTAAATATATAATTATTTAATATTTAATTTTTAAATAATTAAACATATTTATTGAGATTTTAATTAATATATATAGTGAATGTAAAAAAGTTTTACATTGTCATTTAACAATGTATTGTCACACTATTTAATAGATTTGATACTATTTAATAGATTTAATACATAATGCGTTATTAAACTCAATAAATGTAGCATCACCACATTCTCAATAAATGTTGTATCACCATATTATGGAATATCATAGTAAAATTATTATCTCTAGAGAACATTGCTATTGGTTATGAAATCATTTCCTTTGTATAGCAACGGATTTCTTTATAAAATATTCATGTTAAAATAGAAGAGTTTAATCACCATATATGTATTGTCGATAGGGATGTCAAAAAAACCCGTACCCGCGGATATCCGTGGATATACCCGCAATGGGTACCCGCATATTTATATAATGGGTGAGGACGTATATTATACTACCCGCCCCACGGGTAACCGCATACTCATTAAAACATATTTTTCTATTAAATATATTTGAATATTAGGATTTTTTATCATTTTATGATGAGATATAATTTATTTTATATTATTTTTTGTGATATTTTTAATATATTAGCACATAATGGTATTATATAATGATTATTTATATATATAGTATGATATTATAATATATTATATAACATTTCCTCTCTTTCTTTTTATAAAATTTAAATTCTTGAACATTAATGGATACCCGTCAATACCCACGGATACCCATTACCCGCATGGGTACCCGTTAATTTTAACGGGTATGTATATGTGTAGTCACTACCCACCCCCGCCCCACCCCTGATTGTCGATATGTGTAAAAAAGTTTTACATTGACATTTACTGATGTGTTATGATATCATTTAATAAATATGACACATTATATATTATTAATTTCATAAAATAATATAATAACATATCATTATATGATAATGTAAAACATTTTAACTCTTACACGGAATTTAAAATAGAATAGCAACCCCATTATAAAATCATAAGGGTTTTGCTACTATATATTTATGGTATGGGTAATAAAGTGAAAATAAAGTTGTATTTCTCTCACATTTTTTTTTGTTAGGGAGAAATATATGATAATAGTGGATTTTCACTATATTTCTCTTTTCTTGAAAAGAAATTATTTTAGATGGATTTTACGCCTTTAAATTTCTCTTACCAAACTTATAAAATTCTTCTCTCCATTTTATTTTCTAGTCCACCAAACAAAGGTTAAAGATCACAACGAAAAGCCAAGAAGAAAAGGACATTGGCGTGAAATATCATATTTTGATGGGCCTGGGCCATATGCACCGAGTCATTAGTCAGAACTCAGAATAGTGGAAGTGTCCTTCGTAATCGCAGTGCTGCCTCTATCCAAGGACACCAAATGCTGCTCTTCATACCCACTTGCTGACATGTGGATCGGAGAATAATCTTGTGACACCAGACTTAGACCACGACAATGACAAGAGTTTCTGAATTTGCATATCCCATTTCCCCCTCTATCCTTTTCCTTTTCCTACATTTTCAAACCACTTACATTTGTCTTTATTGCAAATTGCATTAGAGTTATTATTATTTAATACAATATGAATTATTTTTATTATAAAATTCATCAGTATTATACTATTTAATATGAGACGAATTACATTAATATATAATAAAAAAGAAAATAAAAAGTACGAAAGAAAAAAAATAAAAGAGGAGTAATATAAATTTAATTAAATAATCAGTTAAAAATTGTAAAATACTTTTCATACTTTGGTGATTAGCTGGGCAAACCATGCTACCTCTAACTTTATTTTCAATATGAGTATAAAATAACTTAAATATTTTATTAGAGATTTAGAGTGGTGATTCATTTATTTCAGTAGTAAATCTTCTTAATTTTACTTTCTTTATAATTTTTTATAGAATTTAAATTTTTAAAAATTTAATTATTCAATTATATAATATTAATATGATGATAATATATATCAAATTTTAGATAATTAAAAATTTATAAATACATAAGCTTACAATCAATACTTAATATATATTTATATTTTAAAAAGTATATTATACGATAAATTATATTACACGTTCAAATTATTATTATTAGGAATATTGATTGAAAACCATCAAATCAAATATATAGTAAAGTATTATTACATGTTTGTTTTAAACCGTACCATTAAAATTAGGTTTTGTGGCGATGATGAGTAGTTTTTATAAGTTCAAATTTCATTGTCACGATTATATAAAAAATACATTTTTTTTATTATTTTGAAAAGTAATCATTCTAAAGTCTCTTAAAAATGTGTATAAATTATTCTAAATACAAAATCCAAATGCATACTCGTATATATAATTTTTTGTACAAAAACGCACGCTTATACACGCATAAAGGGAAATAAAAAAAATCAAGAAGCTTTTAGTAACAAAAAGATAGAACTAATATGTATTTTGAAGTTGAATAGATCAGTTGTATTAAATTTTTTATATATATACTTTTCTACATGCCGATTTTTTATTTTTAAGTATGCAAACACACATTTTTGTACGTTTGCATATAGACAGTATTAATTTCTTTTTTCTCTTTATGTTTTACGTGTGCCTTTACCATAAATCTATCCCTTAAGTGAGCGTACAAAGTATGACAAAACAAAATTCCCAAAAGTTGAGATTATAATACAATTATCTTCATTAGCATTGAAAACTACTTCATTAGCCCAAGGTGTTTAACTTAAACTTCCCGACACCTCCATTACCATAAAGCCAGTTAGCCACAGGATCCTCACACGTGTCCAAACAGGGCCACCTTAAAACGCAGTGTCATTCTTGTCGTCCTCCTCCCCTTCTAATTATTCTCCTTGTTCCAACAAAATGCGTTGAATCATTTCAACAGTGAGATTCTGATTGACAACCCAACGATGTTTCTCTCTCTAGTCTCTAGTCTCCGCTCCAACTCATACTCATTAATAATACTGTACAGTTAGTACAAAGCTACTGTGCCCTTTCATTTGCCACCAAAACGATGTCGGAGAATCTCGACGGTTCCCAAATATCGGCAAGCACGTCGTCGAGAAGCCTCGGCGAGATACCGGAAATTGCCGCGATACGACTGGGAATCGATCTCGTATCGGCTGCCAGGCGAAATATCGAGTTCTTGAGAAACGTCACAGACTCTCCCTGGCTTCATCACACACCCATTGTGCTGGAAGCAATACGAAGGTCAACCTTTTAGAATAAGCTTCCTCTGTGATGTTTCGTTGGTCATCTCATCTGACGGTGGTGCATTAACGTTTTGGCAGGTATCATGATTTGTGGATGCCGTTGATTTCTGATCTGACGGTGCTGGACTCTTCCCTTCCCATGATTCTTCCTCCCTTTGATGTCGAGTGGGTTTGGTTCTGTCACACTTTGAACCCTGTGAGTTCATCTCATCTCATCATCATTCTCATTCACTTTATTTATTCCTTTCGTGCAAAAAAAGTAACATTCCATATTCTTTTTTCTTTCTTGAATGATTAAGGTGAGTTACAGGGAATACTGTGAGAGGAGATTCTCGAAACTCATTGGGAGAGCGGAAATCTTTGACGAAGAGAATAGAGAGTATGCTTTGATGCGATGCAGACAAATTTGGAACAGTAAGTACCCGTTTGAGTCGTTTGAGAATGAGGCGAGTTCGGATTCGCAGGATTCGGGTCCCGTGGGTTTGAGGGAGGATGTTTTTAAGGAAGTTGAAAAGCAAAGGTTGTTGTTGTGTTCTAAGTTTGCAGAGCCTTATAGGTCTGAGGTGGTATACTTAATAGCCGCAAGACAGAGATACAAGGCTTTCTTGTTTATGCTGCAAAGGTTCGCTCATGAATCTTCTTCTTCGCGTTTGGTACCTACTTCGGACATTCTGTTAATGTGGCTGACCCACCAGGTGTGTTTGACTTTAATTTCCTTCTGTTCCTGAATTTTTCATATCTTTTACCTTTTCTTTCTCCTCTTAAATGCGAATGCAGTTCACAATCTCATACCCTACACCTAAGAGTCTTAACGATGACAGCATTTAAGCCTTATGGGGCCCTATTTTTGTTTATCGTTATATTGTGTGTGTTGGGTCTCTTTCTCAGCTCAACTGGCTATTCCTTTGTGTGGATGGAAGTGCTATGAACCAAAGCACACAAAGGAATTGCGAGAAAATAAACTGAAATTTGGAGAGATATCACCCCCTTTTGGCGATTTACTGATTTATCATTCATTCTTAAAGGAAGAGGAGTCACTATATTCGAATAGAGAGGTGAATTTCAAGAATAGTTACTGAAGAAAAATAAACCGGACAATAATAGGCTTAATAAGTAGAGCACTAGCTCCTCTTTGTAGAGATCAATAGCTTCAAACAAGAAGAGGGTTTAATTTTCTCTTCATAGATCTCCTTCACCTCCACCAAGGCACCTATCTTCCACCTCATAGTTGCATATGTATCACCAGAAAGAAATTTAATTACCCATTTGTTCTGTTTGTAACCTTCTCCTTTAGTATATTCTCTTAGTTTTCCTTTTCTCACCCTATTATATAGCTCTTTTTTATTTTTTTCTCAATGGAGTAGAGCTACCCAACAGTTTATGTGGAAGACTTGAAAGCATTGGCCTTAGACGGTGAGCTACAGAAGGTTGCAAATCTGCCTGAAACTGTGAAGGAAGAGGAGATTGAAGAAACCAAGAAGTTGTGGGACAGGGCATTCAATCAACCTTATGAGAAAGCTGGTGGGGAGGTGCCTTTGACATTGGAAGGTGTTATCTCAATCAAGTCCCCAGTCTACTGGGAGGAATCAGACACAGATGTCAATACAAAGTATAGGTCCATGCTTCCAAGATTTTTACTTGAGGTCAATTTCATACTCTCTTTCTCTCTCCCCCAGCTATATATTGTTATCTTTTCTATTATACTTGCTTGAGTGTTGTATACTGGGGTTGCTCTTTCCTGTTCAGTGTTTGTTGTAAATGACCTGAAATGGTTTTGTGCTTAATGTGAGGAGACACCATCATGAACCTGGTTGTGAAAACAATAGAATCTAATTTGCCTTGAAATAGCTACATACTTCTGCTTGAGAATTTGCCTAAAGTCTAAACACAAGGATGTTCTTTAGTACTCCATTCATTTGTTTCTTGTTTGTGATATTTTTATACATATATAAGGAAGCTACCCAAGCTCATATCTGATATAATGTACATGTGGTGGTGTTGCAACAATAGATAACATGTTTCAAACAATTCTGTGCTCAGAACATCATGGACATAAATGAGAGCATTTCAAATGAATGAAGTGCTTCTAATTTTTAAATGCAGGCTTGTGTTTTTGTGAGGCTTAAGCCAAGAATAAAGGCATTGCAAAAGGATATAAACCGTGATTTCCTACGCCTCAGAATGATAAGGTGTCATAGCGAGCTAAAGCTAGATCAAGCCTTCTCCAATTTCCCCTTTGACTCATGGAAAAAAGCTTGGCATCTTTACTGTGAGTTTGGAACTAAGGGTGTTATGCTTGAGTGTCGTCGTCACGGTGGTAACTGTCTAAAAGGAAGTAGCCTGCAAGACACAGTTTCATTCCGCTGGAATGATTTATTGAGAGCAGATTCTCTAACTTTGGAAAAGGAAGTTAGTCAACATGTGAATGTTGTTACGTCAATAACCCCACCAGTTCAAGCACCATACTTGTTGAAATGTGTGCCGGATCGAGTCACAGATGATTCTGGGGCAATGATATCCGATGTGATTCTAAAGATGAATAGTTATCGTCCACAAGAAGGACGATGGCTGTCTCGCACAGTTCTTGATCATGCAGGGAGAGTATGTTTTGTCATTAGAATTAGGTGAATTTCCAAAACTCTACCTTGCTATTAAGAAATAGTTGATAGAGTTAATACTGTGATACATTCTGTGCTTACATACAGGCAAATGTCTGAATTACAGGGTAGGAGGAGGATTTTGGAGAAGAGGTGGCGAAACTCCTTCAGCTGTAAAATGCGAAGATAGGATTATAGAGATACGCGAAGGATCTTGGTCTTATGTTGCTGGTTCCATTGGTAGAGCCCCTGGTATGTTTTATGTATATGTTACATAAATTTAGTCATGGGAAATGTGTTTTCAAAACTTCTTTATAGCACACCTTGGAGGCATATGAACACATAATGAGTCAGAATAGAAACTGGGAAATATGTTTCATTTACACAAATGCTTGCTAGACAACAAAATCATAATCTAGATGATAATTCTATTTCTATCTTTCTGGAGCAAATCTCAAAATATCTTCTTGTTTGTTTCTGTCTAGTACAGAGAAGGTGGTGGCCACAGCAACACCAAAGGAACCTGCAGAAGCAGAACAATGGAAAGCGGCATGGTGCTTTTCAACCGGAGATGAACTTATTATAGAGTGGGAATCATCACTACCCGTGTCAGGTCTTACCTTTAGTTTGAGAAATCAATCATCTCCAGAGTCCTCGGTAGAGTGGAGACTTCCCTAAATATTTATCCTGAAATAAAGTTTGAATTTTTATTCCTAAGTTGGTCTAAGTTGTAATACTCAATTGTAGGTGAAGCTATTGCATGGGAGGCAAATGCAATATCAAGTAAAGAAAAAGAAGTCAAAGAGAACAAATGAAGAAACAAAAAAAGAGCTAGAGGAGAAAGAAATAGAGGAAGAGGAAGATGAGGAGGGTTTTCTAACACTAGTACGTTTCACGGAAGATAACCCAGATGGAAAAGCAACAGCTCTTCTAAATTGGAGGCTATTGGTTGTTGAAGTATTGCCTGAAGAAGATGCAGTATTGATGCTTCTACTTTGCATTTCAATACTCAAAAGTGTATCAGAAATGAAAAAACAAGATGTGGGAGGCTTGTTGGTGAGGAGAAGAATAAAGGAAGCAAGGCTTGGGACAAGGGATTGGGGTTCAGTGATACTTCATCCATCTTCATGGTCATCATCCATTGATTCAACTTATCTTCAACCTTGGTATTGGAATGCTGGGATTGTGATGACATGTGATGCTGTAGATCAGCTTAAAAGGCAGCCAGCATTAAGTCAATCACCAGTGGAAGGCAGTGACAAGTTATACAAGCATGGGATTATAAATTAAGCCTGTCTTCCAATGTTTGCTTATTATTATTTGTGAAAATTTTAGCTTGATTTAAGTTGTTCACATTTTTGCCGGAATTCAAAATTCTGAGCCCGTAAAGTTTGTTTGGAGCACAACATAAATCATAACTAAAAAAATGATTAAAAGAATAAAAAATAAATTGGTTTGATTGTTGTATTTTTCTAACTGTAGTTGTGTGTATATACAAAATTTAGTCAAATTCAATTGAGTTTAATTTTTATATTAATTTTCTAATGACTCTATTTATAGCAATAATTTCTAAACGATTCCTTTTGTCGTTCTAAGTTTTATGTTAGGGGTTTTAGATTAGATATAAGTTGTATAGTTTTTTTTTAAATAAAAACTAGTTTTATAAATTATTAAAATAGTTGAATAAAAATTATAGAAGTTGTTGAAATATTGAATTCATTTTTTTGATAATAAATATTGAATTCATTGAATGCATCTCACTGATTTAGTATTTTATTCTAAATAATATTTTTATTTTATCTTAATTTCATAATTATGTAGTATTAATTAAACAGACTCTTTATGATAAGCTAATAAATTAGAGACAAATATATGAAAGTTGAAAACTTAAAACCAATATAGCAAACTTTGTTATCCATTTATTAAAGAAATGTGTTTCAGTTGGTAATGTAGGCTAAGATTGTGGGAATGACTTCTAGATTTGATCCACACTAAACACACTTTTAGAGAGGGGTGGCGAGTCTTAATTGTGATTAAGCCCTGAAGAGGCTGAGATTGTGGGAATGACTTCTAGATTCGATCCACACTAAACACATTCTTAGAGATGGATGATGAGCCTTAACTGTGATTAAGTCCCGAATAGAATTGCCTGGTAATAGGAAATACCCATATTTAACACAAAAAAAAACTTTCCTATCCATTTCATTCTGGTCAAAAGTAAGGGAATGGATAAATCGCAATTGAACGTTGTAGCACAAGACGCTATTTATTGTGATAATGTGGTCATTTAATCTTTATGAATTATAACACATTGTAAAATTAGAAAAATAAAATTATTGTAATATGTATATTTCTAAAGAAATTAAACATACACAATTAGCTAGAGAGTACTAAAATATTAAAATGATTATAAGTTTTAGGCCTTGGAACTTCGCTATCCAAAAGTTAACCTTAAGTTTACACTATTTTGAACTCAATATCATGATTACTAGTGAAAATAGGTTATGCCGCTCAACAACAACTTACGACCTAGCCTAACGCCCGGTCTAAGTCAGACTAGACCAATTATTGATTTGATCAGGTGAAGATTTTCTTTTTTAAAAGTTTAGATAGCTAAATAGGATAGGCTTGAAGCTGTCCAAAAAATCTTTTAAGTCTATCAGATCGGCCTATTTAAATAAATATAAATAAAATAATAATATTTTTTATTTTAGTATTATTAGTATAAAGATTTTTATTATAATGTCTTATAGTAATATACTAGTGTAGAACCCGTGCGTTGCACGAAATCATTGAAAAGAGCAATTATAATAACTGAAAATACTAAAAAAATGATAATATGTTTCTAAATAAACAATTTAATAAAGCTAATCTTCAAAATTCAATAATAGGAGACTTATGACAGAAATCCTGCAAAAAAAATAAAGGGAGTTGGTTAATTTAAAAATAGATAAAATGTTGTATAAATGTAAATAAAAAAATTAATAATGGAATGAAATATAGAAAAAAGTGTTGAATAAATACCTGCTCAGAATACTTTGAAATGATCAGATGTATTGAAATAAATACATGTTCATGAAAGTTTCTGGAATACTTCTCTATAGACAACGTTAATTGTGCAATTCTCAGAAACATTATCATGATTTTTCAATAAAATCTTTAATCCATGGATAGATTTCACTCTTGACAAAGCAACATACAACTGACCATGTGTAAATACTGGTCTTGGAAGAAATAATCCAACACATGACAATGTTTGTCCCTGAGATTTATTGATTGTCATTGCAAATGAGACAACAATAGGAAACTGTCTTCTTTGAAATTTCACTGGAAGAGTTTGATTATTTGGAATCATGTTCATCCGGGGAATAAGTGCAATTCCACCAGCTCGATTTCCAGTAAGAATTTCACATTCTATAACATGATTACCCAACCTTCTTATCTGCATTCTGGTGCCATTGCACAACCCATTAGATTGGTCTATATTTCTCAACAACATGATGGGAACACCAACTTTCAAAACCAATTTATGTGGTGGCAGACCTGAACAATTCAAACCATTTAAAACTTCAGGTGAAAAAGTTTCTAATTCACACTGGGAATTACCTTCTTCTCTACAAACAAAATCTGAACTCAAATAAGTTCTTTCCTCTCCTGTGATTATGTCCATGATATGATTGTTTACTTGGGAAACCACATCCAAAGTTGGAGCCAATATGCTTCTTTCCTTAAAGAATCCTGGACTGTTCATGTTTGATAACATATCAGGATATACAAAATCAATTAAATCATCCAATCCATTTTCAGAATTCTTAATTAACATCTGTTCAGGTATTTGAATTTCAGCTTCACCATCAGTAGTGTCCCCTGCAAGGCCATCTCCGACTTTTAACAACCATTCACTAAAGCTTTTCAACTCAACAGTTGTGCACTTACTGCTTTGATCATTAAGTCTCATGTTTTTTGTAAGTGTTAGTACTTCACAGAAAGACCACAGGTATGAAGAATTGATTACTGAATTAGCTATGTCTTGCCTTGATCCTCTTGGAATAACTGGTAATATCTGTCTAAAATCTCCACCCAAAACAACTACTTTTCCCCCAAATGGCAAATCAGGTTTATAGTTATCACAAAACCTCAAGATATCTCTAAAACATCTATCCAATGCCTCAAAGCACAACTTACTGACCATGGGAGCTTCATCCCATATAATCAACTTTGCTTTTTGAATCAATTTAGCATGGGGAGATCCTTGTTTAATGTTGCAGCATGAGTCCTCATTAATATTCAATGGAATTTTAAATCTTGAATGTGCAGTTCTTCCATTTGGAAGTAAAAGTGAAGCAATTCCACTTGAAGCAACATTCAAACAGATTTGACCCTTACATCGAACTGCAGCAGATAGTGTATTCCACACAAAGGTTTTTCCTGTGCCTCCATAACCATATAGGAAAAAAATCCACCATTGTCACCTTCAACAGCTTGCATTATTTTGTTAAATGTTGTTTTTTGTTCATCAGTAAGTTTTTGTAAAGAATTACCTAAAAAATCAGTTAGAACTCCACGATCAAAATTCAACTCTTCTGCAACCAATCTTGATGACAGATTTTGAACTGTATCTGCTGATGGCAAAGGAATTGGAGGATAATCTCTTAAGCTTCTTCCATTCCCCTGCATCATTTCTCCTATCTCCCCAAGACAAATGTTTTTAATCTCTTCTTCACTTAATTGCAAATCTACAATATTAAAAGTAATAAAGTAAGAATGATTTACAAAATCGTAAATAAAATTATTTAGTAATAAAAGTAAACATTCACCTTCCATCTGTAGCAGTTGCCTTTGGTTATAAAGAATACTATCAGATAGTTCTTGCCAACAGCTTTCCCATACATACTCTAGTCTTGAAATATTATTTGAAATTAACATGATAGTAAATAATTTTCTGATATAATGACCAGAAGCCCATGTGAATGATTCCTTAATTGCATCAATGAATTCTTTGTCATCTTGAAGCAGACCAAGTGCATAACATGCATCTTTAAAAGTTGGGTAAATAAAACCATTTACAGTTCTTATGTCTTTAAAACTCATGCATCCCTTTTGGATATTTAGCAACAATCGAAGATAATAATCCTCTCCATTTCCGGTAGGAACATGAGAAACTCTTCCAATAGCAAAACCTTGTTGTCGAGGCACCCATTTTAAATACTTTTTATTCCACACAAATTTTGTTGGAAGTTCAGTATAGGTCAACCCCCTAGCATCTGTATACTCTTTATTAGCCTGCATCCAGCCTTGAAACATTGTGGTCTTGATTTCAGCTCTTTCCAAAACATTCTCAACATCTTCATTATCTCTAAAAACAACAGACTGCTGATCATTCAAATGAAAAGGTAACCTGATGACAGGAGGATATTTGACCTGAATATCAAAGGTAAATAGCCTCCATGTAGCTTCACATGCTGATATATACCTACAGTCATAATAACTTTGGATCTCATCCACAGAATCATGATTTAACAATGAAGCTGTCACTCTGTCATTGCCCTTGTGCACATACTTGAATAAGTACTTAATAGAACTTGTTTGACATGTGTATTCAACATTAATATGACATCCAAACTTCAAAAGTAATTTTGAGTTGTAAGGAACAATGAATGTGTTGTCAATGAGACACTTCTTTTTTTGAATAACTCTCCCGTTATCAATCCTTCTATACCTTGGAAAACCTTCATCATCTATTATTGTCCGATGTCTGAAACACTTTGGATAATGCTTAGTACATTTTCCATTTCTCATGCAAGGAGAATTTCTGTTATAAACACCACATGGTCCATGAACCATGAATTTACTAACTAATCCAAAAAGTTTAGGATTCGAAACACTGTCAGGAATTTCTGCACATATAAACCTATCAATATCCTCAGGAGATCTTGGATTATGTTCAGGATGCATGAATAACAAAATGTGTGCATGTGGCAACCCACGCTTTTGAAATTCAATAGTACAAACATCTGAAATTTAAACAAAAATTCAGTAATTTAATTAAATATTTCATGTTGAGTTGAAAAGAAAAAACAAATTAGTAACTTACATGCAGATACTTTGCCAAAGATATACCCACTCTTTAAATCTTTAATGAGCTCATCTAACTTAATCTTGAAGACTCTGCACAAAATATCTGGTCTATCTTCAGCACTTACTCCATGTCTCTGAATATACCTCTTAACTTCAGGCCATTCTGGATTGCAGGTCATTGTAATAAAAAAACTTGGATATCCAAAATATTTGCAAATGGCAAAAGCATCTTTACAATTATTAAACATGTATCTAGGACCACCAGCAAAAGAACTTGGAAGAATTATTCTTTGTCCTGTAGCTGCTGCATTAGTCTCTCCACGAACTAAACATTCATGTAATCCTTTATACTGATCCACTCTTAACTTAGCTTGATTGAATCTAATGTACCTTAATCTTTCAGCTTCAACCATAGTATATGCATCAACCAAAAACTGTTGAAATAACCTTTTTGATTTGAGCAAAATAGGAGAATCTCCAATTCTTTCCTGAATTCTATATGCGAAAAATTCTCGCATGCTTACCTTATTCCTTTTCCTACTGGAACAGCCTGCAACATTTTCAGAAGTTGGGATATCAGGACGATATCCATCTTCGCCAAAGGGGAAAATTAAAGGATATTGCAATCCCAAATAGTTAGGATGTAGTGTATCCACAATTTAAAGGCTCCTACATTGGGTTTCTAAAATAATGTCCCTGTGTGCAAGAGATTCATCAATGTCTCCTACAATTATTGCAGCTACTTCTGAAGCAGAAGGTAAATTGTATGTTCTTCCATCCGTATTCCTCTTTCTAATCAATTTTAGCTTGATATCACCAAAATCTCTTTCAACAAAACGATCTCTTGCATATCTAAATGACTTTGCTAGGACATTATGTTCATCAAGCATTTCCTTTAGGACTGTCACTATTTCTATATCTAATGAAGATGAATCCTTATTCTTTCTGCAACTCATTTTCAAAAATAAATTTATTAATAAGATTGGACTTAAACAATGAGGAAAAGTATATGACATTGCATTAGAGTATACCTGACAACATTTATTCTGTTATCAACTTCATTGTCTATATCATATATGTACAATTGTGCAAACTTTGGTTTCTGGTTAGGCTGTGGAATAAGACTCCCAATTGTATGATAATTTTGACCACCCAGTAAGAAAATTGGAGGAGCTGTTCCATTATTTACTTCATGATTTACTTTTCCAGCCATTGATGTGAATGAAAACATTCCATTAAATGCTCGAATGTTGTTCAGAAAATATTTGCTTCTTTCATTCCTTTTATTGTGTAAATCAGCTAAAATTGGTGGAGGCATTGGAAGCAATGGCAACTTGACTTTTCCTTCCATGCAACAAAGAGAAAATTTAGGTCTATTTGAACCTTTAGTTTTTGATAACCTCTCATCAGACCACATTAAAGCCTTGCAGAATTCACACTCAAATGAATTGTCTCCAATGTCTAAGACTTCTGAAATAAAATACAGAAACATGCAAAAATTTGTGTGTCAGATTAGATAAAAAATATGTAACTGTATAACAAAAGGCATCATCAAACCTTCCTCAGGATGGGACATTTGAAATATTGCATGAGCTTGTAACAAATCTGAAAATAAGAATAATATATAGGAATATGTATTATCAATGATTGTAAAATAATTTTAAAGCAGATATTCAAACAAACTAAAACACCTCTTAATTCAATTTCATATACCTGCAAAGGTTGAGTCATCAAACATATCCATTCCATCCAGGTCTTCTTCTATAATTGAATCATCAAATTGATCTAACACTGTATAAATGATATTACAGAACATTAAATAACATAATACATAATCAAAATGGGGAACCTTGCATGTTAAGCAACATTTTATAGATAAAGTACCTTCATAATCATAATCATTTTTATTTTTATTAATAATCAACGTGAATCTTTATTTAATAAAGTGATTTATTATTAAAATATTTTAGGCAATATCCTGATTATTTAAAACATTAATATAAAATATTTAAAAAAATAAAATTTTTATAATAATAAAATGGGATTGTACACGTTCCAAAATTATAAAATCTGATTCTTAAATCTTTACAGATCATTATTCATTCATTAATAAAACGTGAATTATGGATTCTTAATATTATTATAGGCTACAGTTTCCAATCCCACTAAATATTTCAAAATTCAAATTTAAAATTTAAACTCATAAAGTATAACATTGATTGCATTAGAAATCTTAATGGCATCAGAAAACTAAATAAACCATTAAAATAAATTAATATTTAAATATTTAAAAAAACAAACCATTTCAATTTACTGATCAGATTTTTATTTTTATTAATAATCAACGTGAATCTTTATTTAATAAAGTGATTTATTATGAAAATATTTTAGGCAATATCCTGATTATTTAAAACATTAATACAAAATATTTAAAAAATAAAATTTTTATAATAATAAAATGGGATTGTACACGTTCCAAATGGGATTTTATTCATTGTTTACTTTCATATAATACTGTTTTGGAGGGAAACTGGCATCACGAGAGGGTGACACGTCACATAATAGGACCTGTCAGCAACTGTGTTTTATATAATATATTGATTGATATTGATATTGATTTTGTAGATTATTTAAATATATGAATATATTATTTTACATACTTAACCCTATAGGTCTATTCAAATATATGCTTATAGCATATTTAAATACCTTGTTAGAAAACATGCTTTTAAATAAGCTTTCAAAGCAAACCAGACTTTTAAATAGGTTAGTCCAGACTTTAAAATAAAGCCTACATTAGGTAAATAGGACAAACTCATGTCATAGTTTTAAGAAGTAAGTTAAGCTTAAGCCTTAAAAAGCCTACTTTGGCCTGACTTATTTGCACCTCTAATCACGATTAATTAAGAGTGTGTTTGGTAAGGCATTTCAGCTAGATAAAAGCTGAAATTAGGAGTTGAAACAATTTCATCAGTGTTGTGTAAAATGTAGCTTTTTTAATAGCTACTAAGTTTTCTTGAAAAGCTACTTGAGAGTTTTTTAAAAAGCTCAATTTTTCATCTATTAGCTACATGAAAATTTATTACAACTTCATCCTCAACAACCTTCATTCATCCTTATTTAATAATTGATTATGTCTCTATATGTTATTTTATCATTTTAAGCTAGTTTTATCGAACACTTTTAATTAAATCAACTAGCTTTTGAGCTAGTTTTATCAAACACACTCTAAGAAGTAAATTCCTTACCAGTTGAACCAATTGATATTAATATTAAAAATGACTATACAGTTGCCATCATTAAAATGAATATCATTGGAATATTTTTTTCTCCTTTTTCAACTTATTAAGTTAATACTAGTTCTAGTACAACAATGAGGATATGTCTAACTTTTTTTTTCCTCTGTCAAATATTTTTAAAAGAGCAGCTGTTAAAAGTTTAGTCCTTACATATTCAAGATGTACAATTGCAATTACTCCTCTAATCCACAATGAGAAACTACACAAAGACGAGAGACAGGGAGAAACAAATACTTTGCAATATAGAAGTGTCCTTGGAAGTTTTCTATATCTCTCATAATGCAAGACTATTTGAATGCAAAGATAGTAATTGGATAGTTGGGTAGTGAGGAATTTATCTTTGGGGTTGGAATAAAATATTAAAAATCATGATAAAAATAATAAATAATTTTAATCAAATAAAACTTTTTGTTTCTTCATCTGCATGAAATTTCTCAATAAGTTGGTAAATTTGTTTAATACCAAATATTTTAAAGAGTCTTTAGGATTTAAAGCTGAACTGAGTATAAGAAGTTCAACTACCTTTTCATTAAATCTTCTATTTAATTCAAATAATTGCAAATGAACTTTTTAGTTTTTCTTATCATGTAATTCTAGAAAACAGATTCAAATCAAACAATTTCTTTAAAGTTATATTATGTTACCTAATGATATTTTCTCACTTCTTTCCTATTCTTTGTAATTATGCTCATATGCTTCCCCCTTTGATCTTTTTACTTTTTATAGACTAATATTTCTAATCAAAATATTTTTTTATAAGCGGTATTTCTAATCACATCTTATCTGTAATTTTGAATATTATCTCATCATCTCTAAATAAGAAAAAAATAATCAATATAAAAAAGAAAATAATAAAAAATTAAAACTTATTTTTTACAAAATAGAGATAAATAGTAAGAGTCATAAAAAAAGTACTTAATACTATAAAATTTACAAAATTTTAGGAGGGCTGGAGTAATAGTTTATGAAATATATTATACACGATCTATATAATTAACTAAAATTTTGAAAAATTTTGAAGGGGTCGTGGCCCTACAAGCCCCCTAGCTATTGGCTACGCCCCTGTTAGACAATATCATTAGGTGACATGAAAAATATTAAGTCAAGTATTCATTTTTAATCGAGAGTAGTATTCTCTTAGGGTATGTTTGAGAGTTAAATTTTAGAGGAAAAGAGAGGGAAGGGAAGGATTTATTGAAAGTCCTCCCCCTCTGTGTTCGTGAGTTTGAGTATTTTACAAAGTATTTTTCTCCTCTTCTCCCCCTTCCTTCTCTCTCCAATCCTTTCTTTTCTCTACTTTCTAAACTCACAAACCCACCTTAGGCATCAAATAAGAAACAAGAGATCATGGCTGAATCATCAACAGGTCAAATATTAATTGAGAGAGTCATAGAAGATATGATAAAAATCATTTTTGCACCACACATGTTATTATTCAATTGACAATATAATGTTTAATTAAATAAAATGTATTTTTGGCATACGAAATGCTATACAGTTATCTTTTCAACGGACAAAAAGCCTCTGAAAAGAAAAAAAAATAATACATTTATAATATAAATATTTTTCTGTATAAATATAGTATTTATAGACATAATTAATTAAAATAATAAGAAAACGTTAACATAATTTTAATAAGAACTTTATTATTGTTCTAACATATTTTGAATTTTTTATTAGTTAATAGTTATGTATGTAAAAACTGTGGTCATGCAAATTTTTCTTTTCTTTTTTCGTTTACGCGTTGAGCAAATTTTGTGATTGTGAAGCCAATGAAGTATATATGTATTTAAAATACCTATGATTATTTATTAATTAGATTATATGTCTCTTGTCAAAGGAATTAGGAATGCCACCCATCAAGTGAATGACTTCTCGGCATGTTTAGCTTAAACATGGCTTCCACTAGCTAGCACAAGGCTTCCACATAAATAGGTAGCTAGCGCCAGTTCATTGACTGAAATCAAATTATGAATGAGAAAGACCACTCAAAATTCACATGTCATATGGTATTTGTGAACAATGAACATGGAAATTAACAAACATCATAAAAACAGAACGTGGGAGTTGCGGATTTCTCATGGTTTGAGAAAAGGATACAGACTGGCCTATTTTTCATGGTCATCATTTTCTTGATACAGGTTGAGGAAAGATTTTACTGATCAGTGTGTGTTTCTTCATCCCTTTACAAAATTAAGTTCGCACATTTTAAAGCAACACACAACACAAACAAAAGTTTAAAAGTAACTATTGATACATTCTACTATTACACGGATAAGTGTAAATCAAACATGCTAATAGATATATGTTTGTAAAAATAAAATGATTTCCAAACACACACTTATAAAACTTTCTGATAAGTATCATCATGTTTTCCGTAGGGATGAGTTAGGTTCCTCCAGCCCACCAACCATTCAACCTGAGCTCGCCCAACTTACCAACTCGTTAGACCAACATTCGGGCCTGTCCCGAGCCTCCATATTAAATATTTTTTAAAAGAATTTAATTTATTGTTATTTATATTTAATATTTAATTATAACCATTTCATGAAAATTGGGAAAAAAAATTTATGTAAAGCCAAATAAATCTAAATGATTGTTTTTATTTTATTAAAACTTAAATATATTATATATTATCTTTATTTTTAAATTTAAATTATCTTTTAAGTCTGACCCACTTTGTTTGGCGGGCTGCCTTGACCCTTTTCTGGCTGACTAACCCACTTTACCATTTCCATTTCCATGCAAGAATTTTCGGGGTGGATGAACATGAGTAACCCAAATTAAATTCTAATTTAGTTATCGATATGGTGAACTGATTATTTTAAAAGTTGACGTTTTGGGGTTGTTTCAGATAAAAATGGAAAATGGAGAATGATATTAAAGGGTTCAATTTCTAGAAATATAGTTGCAAGAACTGGCGATTTCTTATTGATGTTTTTATGCCTCTGATTTGGTTGCCTCATGGAGCTTATATAATCGCTCAAAACTTCCCAAACCTTACATGGCATTCTTTTTCATTTTAATAATTCAACTATATCATTTTTCAGACATGTCTCTGCCTTAGACGAGTCCTCTTGCTACAGTATTGTTTCCTTCCTAATGTATCTTCTCAAAGTTATGTTTAAAGCAAATTGGGAGGTTGCTTCATTTGGGTGAAAACTCTGCTAACTAATGCAGCTGCTTAATGCTTCAGACTTGCGCTGTTACAGGATGCAACTGTTATTCTGCACGTTGTCGGTGTTGCTTTCTGACATACTCCCTTTCTTTGGTCAGCGCACTGCTGCGGCATAGCTTCCTTTTCTTTCCTCATGTCAGACCATTTTATCTTATGTTGGGGTTTTGAAAACCCAATAAGGAACAAGGGTGAAAGCACATAAAATATTTTATATTTAACAATAAAAATCATATTAAAGATATAAAAAATAAAATTTTCTTTCCTTTGTTCTAGAAATATTTGTATGGACCATAAAAGTATTAAACAATCACTGAGCACGTGAATCAAGTGATAAAAGACTGTTTCAGTTTAATCAAGGATCGTATAGAGGTTTTATTCGGTTTGAGCAGAATTATCTCTCATAAAAGAATTTAGCTTTTTAACAAATATAACATGTTAAAAACGCTTATACATTACGTTAATATTTTTAAATTCAAGTCAATTTTAAAAGCATAAAGTAAAAAAAAAATTAAAAGAAAAAAAAATAAAATCATAAAAGAAATATGCATAGTTGATTTATACATGGTTTAAAAATATATATTGAAATAGAAACAAAATCATATAAAAAGATATGCAAAAGTAAGGGAAAAGAAAATTTTAACATGTGTTTCAAAGGAAAGATATATATTAAAAGAGAAAAGGTGTTTAAGATTATATTAAGGAAAAATGCACTAAGGAATATTAAGTCTCTGTCAAAAAAGTATATTTTAATTTAAAATATAAAGATAATTTTGAAAGTACTTGATTTGAGATTACAAAATGTTGATATTTGCATTAAAAAGAGCATAGAAGAGTTTGCTACTTTAAAAAATATACAATATATGGTAGCTATTGGAGCAGTTAAGCAGAGTGATAGGACTCTATAGGAGGAGTCCATGTTCAAGTGAGATTTTAGTCCATTTATTAGTTTCATTAATCGCAGGACGCTGCATAATAAAACCACGCAGAAAAAAAAAAGACAGCATGTAATAAAAGAGGAACTTGGTTTCCTTTGTTAAAAATCAAAGACAATATTCACCTGTTGTAGTTTATTTAGTAGAACCATAGCTATGTGATGACTATGTCCACCACTTTACATTACTGCAATAACTATGACACCGTTTGTCCCTCTCGACCAGATTTTGAACTCTGCAGATGCAGTTAATTTAATGATGTCTCTATATATAAACATGCAAGAGCCTAATCTAAAGCTCTAAATCCATCAACCCATTGCTATGGCCACAAACATGAAGACATCCACTCTTGTTTTTCCCCTCTTGTTTCTCTTATTCCTTTCTCCCTCTCTTGCAGCTTTATTCTCAGCCTCCCCAAACACCACATGTGACCTCACACCCTATCCAGCATTCTGCACAACTACTCTGCCTTCTAACTATTTCTATTTATCCATACATGACCAAGCCCGCTTCTTCCTTCAACATTCCTTATCAACAACAAAAACGATTCTTGAATTGATCTCTTCTTATCTCAGAGACCAGTCCACAATTCCTGATTCCACACTAAATGCCCTTGAAGATTGTCTCAATCTTGCTGAACTTAATATTGATTTCTTGTCCAATGTCCTCCAAGCCGTCCAAAAAACTACTACCATAACTACCTATCAGGCTTATGATTTGCAAACCTTTCTTAGTGCCATTTTAACCAATCAACAAACATGCTTAGATGGTTTTCATGAGGTAACTCCTTATCCTAGAGTCACCAGTGGCTTATCAAGCCCTCTTTCTGATTGAATCAAACTTTATAGCATATCTCTGGCTCTTTTCACCCGCGGTTGGGTTAGCAATGCCACAGGAAGATCAAAAACAGTTGAAATGACCATGAATAGAAAGTTACTGCAGAAAAACATTGACAATTTAGTGGTGACAAAAAAGGTGGTGGTCAACCCTGATGGTTCTGGGGATTTCACAACCATAAATGATGCAGTGGATGCTGCACCTAACAATACCGGCACCAACAATGGGTACTATGTAATTTATGTTGTTGCTGGGATTTACAATGAGTACGTGTCTATTGCTAAGAGCAAGGAGAATCTTATGATCATTGGAGATGGTATCAACAGCACTGTGATCACAGGCAATCGTAGCGTGGTCGATGGTTGGACCACTTTTCAATCCGCCACTTTTGGTAAGCTAATTAAGTTGAAGACAAGCGCTATCAACACACACTTTAATACACTTTTCTCAAATCTTGATTGATTAAAATTCACACAAGTTTTACTCTGGTCTGATTATGTTGATTCCACTCTTAATGTATGTTTGATTTGACATTAAAACCGATCAAACTTAAGTTTAGATTTCTCAACTCAACTATTTCTAGTGTTAAAAACGTAGGTTTACCCCATTCTAATGCTAAACCAAACGATGAGACGTATGTGATTTTCACATTGGAAAGTATATATTGCTAGCATTTTTTCACATTGGATCATGTCCTTCCATGTGACATTGTATATCTGCTCGGGCATGCACATTAATTAACATCTATCATGTTACTTTTTTTTCCTCCTTATGATAAGTTAGAGATTAAACAATGTGTCTCATAAGACAGATTTAGACTGATAATTTGATTGCTACAAATGCTATGCAGCTGTGGTAGGAAAAGGGTTTGTTGCAGTGAACATAACATTTCGCAATACTGCGGGGTCCAGCAAGCATCAAGCGGTAGCTGTGAGAAATGGGGCGGACATGTCATCATTCTACAATTGTAGTTTTGAAGGGTACCAAGACACACTGTACGCTCATTCCCTTAGGCAATTTTTCAAAAACTGTGACATTTATGGCACAGTGGATTTTATATTTGGCAATGCAGCAGCAGTATTCCAGAGCTGTAACATGTATCCAAGACTTCCTATGCAAAACCAATTCAATGCAATCACAGCACAAGGCAGAACAGATCCTAACCAGAACACTGGATTCTCCATACAGAACTGTTGCCTAGTAGCTGCCAGTGAGTTAGGTGATGCTAGTAGTAATTATAATAACATAAAGACATATTTGGGTCGGCCTTGGAAGGAGTATTCAAGGACGGTTTATATTCAATCTTTCATGGATGGCCTAATTGATCCAAAGGGTTGGATTGAATGGTCAGGGGATTTTGCTTTAAGCACACTGTATTATGCAGAATTTGCTAACTGGGGACCAGGTTCAAATATTAGCAATAGGGTCACATGGGGAGGGTACCATCTCATTGATGAAAAGGATGCAAATGATTTCACAGTGGACAAATTTATACAAGGTGACACATGGTTGCCCAAGACAGGAGTGCCTTTCAAAGCAGGGTTATAGTGATTTTTTTTTTGTGCTGCTCATTCACTTCAAATTGATCTGATTTTTATCTTTTTTTATTCCTCCACTGATTTGTTTACTTTGAATAAATCCTGTGAAAATATTGTTATTTTCTGTAAGTGTTATTTTTTAAAATATATAATCCCTTTCTGAGGATAGCATGTTAATTAAAGAATATTTAAATTTCAGTAACGTGTATAAAATAAAGTATACAATTAATAAAATTGGTTGATGTATTTGTAGTCTCACTCAATAAGGCGAAGAAAAAGTGAAGGGATGGACAAATGTTGGCTAAGGCTATCCACTACAAAATTAGCATAATCCAAAAAAACCAAACCAGAAAGGTTCTATATATTATGCGGCATTCACGTTTCATTTGTTTTTGGAAAAGATTGCTAATGAAATAGCTTTTGACTCCAAACCTCACATTTTACATACCCAACTTTTACACCATTCTTTAATTTCAACTTTTTCATGCCAATCACATAGACACACACTCAGGAAGGGTTTGACGGAGGATTGCCACCGCCTCACCAGGCCTTTTTCCTTCACCTCTCACTTTCTCTGCACAACCAACAAATTTGCATGTAATTGACTTTATTATTATTCAATAATAATAATTACATCTAATTTGTTGTTGCACTATTGCTATTGCATTTCATATATCTATCCACACACAAAGGTGTTTGTATAAATCAAAATGAGCCAAGAAGATGGACAAAAGAAAAAGAGAATCGCCATAATTGGCGTCTCTACATTTTTACTTGTGGGTATGGTAGTTGCCATTACAATTGGCGTTAACGTCAGTCAGGGTGATTCCAATGATTCAAAAAATACCGACAAGGCACGCATAGCTGCCACTGCAAAAGCAGTTAGAAGCTTTTGCAATCCAACGGATTATAGGAAAGAGTGCGAGGAAAGCCTCATGGAAACCACTCTCAACACAACAGACCCAAGAGAACTCATTAAAATCGCCTTCAACATAACCATTAGAAAAATCGGTTCTGGACTCAAGAAAACCGATATCTGGCATGAGGTTGAGAAGGATCCAAGGGCCAAAATGGCACTTGAAACGTGCAAACAACTCATGGATCTTTCAATTGAGGAATTCAAAAGGTCACTTGAGAGAATCGGCACGTTTGATCTCAACAACCTCGATAACATCCTCACGAATTTAAAGGTGTGGCTTAGCGGTGCAGTCACGTACCAAGATACTTGTTTAGATGGTTTTGAGAACACCACAAGTGACGTTGGTGTGAAAATGAAGAACTTATTAACAAGCACAATGCACATGACGAGCAATGCCCTTGCTATCATTATAGATCTGGAAACAGCATTTTTAGATATGAATCTATCAACAGAGAGGCGTAGCGCCATTGAGGAATATTCAGTGGAGGATGAATGTCATCATGATGATACAGATCAGCTTCCTTCTTGGGTTGATGATTGTCATGGTGTTGGTGTTCGTAGACTCCTTCATGACAATCCACACAAACTCAAGCCTAATTTGGTTGTAGCCAAAGATGGCAGTGGAAAATACAAGAGCATCAGTAAGGCATTGAAGAAAGTGCCTAAGAACAACAACAAACCATTCGTGATTTACATCAAGGAAGGCGTTTACCGTGAGTATCTTGAAATTACCAAGAAAATGACACACGTGGTTTTCGTCGGTGATGGTGGCAACAGGACACGAATCTCTGGCAACAAAAATTTCATAGATGGAATAAACACTTACAGAACCCCCACTGTTGGTACGTATATACATATCATCAAAATCATGTTTTAAACCTAACGTTAGCTAATAAATAACTTCTGTTTGGATTCATATTTAAAATGTGAATCTAGTGTAAATCAAACGAAGTGTAAGTGTTTATTTGATTTTTATCAAACTCAAGTTTTTAGCCTAACATCAGTAGTGATCTGGATCAAACGTGGATTTAGTATAAACCAAATTAAAACCATTTATGATTTATAGGAGATTTTTTGAAATGTATTAATTTACTTGATTGTGCATCAATGCAGCTGTTCAAGGAGATTACTTTGTGGCAATCAATATAGGGTTTGAGAATTCTGCTGGTCCTCACAAACATCAAGCAGTGGCCATAAGGGTTCAAGCAGACAAGTCCATATTTTACAAATGCACAATGGACGGGTATCAAGACACACTATATGCCCATGCCATGCGTCAATTCTATAGGGATTGCACAATTTCAGGCACAATTGATTTTATCTTTGGTGATGCAGTAGCTGTATTTCAGAATTGTACTTTCGTGATTAGAAAGCCGTTGGAAAATCAACAATGTATTGTAACTGCACAGGGAAGGAGGGAGAGGCATCAACCATCAGGAATTATCATTCAAGGGGGTTCCATTGTGTCTGATCACACAGTGAAGTTTGATAACAAGGCCTACTTAGCTCGTCCATGGAAGAATTTCTCTAGGACCATCTTTATGGATACTTATATTGATGGTTTGATTCAACCTGATGGATATATGCCATGGCAAGGACCACAGGGTCCTTCTGGTATGAACACATGTTTCTATGCAGAGTACAACAACACTGGACCTGGTTCTGATAAATCAAAACGTGTAAAATGGCGTGGGATCAAGACCCTCACATCACAATCCGCAACTAAATTCATACCAGCTAAATTCTTTCATGGAGATGACTGGATCAGGGTTACTAGGATACCTTACTCCTCTGGCTTGCCCCGCCACACAAGCACTAAATAAAGTCTTTTTTGAGAGGTGCATGCATGCAGAGACTTGTAATTACTCATGCTTGTGCTGTTTGATTGTTTTGTTTTCATATTTGTTTGATTAGTTTAAGTTGGTGTATGGGTAGTCATTTTGCCACATTTCTCACTGCAGAGATCATGCTTATGTTCTGCAGGATACATAGCTAGATTCACAATTGATGTAAATTAAATCCCTCTTTTTGTTATTTTATTGTTATGTGACTTGACACTGGGCCTCTTCTGTATATTACAAATATATTTTTGTTTTCAAATTAATGATTTATTTTCTATTTAGTCATATTAATTCATGAAATATAGATTAAAAAATTATTCGATTTAATTCTTTTTAAAAACTAAATTAACGTTTTATTTTAACTATTAAATTGAACGACTTTTCAGATTTAAGGGAACTATTGAAGTTGAGAGTGAAAATTCTTTAGTCATTTCAGAGATATTTGAAGCTTAGATATTGGAAGGTGCATACCCTCCATTTTCTACGGTGCTATTCTTTAATCAAGATTATTTTTCATTCATACATGTCAAATCATATTCACTTATTGTGAAAACTATTAAATTACGATATATGCAAAGCGTACACGCCATAGAATCCACAAGAGTTGCCAAGCATGTTAGATCTTTCTACATCAAGCAAGTCCATAATGTAGAATTGTTAGTGTTGTTAATTGAACCAACCAATCCATAAATGCATCAATAATCTCATTCTAATATGATAAATAATCACTAAAATGACAAAACGTAACCATTGAAATAGAAAAAAAAATATAAAAAAAAATAGAAAAAAAATGGAAAATAGGTATAAATTAATTAATGTTTGTAACGTACATAAGAGGCCCAATAACTAATCTTAAACAACAAATTTATATACAACACCCACTTTTTTTTTGACGTCCATACAACACCCACTTCACTACTAATTAATGAAGTAAAAAAAATTAAAGAAAGAATCAAATAACACACATTAATTAGAAATTAGTTATCAGTCTTTGCAAGTGCATAACATCGATCACCATCACCAACTAAGTATTGTCTTTTTGTGCCTATGGTGAGTGGGAACACCAGGAAAGTAAGGAATCCCAGTAACCTCAATCCAGTCATCCCCATGAAAGAACTTGGATGGTGAGAAAGAGTTTGCAGCTTTTGAATTGAGGTTCCATATCCCAGCCCAATTGACACGCTTGGATTTATTAGAACCGGGACCAGTGTTATGGTACTCGGCATAAAAGCAAGTGTTCATACCAGAAGGACCCTCTTCTCCTTGCCATGGCAAATATCCATCAGGATGAATCAAATCGTCAATGTATGTATCCATGAAGACGGTCCTTGAGAAATTCTTCCACGGACGAGCAAGGTACGCCTTATTCTCAAACCTCACTGCATAGAACAGAGGATCAGACACAATGGATCCTCCTTGGATCACTATTCCTGATGGTTGTTGCCTTTCTTTCCTTCCTTGTGCCGTCACAATGCATTGTTGATTTTTCAATGGCTTCCGAACCACAAAAGTGCAGTTCTGGAAAACAGACAGCGCATTACCAAAGACGAAGTCAATGGTACCTGAAATAGTGCAATCTCTGTAGAATTGACGCATGGTGTGTACATAAAGTGTGTCCTGATATCCATCCATTGAGCAATTGAAGAAGATGGACTTGTCTCCTTGAACCCTCAATGCCACTGCTTGATGCTTGTGGGGCCCAGCTGAGTTCTCAAAACCCATATTCCTAGCAACAAAATGATCTCCTTGAATTGCTGCATATATAAAGTAATTCATTAATATATAGAAATCTCTAAAAAAAATATACTAATGTTTTGATTTAAGAGACATATATACCAACTGTAGCGGTTCTGTAGGTGTTAATCCCATCTATGAAGTTTTTGTTGCCAGTGATTCTTGTCTTTTGGCCACCATCACCAACAAACACCACATAGGTCATTTGCTTGGTAACTTCAACATACTCTTGGTAAATGCCTTCCTTGATGTATATGACAAATGGCTCTTCATTGTCCTCAGGCACATGCTTCAATGCCTCATTGATGCTCTTGAAATCTCCACTACCATCTATGGCCACAGTCAAATTAGGCTTATGCTGGAATGTACTTGTGTTTGTATCAAGGAGAGTTTGTTCATCAACCCAAGAAGGAGTCTTCTCAGAATCTTGAAGGAGGCGACGCCCAAATAACTTTGTGACATTCCAATCTGAGACAGTGTCAGCAAAATCAGAAACAATGGCAAGGGCATTGCTACTCATGTGCATGCCTGTTGTTAATAGGTCCTTCATCTTTGCACTTGCTTCGCTCGTGGTGTTCTCAAACCCATCCAAGCATGTATCTTGGTATGTCACTGCACCGCTTAGCCAAACCTTTAAATTCATGAGAATCTTGTCAAGATTTGTGAGATCAAATTGACCTATTTCATCAAGTGACCTCTTGAATTCCTCAATTGAAAGATCCATCAGTTGCTTGCACGTGTCAAGTGCCATCTTGGCTCTTGGTTCCTTCTCAACCTCTTGCAAGAGCTCTGTTTCCTTGAGTTTGTCACCAATTTTCTTAATGGTAACGTTAAAGGCGATTTTGATCAATTCTTTTGGGTCTGTGGTGTCGCCAGCCTCTGCTATGAGGCTTTCCTCACATTCCTTCTTGTAATCGGTGGGATGGCAAAGGGTTTGAATTGCTGATACGGTTGAAACGATGTGGTGCTTCCTGTTGTCCTCTAAATTATCACCATCGGAACTATTCTCATTTTCGTTAAGACCAATAGTGACGGCAACGATCATGGCCACTAGTAACAAGGAAGATAGGCCAATGATGACGATGCTCTTTCCCCTCTCTGCATCTCCCCCAGACATTTTGATCAATTAATTAAGCAACTCCTGTCATGAATTAATTAATATTAGTAAACAACAAATTAAATCAAGTAACTAAATAATAATAATGACAAAAAAAATAAAAAATTGTGTTCTACCGTTGAATATGGTTCCTGCAATGCAAAAGAAGGAGCTGCAGGCAGAGATGTGAAGGGAAATGTAGTTTTTGGAGAGTGCGTCTCTGCGACTTGGCATGCAAAGTAGGTAGTTATTTATATACAGAAAATAGCTGTTAAACACCGATTAGAAGTTGGTTGAATTAAAGGTGATGATGTTTTTAGCTAAGAGGCCAGGTAAGGTAAACTATCTTAGTATCTTTCCCGAGAAGACAGGACACGGAAGCTACACAAGTTATAGAAGAGGACACATTCGTCACACGGTATATTGGAAACCGTACATTCTCCTTAATTGGCTTAATAATATTTTATGTTGATTAATTCATCAAGTTTATAAAATGCAAATATTGTGAAATAATACATTACATGCCATTAAGACTATCACATGGTCATGAACAAAGTTTTAAGTTGAATTTTGACTGCTTAAGACAATCATTTTCTTTTTATTGTTGTTTAAGTTCATGTGGTAAAAATAAATGAATGATATATTTTAATTTCTCTAAAGTTAACCTATTAAGTATTGTAATTAATATAAGAGGTCAGTAAACTATATTTTCTACAAATAATAAAAAAACACAATTCACGTGATATATAGTGAATCATTAGAGTTGGTTTTTTACAATTATTCATTAAATAAAGTTGAAATTTTTTTAAAACGCTTTTATAACCTCGTGATAATAAATTTTTTTTGGTATTTGACTCGAATCTCCAAATTGGGGTGATTATTAGGTATATTTCTCCCCGGAGTTATAATTGCGGGATTAAAAAAATAAAATTCATCTAAATCACCATTTATTTTTATTATGATCAACAACCACTATTGAATAAACTCGTATGAGTATGATTAAAACATATTTTTACTTGTTTAAAACTTAAATTGATATGTATAAGAAAGGTGAAATGGGAAAGCCACATGGGAGATATACACATATATAAACATATACTCAAACCTTCTACCCTTTTTATTATAAATTTGATTTCTTAGTCTAAAAATTAAGACACTTACTTTCTTAACTAGAAAGTTATGCCATTTTTTGCATTCTCTTTCTATTTTGCTTTGAGTGTTCATACTCCTCTTACAAAGAAATATTTTTTAATTTTCTCTCAATCTCCTGAAAAATTTGATATTTAAAAATGAAAATAAGTATGATTTTAACATTTAGTCGATCTTTTTCCTATTCTATTTTTAATTTTCAATTTAAATTCTTATCATTATAATTTAATAATATAGAAGACTCAATTAATAATTACAATAATAAATAATTAAATTTAAATAATATGATAATTAGTTAATATATTAAAATTTAAATTACATAAAAGAATATAACAGTTTTAAATCATATGAAGTATTACCAACTTAATAGCATGTTGAAAAAACTGATTTTTTATGAACTAATAATTTATGTATAAAGTAATTATCTTTTAATATATATATTTAAATTAAATTCCTAGTTCAAATTAATTATGATATAATATCTAGATATTAAATTTAATTTTTTTAATTTAACGTATATTTCATATTTAACATATTTTATTTTTTATTGAACATGAATATTTGTAGGGGTGAAATGATGAGTTAAGGGTGAAAAAACACCACCACATACATAAAAGTTGTCAATTCAGGTTAGTTGGTATAGACAACAAATTTTTACGGGTTGGACTATAAAGTCTAGGAGAGTTGTTCGAGCTTCTTAAATAAAAGCCCAAGTCCTACATTTTATGGATTTTTTGGGCTTTGTTTAAGTTTTTTTGTAATTTTACGAGTAAGGGACTTGATTAGATCATGCTAAAAAACTTAGAGTTGTTCAGTATTCTAAGATAAAAATTTGAGCTCTACATTTTGTCAGCTCTACACATACGTGTATAAAGCCACAAATGCTAAAAGTCATGACAACAAAAAGCTATCAATATAGGTGGAAAATGATTGAATTTAACTTATTGTATGGAAAGTCATTTACGACCGTGTTACTTCAAGAGTAGAATATGCAAGGAGGGGAGTAACTCATCAAAGTAAGTTCATGAGTGCATTTGTTTGTGATTATTTTTAAAAATAATTATTTTTAAAATTCACTTTTAAATTTTTTTTATGTGTTTATTTCGGATTCTGGAAAAAACAAGAAGAAGAATTCTTGTTCTAGAAATAATCAGGAAGTTATTGTTACCCACTTCTTAAATAATCAAATGAAAAAGATGAGATAATATTAAAAAAATATTTTTTTATTGTAACCAAACAAAAATTAGATTATGATTTTTATAAAAGGCAGATTCTATGGTGCATTTAAGGGAACTGGGGCACCGGTGCATTGAATTCATGTTCCATTCAGAATGTAACACGTGTGAATGACAAGTAAAATATCTATTAATTTTTTTGACCCATACACTTTATTTTTTTCCTTTTATGTACCCACATTTCTTTTGTAATTAACTTATTATTACCCACATCTTGTAAATTCCCCATCTCTGTTGTTCTTCGTTAGAGGTCTCATCAATTTCCCCTATCAAGGTGAGTTTATTTACATTATGGTTTATAATCTCCTATTCTGTGAACCCTTAAATCACCGCATGAGTTTATTTTCATTACGGCTGCATTTTATTTCTTGATTCCATTGTCTCGATTTCCCCTTTCAAAGCTTGTCTCTTTACATTAGGGTTTATATTTTGTTATTGTTTTGAACCAATACGTCACTGCATGAGATTACCTTAGTGTATTTCGTTGGCTGGATGTGTTGATTAATTTACCAATTTTTTGTGAATTTAGCTTAGTAGTGTAACTGCTTCAAAGTATACGGCTGCATATTATGTCTTGATTTCGTTTTCATGTGTTTGCCCTTATAGTGATTTCTTTCACATTTTTTGAAAAGTATTAATTTTATTTACTTTTAATTTAAGGTTGTAATGGACAATCTGAATGAAGACTTGATTTTTAACATGACGCATGGTTCCACACGCAGCAATATGAAGAGAACGAAGAACGTGCTTTTTCTCTTTCGCAAAATGACGGTTTCTTCAAGTATCTGTCCAAGAAGGAAGAATAGCTTAAATGGAGATAAGCAATTCAAGTTTTGGGAGATGAAGAGTTTAACAATTTCCAAAATAAATTTTTAAACAGTAGCCAACACTTTTGGATATTACCAAATAGAAACATGGGAAAATATGTAATAAAATTAAATTTATGGGAGGAAAAGAAGAAATTAGTAGTGGAAATTGGAACCGACACATGGCATAATGTTATAAGTCAATGACTCCAATGCACCGGTGCCCCGAATTTGTTAAATGCACCGGAGCAATCACCTTTATAAAAATCTCTAAAAAAAAACATTGTACCTTTGTCTTTCTGCTCCAGTGTATTCATCTAAAGATCTTTTTTGTCTCTCTTTTATTAGCCATGGCGGGGGCAAAAGTACTCAATATATGGAGGCTCGCGCTGCTGCGTTGATTGGTTCCGGAGATGAAGTTGGTTCTGCGTGTGACGGAGGACGTTGCGATTATGGTTGTACCCAATTCACAGTGCGACGACAAAGCACGAAGGTGCAGCCGCGCACGACGGCAGAGGATGGGGTTGCAACAGCAAGCCACGATGGAGGACGGTGTTGCAGCGACACGCCATGGCAGAGGTCGGTGTTGCAATGACACACGATGGTGGAGGAGGATGGTGGTGCAGCAACGAGACGGGGTACGTCGCGATTATGATTTTTTGGGGTAAAGTTTTGATTTTTTGGGGTAAAGTTTTGATTTTTTATGAGTTTGGGGTTGAGGACTTGGGCTTTTTTACCGTACTAGTACGGTTTTTTAAAAAAATTACCCAAAAAATGTTGTTTAAAAACTATTTACCAGGGTGGTGTTGTTTTGGACACGTAATTACGAAGAGGCGCTAACTGAGTTTGCGCCTCTTGAAGCGCTAACTTGGTTAGCGCCACCTGCAATGTTGAAAATGCAAAGGAGGAGCTAACTGAGTTAGCGCCTCTTAAGGAGCTAACCCAGTTAGCGCCTCCCTTGCATTTTAATCATTGCAAATGGCGCTAACTCTTTTAGCGCCTTCAACTACGTAATGTCAAATTAATATTTAATAATTTAATTAAAACGTTAATTATAAGTGAAACTAAAATTTGCAACAAAATTAGTAGGTAATAATATATTTTATATAGATTGGGGTAATGGATACAAGTTAATTATTTGGGGGGAAAGGGGAGAGAATGCAATGACGACGTCGGTTCCTAGCATCTCGAGGTGGGTTTCTTCTTGGTTCTAGCTCGTCTCCTTGACCTTCTTCCATTATAGTTTCAGATGCACTAGCTTCCTCGGCAAATGCTTCATTCAAGTTAAATCCAAGGCCTGGTGGTTCAGGTTGTCTGGAAGAGCTGCCTTGGTAAATGAACCCGCCAGATGCTGGTGACATGATGGGAGCATCTTGCCACTGATCAATCCAACGTGTGGGTGTTGGATGTGTTTCATATGTTTGGGTATACACTGGTGGGGTAACATTTACCGGAGGTGAGGGCATATAACAATCCCCCATTGTAAATGGAGGGGGATTAAAATAATTTGGAGAAGGCATATGTGGAGGCGAAGGCTGAGATGGGTAATAATATGAAGAAACAGGTTGAAAAGGATCTACCGGAGGCACATAATACATCCCCGGCTCGGGTTGTGGTGCCGGTGGCATCGTGAGTTGTTCATGTTGCACTCGTCTGCGACGGCGATGTAGTCCCCTTCCTTCCACCCGTCCTGCAGGGATGCCGTGGTTACTTGAGGTTCTGGTGCAGGCTGAGATGGTTCTGGAGCAGATACTGCAGGTGATGTTACTCTATCTATTTCACGGCAGATCTGTAAGCAATGACTAATTTCTGAGCGCATGTTTGCAAAGGAGAATGAACTTTCCCCTTCTGATGTGCAGGTGTAGTACATGCGCTCCAAGTTATCAGCCTATGTCAAAAAAAATTGAAAGTTAGTCTCCAAATGTGTCATTATAATCCTTAGTATGAAGTAATAAAAATATTAAAAGAGAAGGATACCATGTTCCCAGTCTTTGCACATGCTCGGGTAATCCAACGTCTGGTGTGTCTTTTGTACCACACCATATACTGAGAATTGGATGGGAGGTGGAATTGGCCTTGACACAAATCGTTGGTCCAAATATAATTTAGCCTTTCATCCCATTGGGACACATATATGGCATGTTTGACACGCCAATTCTCAGTAGTCTTTCCCTTTAAAGTCAGATCATGCAATTGATCTGGTTGGGATGGAGGGCGTGGGATATGTTGCACCATGCCAAACTGGCGCATACAGCGATCTGGCTGATGCCACTCAACAATGTGAAAGCAGATTAGTGGCACAACTGCTCTCCATATATTGTGTCCCTCCAAGCAATACGGCGGCAGCTGAGCTACAATAACGTTTGTGTAAGGGACCCACACAATCTGCACACAATGTAAATAAGTTAGTAATCAATATTGTATAATATTGAATAAAAATATATAGAAGTAAAGAAATACTAACATCGGTTTTCTCCATCCTATCGAACACGCCTCGATAGTATGTGATCTCTCTGTAGACGGCGTCGTAAGTCTGTCCGCCTGACCACCTTTCACCAAGTGGCTTTTGAGGATTTGGAGGCGGTGGCTGAGGAGCGATACATGGGAAATGCATCCAGGCCCACAACTGTAGAAGTATACATGCTCCACCAATCTCCTTCCGATTGTAGTCGGTGGCTTTACATAACTCTCTATATAAGTAACTGAGAACTGCAGAGCCCCAACTATATGAGCCACACTCATCAAAATCGGCTAGTAACGGTAAAAATCGCAGAGGTACATATGAACTCGAGTGATCTGAGAATAGTAAACCACCCATAATACGTAATATGAACGCCCGAGTATAGCGTTCAACTTGAACATGATCGTGTGCATGGTCATTAAAGTCGCCAAAATGATCATTAAGCCATTTCATCTTAAGACGTCCTCCTTTTATTTCCGACTGTGGAGGAGCCACACCCAACAAGGCTTGGAGTAGAGGTTGCCAATTTCCGTATGTAACACCGGTAACTGGTTCACCATCCACCTTTAAACCAAGTTGCATATTGACATCTTGAAGGGTGATGGTGCAATCCCCTTGTGGCATGTGAAAGGTATGTGTCTCTGGTCTCCATCGCTCCACCAATGCGGATATTAGTGTATGCTCGACTTGAAAAAAATCAAATAAAGCCATACCTAAAAAACCAGACCGCAAAAGAAGTGTACATATGCGCGACTAGTAGAATATTTTATTAGACGTGGAGCGGAAGCTCGAACAGAAACATCTTCAGGACGAAGATACTGCAATAAGTTCACAGATCAGTTCAATAAAAATCAAGAAGATGCGTGTTCACATAGAGTTTGGAGATATGACATTCAGTCGACCAAGTTTGAGGTTGAGGAAACGTTTAATCCAGTTACACAAAAAGGAGGTCATACATGGGCTGTGATATTAAATAAAAACTATTGTGAGTGTGGTGTTTTCCAAACTTATAGGTTTCCGTGCTCACATGTTATATCTGCATGTGCCGCTGTGAGCATTGACTTCTATCAATATGTTGATCCTGTGTACTCCATTCACAACATTGTTGAAGCCTATTCAGGACAATGGTGGCCGATAGGAAATGAAGACAACATGCCAGTATATAATGGCGCCCGTATTATTCCGGATGAGTCCACAATGCGTGGCAAAGGTCGCCCGAAGTCTACACGCATAAGAAATGAAATGGACTGGACAGAGTCACAAAGCTCACAAAGATGTACTCATTGTCATCGTGCAGGTCACAATCGTCGAATTTGCCCGAGTTATCTAGATGAATAGCAAGGCCAAGTTCATAGGAATGACAATGTAAATGATCCATAAATATGTTACATCTTTATGTGTCTAAAAATTGTTTCCAAGAATTTCAACTTATATCATTAAATTAGTGTTTGTATCATATTGTTTTTAACAATATTATTAGAATTATATTTTTTAAAAAAATAATATCAGTAATAATAATATATTAATAGTATTAATATTATTATCAATAGTAATTAATAATAATAATATTAATTAATATTAATAATAGTACTAATAGCAATATGAACCTGAGGGAATCGCACGGATGACTGGACGCGAGAATCTCACGCGGAGTGAGGGAATCCTTGGCCGAAAGAATTTATAAAATATAATATCAATTTTATATTTTATTTAATATATATGTTATATTACTTCTTGAAGGCGCTAAAAGAGTTAGCGCCATTTGCAATGATTAAAATGCAAGGGAGGCGCTAACTGGGTTAGCTCCTTAAGAGGCGCTAACTCAGTTAGCTCCTCCTTTGCATTTTCAACATTGCAGGTGGCGCTAACCCAGTTAGCGCTTCAAGAGGCGCAAACTCAGTTAGCGCCTCTTCCTAATTACGTGTCCAAAACTACACCACCCTGGTAAATAGTTTTTAAACAACATTTTTTGGGTAATTTTTTTAAAAAACCGTACTAGTACGGTCAAAAAACCGAGGACTTGAGGTTGGATTATTTATGTAAAGACTTTTTTTTATTTATGGAAATATAGTTTTTGTTTTTTTTCCTCTCCCCCTTACCTTGTAAAACCAAGCATTTGGATTTGGATCCATATATGATATTTGACTACTGTGATTGATCTGTTATTTGATGGTGTTCTCACAGTCTCACTGTTATGCTTTTAAGCAATTTTGTTTAAATGTATTCAACACATTCCGCCCGATCTAACTGTTCACCCGCCACAAACCTATCCCGAAATAACAGATAATATATAACGACGAGATCGATCCATAAATTGTATGTCATCGGTTTTGGTCGGTTTGGGATTTTTTGGCCTGAAACCGACCATCCACACCCCTACTTTTGTATCCTAGTAATAATTGTGTAAGGGAAAGAGTTTTCATCTTTCATTGGGATTCGAGAAAGTAAAAGCATTAATTTGCATTAACGAGTGGCCTTAGGCCATCTTTATTGAGCATTTTGCCCAATAAACACTAGTGCTAGACCAGTAAATACCGACAGAGCGCTGATAGATTAAAGTGCTTTACCACCAGTGCTTTAAATTTTTTTAGGCACTCCGGGTTTAAACCCTGGGTAATGCCACAGAAAAGTTGCCACTCTACAAACGCAATGGTGCAACTTTTCAGAGCAATCAATTTTATTTTTTTTACATTACCGGGGGTTTAAACCCCGTTAATGTTTTTTCCCTGCCTTACATTCCCTGTGGTTTAACCCCCCGAGATTGTTTTTTTTTTTTACCTTTTTTTCTGCCTCACATTGCTTAGGGTTTAAACCCCCGGTAATGGTTTTTTTTTTTTTTTGCCTTGTCATTTCCTGGGGTTTAAACCCCAGTAATGGAAAGGTTTTTTTTAAATAACTATTGGAGCTATAAACGACTATTGTATAATATCATTTTTATTTTTTATTAATTAATACATTTGTGAATAATAAAAATAAAAAATGGGTGATGTGTATTAGTGGAACCCATTTAAGATATATGAATAATAAAAAAAAGAAGTGTTGGTTAGAGAAGGTAGGTGCTAAATAAGAATTTGCTGATGTGTATTGGTGGGATCCATTTAAGATATGTGAATAGTGAGAAAATGAGTTGTTAAAGATAGAAAATTTCTTACTATCGACCCTCCTCCTCTCTACTTTCACATGTTGCATGTCAGCATCTTCTCACTTGTTTTCAATATTATTATTTCTATTCATTGTAGTTATTTTTTAAAAAATTATTTGAATCCAATGTATTTTTATTAGTTCACTTGAATCATAATGACACCTGCTTTTATAAAAAATAGTATATTGTAGTATTTTTATATAATTTATATATTTTAATATGTTTTAGAATATATATCTATTTATAATAATCAACATATTAAAATATGAAGTATTTATTATATTTAAAATAAATCCTTTAAATTTAATAAGTCTAACTCTTTAATGAAATTTTTAAAAAAAATAAAGAGAGTTAATTTTTAAATTAAATATTTTACCTTATAACTTTAAAGTAACTTTTAAATTAGATAAATTTTATAATTATCAATCAACTTTTACCTTACATTCAAAAGTTCTTATTTTTAATTTTATCTAACTTAGCAAAAACAAAGTGTGCCAAATGAAGCCAAGAACAACTCTTTTTTAAAGTTTAAACAATCGGACCATGTTTTTTTTTTTTGTCGAGTCGGGCATATGTAGCATATGCTGATTTCAAAGAGGAGAATCAAATCATATCATTATATTGACAAAAAAAACATATCATTATTATTTTTGTCAAAGATTATAATTAATTAAGTCCGGAGGGCAACCATACAACATCAACATCAACGGATGAATAAAGCGATATTACAATGTTAAACGAATAAACTTTACAAAACAAAGCATGCTCGCTCATAAATCAATTTAACCAAAACACTAAAACAACTAAAAAATAAAAACAAAGCTCCTAAGTTGGTCCACCATGTCATTCAAGTTGTTGGCTGAGCGAATCGTTTTCCTCCTCCTTCGCTTCTTTCTTTTGTTTCTTTTTCCGGCTCAGTTCAAATGGCTCTGCCATAACTAACATAAAAATCAATTGATATTTCATGTGCAGAACAAGCCTTCAAATAATGGCTAAACATAACTATGGAGAGGAATCAGTAAAGGCAAAAACGAAAAAAAATCCAGAACTAAGAGATATGGTAGAAAATCGGAGTAAATGAAGGAAGAGATGAGTAAATATGAGATTTGAAGATGGAGGAGAGGGAGAACAAAAGTGTTGGTGAAGATGGAAGGAGGAAGGAACAAAAAACTTTTACACTAAAAGAGAGAAAACTCATCTAAAATGAGAGACAGTCCATCTAAAGTAAAAGAAAAAGCCCATAGAGGAACCCCATCGGGCCATCCCATGGGGGAGGGGGAGGAGTAGGCACTGCTAAAAAAACCATATGATTATGGGATGTGATGATATTGAAACCATTTTTTTTGGGAAATTCTACTGTACCCTCTAGTGAGAGAGGGTTTTGGTACCTTCTTCGATCATTTAATCAATTTCTTTCAACTTTCTTAAATGGTTTTAGTATTTTTACAGTTACGGGACAATATTTAACTATTAGAATTTGTATTTTTAATTTTTTAAAAGACTTTTTAACCCCCTATAACCATTATTCTGTATTTTTTATTGTATTTTCCCATTTTTTCACATTCTCATTTGCAATGCACACGTGCCTCATTTAAAATATACTTTATGTCTTCTAAAAAATTTAGGACGAAATACACGACTTGTTCGTATGTAATTTTGGCATTCATGCCTTTATTCAATAAAATAATAATAATAATAAGGTACCAAAACTCTCTCTAGTTGGAGGGTACCAAATTGCGACCCTTTTTTTTTTGCGTCAAAATATTGAAACCATTTGGATGGGGTGTCATGTGTGTGGTATGGACTTTATTTGTTGGTCAAGTGCATGGCATGGAATTATTTCATCTCGTTGTACGGATGGTTTGGTTGAGTTTGTTCAGGGCTGGGGCATGCTCGAGTTTGGGCCCTTACTGGGCCACCCTAAAACATATAACAAGGCCGAATAATTCTTGGGCTTTCACCCCGTTACTTATTAAAAGAACTCAATTCCTCTTAATTAAGTAATGCCTGGAATTTAAATCATATGAATAAAAAATAAATATTATGAAATATTTATCCTTTAAATAAATCTAATCAACTCAAGTTACTGAAAACCCAATATAACTCGCATAAACCAAGCATTTCAAGAAAAGAAATATTGGCAGTATACCGTGTGGCTTCTGTGTTTCATCTCCATTCAAAATAGATAGCTTACCTGTCCTCCTATAAGCTATATTTAATTGTCTCCATTTTTAGAAAACATCAAATGTTTTTTTTTCTTTTCGAACATATTGCATGAGTTTAATTTCATAACAAATTATAAAGTCAAACTTTTTTCAATCAATATGAAGATTCAACATAAAATAATTTATAAATAAGTATTGTGTGGTTTCCGCGTTCATCTATTTTAGAAAGGATAGTTACCTGTCCCTTTTTAACAAACCTCACCATATTTGACTGAACCAACTTTTAATTGGTATTAAATAGCTCCCTCTTTGTATATAAAAAATAACTATCTACTACTTTGCATTCCAAGTCACAGAGACGTAGTCTCTCCAGAGAATTGCCATTGTCTCAGCAGGCACATTTCCCTTGCAAATAGTACGTGTAGTAATCAATACGCAAATTAATTAATTAAAGATCAAAACTATTATTATCATTTAGTTACTCTTTGATATATTTTTTTCCTAATTTCAAATTAATGTTCATTTATGACAGGAGTTGTTTAAACATCAAAATGTCTGGGGGAGATGCACAGAAGGGAAAGAACATTGCAATCATTGGTGTATCTGCCTTATTACTAGTGGCTATGGTTGTGGCCGTCACAGTTAGTTACAATAAAAACGGTTCGGAAAATGATATAGAGGACAACAGGAAGCACCATGTGGCTTCCACAATCAAAGCAGTCCAAACCCTTTGCCATCCCACGGATTATAAGAAGGAATGTGAGGAAAGCCTCATAGCAGAGGCTGGCGACACCACTGACCCAAAAGAATTGATCAAAATTGCCTTTAACGTTACCATTAAGAAAATCGGTGACAAACTCAAGGAAACAGAGCTCTTGCACGAGGTTGAGAAGGAACCTAGAGCCAAGATGGCACTTGACACGTGTAAGCAACTCATGGATCTTTCAATTGAGGAACTCAAGAGGTCACTTGATGAAATAGGTGAGTTTGATCTCACAAATCTTGACAAGATCCTCATGAATTTAAAGGTTTGGCTAAGCGGTGCAGTGACATACCAAGATACATGCTTGGATGGGTTTGAGAACACCACGAGCGAAGCAAGTGCAAAGATGAAGGACCTATTAACAACAGGCATGCACATGAGTAGCAATGCCCTTGCCATTGTTTCTGATTTTGCTGACACTGTCTCAGATTGGAATGTCACAAAGTTATTTGGGCGTCGCCTCCTTCAAGATTCTGAGAAGACTCCTTCTTGGGTTGATGAACGAACTCTCCTTGATACAAACACAAGTACATTCCAGCATAAGCCTAATTTGACTGTGGCCATAGATGGTAGTGGAGATTTCAAGAGCATCAATGAGGCATTGAAGCATGTGCCTGAGGACAATGAAGAGCCATTTGTCATATACATCAAGGAAGGCATTTACCAAGAGTATGTTGAAGTTACCAAGCAAATGACCTATGTGGTGTTTGTTGGTGATGGTGGCCAAAAGACAAGAATCACTGGCAACAAAAACTTCATAGATGGGATTAACACCTACAGAACCGCTACAGTTGGTATATATGTCTCTTAAATCAAAACATTAGTATATTTTTTTTAGAGATTTCTATATATTAACGAATTACTTTATATATGCAGCAATTCAAGGAGATCATTTTGTTGCTATGAATATGGGTTTTGAGAACTCAGCTGGGCCCCACAAGCATCAAGCAGTGGCATTGAGGGTTCAAGGAGACAAGTCCATCTTCTTCAATTGCTCAATGGATGGATATCAGGACACACTTTATGTACACACCATGCGTCAATTCTATAGAGATTGCACTATTTCAGGTACCATTGACTTCGTCTTTGGTAATGCGCTGTCTGTTTTCCAGAACTGCACTTTTGTGGTTCGGAAGCCATTGAAAAATCAGCAATGCATTGTGACGGCACAAGGAAGGAAAGAAAGGCAACAACCATCAGGAATAGTGATCCAAGGAGGATCCATTGTGTCTGATCCTCTGTTTTACGCAGTGAGGTTTGAGAATAAGGCGTACCTTGCTCGTCCGTGGAAGAATTTCTCAAGGACCGTCTTCATGGATACATACATTGACGATTTGATTCATCCTGATGGATATTTGCCATGGCAAGGAGAAGAGGGTCCTTCTGGTATGAACACTTGCTTTTATGCTGAGTACCATAACACTGGTCCCGGTTCTGATAAATCCAAGCGTGTCAATTGGGCTGGGATATGGAACCTCAATTCAAAAGCTGCAAACTGGTTCTCACCATCCAAGTTCTTTCATGGGGATGACTGGATTGAGGTTACTGGGATTCCTTACTTTGCTGGTGTTCCCACCCACCACAGGCACAAAAAGACAATACTTAATTGGTGATGGTGGACTAATAATTAATTAATCACTAATTATTGATTTCATTGTTCAATTCTTTTCCTCATTTTGATTTCTTTGATTAGTTCTGAAGTGAGTGTTCATATTGTTCACAACTGATGTAACTCAAGTCCCTTTTTTTTTCCTTATGTAATTGTAGCATTTCTGTTTCCTATTGGATTTCAATGGATGTTTTATTAAAAAATTAATTATTATTATTTTGGGTACTTACATTTACTTCATCCAAAAAGATGAGCAGGGATTCAAACATATGACCCGTCGGATGGAGACTCCACCAATCCCAAGTATGTGTTAGAGGGACCAAAATCACGAAATGATGATAATAGGAGAACTAAATTCGCGAAAATAAATTAGGGGACCAAAATCACGGATTGATAATAATAGGGGAACCAAAAAATACAATTAAGCCTAAATAAAACTATATGCAATGGTTATAAAAGTTGCCCTACATTGTACCGCCTCCGTAAACCCCACCAAGATAAAACAAGACTTGTCTATTATTATAGGCTTAATTGCACTTTTGGTCCCCATATTATCATCAATCAACGATTTTGGTCCCCTACTTTTTTTTCGCGATTTTGGTCCCCCTATTATTCCAAATTCGCGATTTTGGTCCCTCTAACACATACTTGGGAGGTATGAAAGGACCAAGATTTTGAACTGCATCGCGAATTTGGAATAATAGAGGGACCAAAATCGCGAAAAAAAAAGTAGGGCGACCAAAATCGGGGATTGATGGTAATAGGGGGACCAAAAATGCAATTAAGTCATTATTATAATAACACTAGTAGGATGCACGGGGCGTGTGAAGTTCTATTAATAAAAATAATATTGGTTAACAATACTTATGTCTAAATATGAAAAATCTTATTAATAGGTGAAAATATTTTTTTAAGTATATGAAGTTAAACATAACATCAAATGAGTAGGGGTGGAAATAGGCCAGACCGCCAACAGGGGCCTATGGCCTAGCCTAATTAAAGCCTAGCCTGGCCTAGCCTATTTAATAAAAAGGCCAGGTTCAGGCATTTTAAAAAGCCTATTTAAATAAAGATGCTAGGCTTAGGCCAACTCACAAGCCTACAAAACCTGATAGGCCGGCCTATTTATATTTAAAAATTAGTAAATATATTAAAATTATATAAATATTAATTACTTATAACTTATAAGTTATAACGAATTTGAATACACTTAATATTATTATATTAGTATATATCTATAATTTGTAAATTGCTTTTATGTTTTATTTGTTTGTATTGGTTTGGGTTAAGGATTTTGCGGGCTCAATATCATGTATTTTGTATTGAGTATTGACTAAGATGTTAGATAAGAAAAATCAGGATACATGTAGTTTTCGGGCTTAGAAATCGATTTATTGTCCCTTTTCATATAAAGACCTTTAAATAGGCTAACAGGCCAGGTCAGATTTTTAAAAAGGCCAGGCCAGGCCTAAAAAAAGCCTATCATAGGTAATAGGCCAGACTTAGGCCTTGAATTTATAAAATAGGTCAGGCCTATTTAATCAAAGCCTAGTCTGGCCTAGCCTATTCCCACCCCTACAAATGAGTAATAAAAAATGTAACTACTAAATATTACTCCATCCGTTTCTTTTTATCTATCGTTTAAGATTTTGGCATAAGAATTAAGGAATGTAATAACTGTCTTTTTAGACCCTCTTTTCTTAAATATGTCTTTTCTCTTTCTCTCATTAACGCATTTAGTATCTTTCTTTTGCCAATGAAATAAATTCCTTTTTTAAATTTGTTTTACTTCTTACCATAATTTCTTTTGTTGTAAACATAAAGAGTACATTTATCAAAACTTTGAACTTGTAGAACATTTATGAAATAGCTTTATAATAAATATCTAAAATAAAAAATAATCAGATTAAAATAGGGGTAAAATTAGAAAAATAACATTTATTATTGTCATGGTATCTGAAAATAACACTTACTTAAAAACAAAATTGAGAACCTAAAACGATAAATAAAAAGAAAAGGAGGGAGTATCAAATTCAATGAGTAGTTATATTATATTTCCCTCTTGAAATATATATATATATACTAAATTAATATTTAAATATTAATAAACTTTTACATGAGAATTTATTTTCCAGTGGTGTATAAAAAATTTATAAGAAAATTTAGAAAAAAAACTACTATCAGTGTAATCACAATTCAATTTATAAAAAGTCATTATTTTTTTTTAAATTTTTAACAACTAAAAAAAATAAAACACTTATAATCAACCCAAAATTATATTAAATAAATAAATAAAGTGTAAATTTTACCCCGTATAATTTAATTTTATCCCATAAATCAATTATTATTAAGACTTTAATAAATTTTAACTCATAAATTAAATGATTGCTCCTGATTTTTATGTATTGTCATTGCAAATGAAAGAATAATAGAAAATAATTAAAGGTAAAATTTAAAACGTCAATGAAAAAAATAATAGAAAATAATTAATCTACATTATAATTTAAAAGGCATCCCTTTATCATATGAAATTAGTGATAATTTTGGGATTTTCATATGGAATTACTAATTTGACTTTTATGTAGAATCGTCTTCCCAAATTGGTATATTTTCACTCTTAAATTGGTATATTTTCATATATATATATATATATATATATATATTTGTATTATTTTAATATTACTGCCTTTTCTTTGATTTTTATATTATTGTCTTTCAATTATAAGTATTTATCCCTTATAATATAAAGTTAAATATTAATATATTTTATGAAGTTAAATATTAATATATTTTATGTAAAATTTTCGGGTAAATTATATTTACCCCTTACAATCCATATACTAAAACATTAAATATTAAAGAATTTTTATGTAAAAATTTATTCCCATGATATATAAAACAATTTTTATAAGAAAAAATTAAAAGAAAATTTTTATCAATAAAATTACAATTAAATTTAAAAAAATAATTCATTTTTTAATTAAGTTTAAACATCATATAATAGCAAAAAAAAATTGATTACTGACCATAAAGTTTTTGTGATTACTGAAGAACATATAATTTAAGAACATATCACTAATCCATTGCATCAAGTAATAAATCAGAATAATAATTGATAAATAATAATAGAATTGATATATGAAAAATAGATCACTAATCTATATTGCAACAAACAATTAAATTGAATATTCAATAAGAATAATTATTTAATCATTCTAATGGGATCTAAATGGTTATTTATGATATACTATTCATAAAATTTGTAAGAAACTCAATCTTGCCAAAATTTATATTTAATCAACTATCCAATTAGAATTAGAATAACTTGATAATCAAATGGTTGAATTTTTCATATATTTCAAATGTATATATAACGTTAATCTTGAGACATCTCAATGGCATATCAAATAATTTCGGATTAATGTAAAATTTTATATGTATGATCTATATGATAGTAACTTTCAATCCAACGGTGGATTATTTAATACAATGATCCGTTAAATAATTATTCAACGGTGTAACATTTGGTGTAACTTACACCGGTGTAATTATAACCCTCCTCTTTAAAAAAATTATGGATTTTGAATTATTGTCACAGACATAACCTTATACCAGTCTCTTGTTTCTGATGCGGTGACATTTCTCAAGCCCAACTTGTGTAGATATATATGATCGCGTCATTTGTGAAACGGTGCCCAATTCTTGTATAAAGACGTTAATCATTTTCGACCAAAAAAAAAAAAACAAAGACGTTAATCATTATCTTATCTCCTTTACAATATCGTGAAATCATGACATTGTTAACACAACTTTTTCTTAGAGATCACTCAACACTTTTATTGAAAAAAATATGTGACCAATCTAACAATTAGAGAGTTAAAATTCCTATCCATCTATTTAAATAAATTTATATGCAATGGTTATGAAAAGTGGGTCTACAATGTAGAGCCCCGTAAACCCCACCAACATAAAACAATACTTGCCTATTATTCTCTCCGTTCTTTTTTATCTGTCATTTAAGGTTTTTGCACATGAATTAAGGAATGCAATAAGTGTGTCCTTTTAGATCCATTGTTTACAAATATACCCTTTCTCTCTCTCATTATTTAAAGTTCTCCACCATTTCTAGTCATATGCAATAAATACCCCACTATTTAATAGTTTTGGAAGAGGGTAAAATTAGAAAAATAACATTTATTATTGTCTTGGTAGGTGAAAATGACAGTTATTTAGAAACAGATTTTATACTCTAAAACAACGGACGAGTTATTATAATAACATTAGAGATTAAATGCTTTGACTTTGTTACGCATCAAACCTCACCACTTAGTATATTATATTAGCATAGAAGATGACAACACCGCCAAAGCCACCTAAAAGATATTGAAATATTATCTGTTTGGGTTTTCTAATCTAATCCCTCAATTTGGCAGCAGAAGCAGAGATGGAGAGCATAGAGCACAGAACAGTGAAAGTGAATGGCATCAAAATGCATGTTGCAGAGAAAGGAGAAGGCCCAGTTGTGTTGTTTTTGCACGGCTTCCCTGAACTCTGGTACTCGTGGCGTCACCAGATTCTGGCTCTCAGTTCCCTCGGTTACCGTGCTGTGGCCCCTGATCTCCGAGGCTATGGTGACACAGAAGCCCCTGCTTCAGTGACAAGCTACACATGCTTTCACCTTGTGGGTGACATTGTTGCTCTCATTGACTCTCTCGGTGTTGACCAAGTATTTCTTGTGGCTCATGATTGGGGTGCCATCATCGGTTGGTTTCTCTGCTTGTTCCGACCAGACAGAATCAAAGCCTATGTTTGCCTCAGTGTCCCTTTTCGACCCTTTCTAGGAAGAAACCCCCAACTGAAAACCGTAGATGGTTTTCGTGCCGTATATGGAGATGACTATTACATATGCAGATTTCAGGTAAATTATGGTTCTTTCCCTTATATACCAAATCTGGTAACATATAGAAACGTTTATGCATCATCCACCTTTTTGCTTTATGAATTAACCAGACACAAACCTATTACATTTCAATTATCAATAGGTGATTATGAATTCTATTTGTAGATCTGATGATACCCTGTTTGTGTTTGAGGTCACTGTCATTGGTGTTGAATAATGTTGACAGGAACCAGGGAAGATGGAAGCAGAGTTGGCTCGAGTTGACACTGCATATCTGTTAAAGAACATACTTACAATGCGAAAAACCGGTCCACCAATTTTCCCAAAAGGAGAGTATGGAACTGGATTCAATCCAGATACTCCAGAGACCTTGCCCTCTTGGCTCTCCGAAGAAGATCTTGATTATTATGTTACTAAATTCAAGAAGACAGGCTTCACCGGAGGGTTGAATTACTATAGAAATCTCAACTTGTAAGTTCCCATGTTTGTGTTTTTCTTTATGATGGTATTGATACAGAACCTGGTAGTTTGAAAGCTTGATCTAATTGTTAATAGAGATATAAAAACCATTTATGAAACGGGAGAGATAGATTTAACCTGATATTAGAGCTTCAATCATATATAATAGGAAGATTGACTTGCGGTTAATAATGAAAATTACTTTTGCTAGCTCACCATGTAGTGGTTAAGAGGATCTTCAATGCTTTGCAGGAATTGGGAACTCACTGCACCATGGACTGGAGTGGGAATTGCTAATGTACCAGTAAAGTTCATTACAGGTAGTGTTGACTTGGTATACACTTCCCCAGGGATGAAAGACTATATCCACAACGGTTGTTTCAAGAAAGATGTGCCAACTTTGGAGGAAGTGGTTGTGCAAGAAGGGGTAGCACACTTCAACAATCAAGAAGCAGCTGAGGACGTGACCAATCACATTTATGACTTTATTAAGAAGTTCTGATCTGAATTGATCGAATCCAGAACTTTGTTGTAGAGTTTCTCCCTCTGAATTTGAGTTAAATAAAATTTTATTACCAAGCTAAGCTACGTCGTCACCATGGATGGTGTGTTAATTGTTGAAGTAAGCTCTTTGTTTTAAGCTTCATATGTCCTCTGGCCATAATAAAAACATCTTCTCATTTGAATTGTTTTCCTCACTGAACGTTGTCACACTAGCAGGGTCTGTGTTCAGTAAACATACCCCAATGAAGAAAACCAAATTGCCAATAATAAAATCTTTAACATAATTTTCAAACACAACAGGATTTACTTTGATATTTCTTCTGAAAAAACATTATACTATTTTTTATTAGAGACAAAAAGGTGTTTAATAAATACGTAAATTTTAAGAGTCACTTATCAGTTATCACTCCAAAACTTTAATAATCATGTAACTTTTTTTTGCATGAATTGTAACGTGAAAGAGTAATTACTTTGGAAGAATTAGAAACACAATAGAGTTGGATTTCGAGCAAGTCGCATCTATTCACGTAATGCTAAATGTCGAGGGCATTTTGAAGTCCATTTCAACAGGGTGACAAAAAACAGAGGCCATTTCTACAGATTAAAAATTGGAAATAGTTAGAGCATCATTCAATGTGTTTAGGTGAGCACTTGTAAATTTAAATTTGAGTGGGAATACAATGACCGTAAATTATTGTGTCAATTTTTTGGTATTGTTTTTTAATTCATATGTTAGAAAACTGAATGGCTGAATTCTTATCCAGTTCTAACTCTAATGCAAATTTACACTCTCACCCAGGGAAAATTGTCTATCATCACATCTACAGCGCATCACCATCATTAAGGGTGATTTCAAATTTGATAAAAAAATGATTGACTAAATTTCTTTTTAACTACAATCCCAGCTGCGTATAGATTAAGCATCATGAGGAAAATTATTGGCATAAGCTTCGGAGAATTTTGTTATTGACTATAAGTGAGGAAAAGAGACCAAAAGATACATGTTCAAATTCGTTGCATCGAACAATTCAGTCAAGCAAGCAATATACTCAGTAGGTGTTATATAAAAACGAGAGGTTAATATCTAAATTGACAACGCACAAGCAAGCATCACATGATTAAAGATTATCTCTAGCATCAAAATTGAGTTGAAAGTAAGCGTCACAAACAGTTCAACAGAAGAATATGGGGGCCAAGAGTAAAAATCTCCATACTGAGAATCATTGTCAAATGTAAATAACATGAAAACTGCTTTCACTGTCTATACCAAAAATATGAATTTCACAAGTAAATATGGGCAACGAAATATTATCACATCAAACTCTAAATCCTCGGCTGTTCCTCCTTCCTCTAGCCCTCTCAAACTTCCTTCCTTTTGCTCGCACATAAGGCTTGGTGTGGCTGTGTGGCACACCAGGAGCAGGACCAAAGTGCTTCACAGCTTCACGAGCATTCTTCGGGCCTCTAAGAAGGACCTGCATCCAAGAACTTCAGAAATAGAATCCACGTGCCAAAAACCTATAACTTCAGGTAATGCAAACTATGCACCAGAATATATACATAAACTGGCAGGTAATGCAACAGGGGAAATGCAGGCAATATATTCAACAACATGGACGAATTCAAAAGTACAACTCAGCTCATATACAACTAAAATTAACCATAGATTCCATCAATCCAGTAAGTGATTGCAATAGCATGGTGGTGATTCCTTTGTTTGAGAGTAGTCAGAGGCAACAAATTCTAAAATCTAAAATGTTCAACCGAATGCATATTCAATATTAGGCCAAAGAACTAAGTTAATCATTTCACATAAAGCGTAGCAATAGATAGATCTAATCACGCAGTCAGAAAATGACAAAGGCATGGCATCCACACATACCGTGTTCTGTCCCAGAGGGGCCCTAATAGCCAACTGATCAAATGTCAAGCATTCACCACCTGCCTTCTCTATTCTTGCCCGTGCAGTCTCTGTAAACCTGAGTGCTGTAACTTTCAAGGCTGGAACTTCATAAACACGTATATCATCAGTTACCGTCCCCACCACCACAGCAGTCTTACCTTCCTACAAAGATAAATTTCAAAATGAAATCAATGGAAACTGTGATAAACCAAAATATAAAAGTTGCTATGAAAAATACAAAAAAAAAACACAAACCTTCCCCTTCATAAACCTAATCAATCTTGACAAGGATAGTGGAGGCCTGTTAACCTTGCTCATGAACAAGCGCTTGAGTATCACAGCATTGAAATTGCTTTCAGTTCTCCGAACAAGGAAGCGATAAAGCTGATCATGTAAACAACAAATCAGAATGATTCAATGTATACATAAAGATAAAAAAAATCACGTAAACATACATCGAAATAAGTAGTCATGCAGACAAATGGGGAATGCGAAAGAGAAAACTTTGACAATAAATGCTTCAGAAACTGTCTCCAAAAATATAAACAAACTTGTACACAAAAATGAGACAAGAAAACTAAATAAATATCCAGTTCCCTCAGTATAACAAACTGAAAATATAATCATCTGTTATCAGCATTAGCATGGTTAAAAAAAAACATCATTGGGAACCTTTCTCCATTACAAGCACAAAATTGCCATTAAACATCGCATGACGTTAAATAGAACTTTGAGGTTAAGATAATTAAGTTAAAATCAGTAAACAGGCCATAGTTCCACAGTACTTAATATGAGATGTATTAATCTTGCCGGTTGCAGCTAGGGGTGGGAATAGGCTAGGCCAGACTAGGCTTTGATTAAATAGGCCTGGCCTATTTTATAAATTCAAGGCCTAAGCCTGGCCTATTACCTATGATAGGCTTTTTTTTAGGCCTGGCCTGGCCTTTTTAAAAATCTGGCCGGGCCTGTTAGCCTATTTAAAGGCCTTTATATGAAAAGGGACAATAAATCGATTTCTAAGCCCGAAAACTGCATGTATCCTGATTTTTCTTATCTAACATCTTAGTCAATACTCAATATTAAAATACATGATATTGGGCCTGCAAAATCCTTAACCCAAACCAATACAAACAAATAAAACATAAAAGCAATTTACAAATTATAGATATATACTAATATAATAATATTAAGTGTATTCAAATTCGTTATAACTTATAAGTTATAAGTAATTAATATTTATATAATTTTAATATATTTACTAATTTTTAAATATAAATAGGCCGGCCTATCAGGTTTTGTAGGCTTGTGAGTTGGCCTAAGCCTAGCATCTTTATTTAAATAGGCTTTTTAAAATGCCTGAACCTGGCCTTTTTATTAAATAGGCTAGGCCAGGCTAGGCTTTAATTAGGCTAGGCCATAGGCCCCTGTTGGTGGCCTGGCCTATTCCCACCCCTTGTTGCAGCGGATCTGCACTAGCATAACAAAAACAGCGCAACAACAATGAAGGACTTGCAGTTCCACCAACAACTTAGACTAAAATCTTTCAATCAAATTAGAATTTAAAATTTCTCTATCTCCAGTAAATGAAAATTAAAATAAAAAAATAAATGTTGTCTGTGACAGCGAGGGAAGAACGCCATATTCAGATAAGTGTGTTTTAAAAGTTGGCTCAGACAAATGTGGAAAAATCTATTCCCAGACCTTGTAATAGAGAAGGTCTCATAATGAGCTGGGATCACATTTATCATCATCGTCCGCAATAAAAAAAAGTGTATTTGATTTATAGCATGCTAGATAGATAGGCATAAGGGAAGTAATGAGAAACGGACCTTGACCAAGAGCTTGAGATAGATATCATTGGACTTGGGTGCGGTTCTTTTGGTCTTTTTGCTCTTACCTCCGGCTTTGAGATCGATCCCCTGCAATTCCAATAGAAATGAAACATTGTCAGAAAAAGAAGAAGGAAGCCTCACACTGAAACGGAATGCTAAGAGGGAGAACGAACCATTGTTGCTTCGTGTCTCGGACGAGCAAAGCACACTGCGATTGCTGCACCTGCAATTTAAGATAGTTCTCACCCTGGAAGGAAACTAGGGTTTTTTTTTTGGTCGAAAAGTAATATATATTGAAAGAGGAAACCGGGCAGCAAGCCGGCCCTAAACCCTAAAGGATAAAGCCTGGGCCCTTGGATATGCTCTCTGACAAATTACTAGTTCCTAAAAAAACAAAAGCAAAGCCCTAGATATGCTGCGATGAACTAAAAGAGAGAAAGAGAGGGGCATTGCATTTGCAGATCTATCTACATAGAGCTCGCAGAAGGCGGTCTTAAAGTCTGGGCATCACTTGACAGAAGGGACTTTAGCGAGCTGGGAGGATGCAAGGTCCAATCCCTTGGAAGCATATTGTCAGCAGCAAGCCGAGCAACGAGGGCTTTTCAGTCGCTTTTTTATTTTTTGCTTTCATAATTGGTTCCCACCGATCTGGGCTTAGAAGATGGGCCCGTTTGGGCTCAGACTGCAGAACCAAAGGAAACTTAGGCCAGGTACTTTCACTTACTTCTAACCCATGGACTTTTCGAATTTATATCGCTAAAACCTTTTTTTGGTCAAACATCGATAAAACTTCACACAAGAAAGTTATGCATAGCTTGTTCATGGACCGGACAAATCATTTTATTTTTACTGGACCCAAAAAAAGAAGGGAAATCATTTTACATATTGACCAGCAAAAAGAAAAAAACAGAAATAATTTTATATGCTTTTTACATAAAAGATTAATTCAATTAAAATATAACATTTGATAAGAAGATTTAAATAATCAAACTTTTAAAATCAATTTTAACTTTATAATATTTTCAATTTAGAGGTTATTTTATTAATCTCTTCTTATTTTGTTTCCTTGTTAAAGATATATAAACATTTCATTCTCCATGCACATGTGAATCTTCCAATAATCTTTGTTAATGCCCAAATTTTGTGTAGGGACAAATTGATTTAGGAGGAAAAAAATTTAAATTTAAGTTTTTTTCAACTAACCAAAAATTTAAAATATTAAAACAACAATTAAAAAATATTTACTGTACCCAAGGAGCTCGAGGACAAAGCAGGTAAAAGGGGGCAAAAGTTACTCCATATTAGGATGTGTAAGGATCCCCTCTCTCTCTCGTTGTAGCATAAGTAGCCATTTTAACCATGTAATAGCTAGGAAATAGCTATTGATATTACCTACAGAATGATTCTGTAGCTATTTCCTAGCTATTGGAAGCTGCTTTTGCTGCAACACCTACAACGGTTCAGAGGATCCAGATCCATATTAGGATAATGTATGCCAAACACAATTTTGACCATTCAATTTTGACCATTCTGGAGGCACTACATCATAAACTCTAAATGATTATGGCATCTCCACTCCATGCTTTGCAAATGAATCTTCAACCATATTACCTTCCCTATGCCCATGGGACCAAACCACAACAGACAAAACTCGCACATATGTCCATAATCAATTTAGTTGCAGGGTGGGTCTTTACACACCCATTCTGAATCAAGGTTTTTTTTTGTCAAGGGATCATTCATTGAAAGATGTCAAACGACACTTACAAAGCTTGAGAATGCTAAATAAAGAGTATTACAACACTGTGCTACAAATCAAAACAAAAAATCAAGCACGCATACTCAGATAATGTAAACGATTTAGCAATCCTAATAATAACAACAACAACAAAATAAAGTCTCCTATTACACAAAGATACTGAACAGCCCAGGAAATTTTATCTTTTTTTTATTCCTTCCGGATCAGCACATGTCCAACATCAACTTCAAGCAAAGATCCAGAGCATCATCCGCAATCAATCTGAGTAAAACAACGTTGCAAAATGAGCTCTAATGGTGGAAGAGCATTGAAGGCAGCAGTCTGAGTAAATCAGTGCTGCAAAATGATGGCTCTAACATAATCTCACAGAAGAGGAGGGGGGTCAAAGGTTATGGAGATGGTGGCTGGAAAGGGGAGGAAGAGGTGGTGGTGGGATGGAGAAATGAGAAGGAAGTGGAAGAAAAAATAACAAAACTCCCATTAAAGAGAGAGAAAAAAACTCACTCACCTTGAGTGAGTAGAAAACCCTCCCTTGGAGGGAGGAGCCCCCCATGGAGGGAGAAAGCCCCCTTGAGTTGGGGGAGAAACAACGACGTTCTAGGGTTGGGGGAGGAATAGTGGTCGAATTAACTTTTATTCTGAATCAAGGTTAAGAGAATGTTTGGTAAGGCCAATAAGCTAGCTACTAGCTTGTTTGACTAGCTTATAAGTTAGTTTGACCAACACAAAAGTGTTTGGTAAGGTATCTTAAAGTAGCTTATTTTAGGAGCTTCTAGCTTATAAGCTATAAGCTACTTCACCTAGTTTCTAGCTTGTAGCTTATTTAATTTTCTTTCATTATTGTCCTTATATTTTAATACATTTCCTTTATCATTCTTAATTTCTTTTTACCTATTTTTTTTTTCAATTTTACTGACAAAAACTTTCATATTTTATTTATTATTACCTATATAATACGTTATTTAAAAAATTATGAGTGAATTAAATTTTTATTTTCTTTTCACTATTTTGTGAAATCAATCAATATATTATATAAAACACAGTTGCTGACAGGTCCTATTATGTGACGTGTCACCCTCTCGTGATGTCAGTTTCCCTCCAAAACAGTATTATATGAAAGTAAACAATGAATAAAATCCCATTTGGAACGTGTACAATCCCATTTTATTATTATAAAAATTTTATTTTTTAAATATTTTGTATTAATGTTTTAAATAATCAGGATATTGCCTAAAATATTTTCATAATAAATCACTTTATTAAATAAAGATTCACGTTGATTATTAATAAAAATAAAAATCTGATCAGTAAATTGAAATGGTTTGTTTTTTTTAAATATTTAAATATTAATTTATTTTAATGGTTTATTTAGTTTTCTGATGCCATTAAGATTTCTAATGCAATCAATGTTATACTTTATGAGTTTAAATTTTAAATTTGAATTTTGAAATATTTAGTGGGATTGGAAACTGTAGCCTATAATAATATTAAGAATCCATAATTCACGTTTTATTAATGAATGAATAATGATCTGTAAAGATTTAAGAATCAGATTTTATAATTTTGGAACGTGTACAATCCCATTTTATTATTATAAAAATTTTATTTTTTAAATATTTTGTATTAATATTTTAAATAATCAGGATATTGCCTAAAATATTTTAATAATAAATCACTTTATTAAATAAAGATTCACGTTGATTATTAATAAAAATAAAAATCTGTATAGTAAATTGAAATGGTTTATTTAGTTTAAATATTAAAATATTGATTTATTTTAATGGTTTATTTAGTTTTCTGATGCCATTAAGATTTCTAATGCAATCAATGTTATACTTTATGAGGTTAAATTTTAAATTTGAATTTTGAAATATTTAGTGGGATTGGAAACTGTAGCCTATGATAATATTAAGAATCCCATAATTCACGTTTTATTAATGATTGAAGGATGATCTGTAAAGATTTAAGAATCAGATTTTATAATTTTGGAACGTGTACAATCCCATTTTATTATTATAAAAATTTTATTTTTTAAATATTTTGTATTAATGTTTTAAATAATCAGGATATTGCCTAAAATATTTTAATAATAAATCACTTTATTAAATAAAGATTCACGTTGATTATTAATAAAAATAAAAATCTGTATAGTAAATTGAAATGGTTTATTTAGTTTAAATATTTAAATATAAGACTAATAGATGGTTAAATATTCACGTTGTGCTTATGCTTTTTGAGTTATAAGTATCCTGTTTAGTATGACTTCCCGTTATGATTTAATCTGTAATGTGAATGGAGGCTCTGAGCATAAGATATGGAGAATTAAAGTCAGAGTCATTAGGCTATGGAGGTATTCATATTTTAAGGATAACAATAATAAACCAATGATTGAATTGGTTGTTTTGGACGAACAGGTTCAACAATTCCTCATCTTTGATAACAATTTTTCTTTATTTTTTTGTTATAAATTTTTTTGATAGTTTATTGCTTTACATGTTTTAGGGAGGTCGTATCCAATGCACGGTGAAGAGCATTCATGTGTATCTGTTTGAGAATAGTATCAACGAAGGTAATGTGTACATGCTAGAAAACCTCAGCGTTGCACTTAACCGTGGAAAGTACAAACCTACAATGCATGAATTTAGAATGTTCTTCAAGAGAGAGACACGAGTTACTCTGGTAGAAGATTCTTCCATTCCCCTCTATGGTTTTTCATTTGTCCCATTCGTTGAAATATTGAATGAAACTAAGGACGATAGACGTTTGGTTGGTAAGTTTTATTTACACTATGTTTAATGATTTTTTTTATTTCATAATGATTTCATAGTTATTAAAATTCTAACACAATTTTTATTTTAAATATCCTACTTTGCAGATGTACTAGGTGTTGTTACTGGGAAAGGTAATCTGATTGAGTTCAAGAAAGAGGGAAAGTCATGCAACTATGTTGTCATAGAGTTGGAAAATATTGAGTAATCTTTATCTATTAATACAATGCATTATCTCTTCAAATCACACATTATTAAATGATAAACTTGAAACCTTTTTTTTATTATTTTTATTTCAGGGGAGGTCTTAAACTTAGGTGTACTTTATGGGAGGACTATGCTTTTATGTTTTTGAAACATTTGGAAGACCATCCATCTGAGTCCTATGTTGTTGTTCTTCAATTTTCAAAAATGAAAAATTTTAAAGGTATTAATACAAACTTATTACCAAAAGTTTATTTTAAACAATATATTTATCATTTTGGAAGACTGGGCATTTCATTATTTGCAACAGGGTCAGTAGGTGTTTCAAACACAACTTACAACTCTAAGTTGTTTATCAATGCCAATATTCCTGAAATTGAAGACTTTCAAATGAGGTTTTTGGGTTTAAACTTTATTTTTTGTAGGGTTTTAATGTTTAATTTTTACTTAGTATGAATTGTGACAAATTGAAATTACATCTTAAATCATGCAAGGTTGAAATCTTCTGATTCTCAACAAGGTATTCAATTTAGTCAGTTAAGTGATCATGCTTCTTTGACCCTTGAGGAAGAATTACTTGAAAGAGGAGTGTACAAATCAATTGCTGATTTGAAAGAAGTAACACAGGTATATTAAGTATACTTGAATTTTTTCAATTTCAAATTTGCATTTTTATGATTGATTGATTTTTTTTGTGAATTTTGTTTTGCATCAGAATTATGTTTTTGTAACAATTGGGACTGTTAAGGACATTGAGTCTGAATATAACTGGTGCTATCGTGCCTGTAAGAAATGTTCTCTTGGTTTGAAGTTGGATGGGTCTATGTTCTATTGTAAAAAATGTGTCACTCATTATTCAACTTTTGTGACAAGGTATGTTCTTAATAGTTTCATTTGTTAATATTAAAGTGAAATGATAAGAGTGTACATTACTAAAATAAGACTTTCATTATGTAGATATTCTATTCAGCTTCGTGTAGTGGATGAGACAGATTCTGCATCTTTTATCTTATTTGATAAAGAAGCCTCAAATTTCCTGAAAATTCCTGCATATGAATTTCGCACTTCATATATTGTTAAGGTATTCACTTAAACTCTTGACTAATAAACATTTTAAACAATCACACGTTTGCTTTTCAATCCAATCGTATGCAATTTTTCTATTATAGGGTGGAGATAAGAATAGGCATCCCGAAGAGATTGATTCCTTTAAAGATAAGAAATTCCTTTTTAAAGTGCAAGTTAAGATTCAAGATATGGAGTCAATTGTTCCTTATGTCATTAGTATTTCAAGGCTTTGTTTTGAAGATAACATTATAGCTTCCTTTGAAAAGAAATACCAAATTGAAGAGGTATGTAATTAGCATTCTCAGTACAACATGTTTTCATTGTCTTACATATTATCTATAATATGATGTTGTTTTGTTTATTTGACATAGGTAGCATTAATTCAAGACAACTCTGAACTTTTGAGTCAGTTTACTGAGTCCTCAGATCTGTTGAAGGTATTTTTCTAATCTCATTTGTTATGGAAATTAGGTAGTTTATTATTTAAGTATTTCAGATTGCTTTCTTATTTAAATTTCAATTTTGGTTTCAGGACAATTTATCTGTGTCATGTGATAATGGAGTAGATACTCCAAGTCCCCTTTTACCGACTGGAAAAACGACATCGAATATGGATTCAAGTGTTATAAAGGTTCTTGATGTGGATCTTGCTGAGTATTGTGGAAATGCAAGTTTTGATACTCCCTCAAAATGCAAGGGTGAGATGCATTCTGAACAGACCATAGTTCGCGTTGCTGTTCATGGTGATGAACAATCTGCTAAGAAGCTGAGGAAAGTTATCAAGGAAGAGAAAAATTAGTCTCATTTCTTTTTTATTGTTAATTATGTTCATCACAGTTTTGTTAAGACTATTGTTACATGTCTTTTTACGAGTTAGTCCTGACTTTTTTTTTTTGGAAAGAACAGTTGTTAAACATTATTTGTTGGTTTTCAACAATTTGCACTTTATTATTTCCGATTATTCATCGCTTTTTTGTTTCTATTATCCGGTGTTATAATCATCCTGTGAAAATGATTTGGAAAGGCATTGAATAGAAGTGCCATTAATTCCAATTTTTTATTTGATTTTTAACAAAAATTTAAAGCTAAAATAAAATTTTAATACATTTCTTACCTGTTCCAAAAACCTTTTTTGTAGGTGCATAAATAATTTAGAGAGTAAGCCCGGGTTTAGTTACTTTAGGAAGTAATTAACCCATGTTCTATTTTTTTATTTAAATATTGATTTATTTTAATGGTTTATTTAGTTTTCTGATGTCATTAAGATTTCTAATGCAATCAATGTTATACTTTATGAGGTTAAATTTTAAATTTGAATTTTGAAATATTTAGTGGGATTGGAAACTGTAGCCTATGATAATATTAAGAATCCCATAATTCACATTTTATTAATGATTGAAGGATGATCTGTAAAGATTTAAGAATCAGATTTTATAATTTTGGAACGTGTACAATCTCATTTTATTATTATAAAAATTTTATTTTTTAAATATTTTGTATTCATGTTTTAAATAATCATGATATTGCCTAAAATATTTTAATAATAAATCACTTTATTAAATAAAGATTCACGTTGATTATTAATAAAAATAAAAATCTGATCAGTAAATTGAAATGGTTTATTTAGTTTAAATATTTAAATATTAATTTATTTTAATGGTTTATTTAGTTTTCTGATGCCATTAAGATTTCTAATGCAATCAATGTTATACTTTATGTTGTTAAATTTTAAATTTGAATTTTGAAATATTTAGTGGGATTGGAAACTGTAGCCTATAATAATATTAAGAATCCCATAATTCACGTTTTATTAATGCATGAAGAATGATCTGTAAAGATTTAAGAATCAGATTTTATAATTTTGTAACGTGTACAATCCCATTTTATTATTATAAAAATTTTATTTTTTAAATATTTTGTATTAATGTTTTAAATAATCAGGATATTGCCTAAAATATTTTAATAATAAATCACTTTATTAAATAAAGATTCACGTTGATTATTAATAAAAATAAAAATCTGATCAGTAAATTGAAATGGTTTATTTAGTTTAAATATTTAAATATAAGACTAATAGATGGTTAAATTGAAATTGTATTCATTTAAATATTGATTTATTTTAATGGTTTATTTAGTTTTCTGATGCCATTAAGATTTCTAATGCAATCAATGTTATACTTTATGAGTTTAAATTTTAAATTTGAATTTTGAAATATTTAGTGGGATTGGAAACAGTAGCCTATAATAATATTAAGAATCCATAATTCACGTTTTATTAATGAATGAATAATGATCTGTAAAGATTTAAGAATCAGATTTTATAATTTTGGAACGTGTACAATCCCATTTTATTATTATAAAAATTTTATTTTTTAAATATTTTGTATTAATGTTTTAAATAATCAGGATATTGCCTAAAATATTTTAATAATAAATCACTTTATTAAATAAAGATTCACGTTGATTATTAATAAAAATAAAAATCTGTATAGTAAATTGAAATGGTTTATTTAGTTTAAATATTTAAATATTGATTTATTTTAATGGTTTATTTAGTTTTCTGATGCCATGAAGATTTCTAATGCAATCAATGTTATACTTTATGAGGTTAAATTTTAAATTTGAATTTTGAAATATTTAGTGGGATTGGAAACTGTAGCCTATGATAATATTAAGAATCTCATAAATCACGTTTTATTAATGATGGAAGGATGATCTGTAAAGATTTAAGAATCAGATTTTATAATTTTGGAACGTGTACAATCCCATTTTATTATTATAAAAATTTTATTTTTTAAATATTTTGTATTCATGTTTTAAATAATCATGATATTGCCTAAAATATTTTAATAATAAATCACTTTATTAAATAAAGATTCACGTTGATTATTAATAAAAATAAAAATCTGATCAGTAAATTGAAATGGTTTATTTAGTTTAAATATTTAAATATTAATTTATTTTAATGGTTTATTTAGTTTTCTGATGCCATTAAGATTTCTAATGCAATCAATGTTATACTTTATGTTGTTAAATTTTAAATTTGAATTTTGAAATATTTAGTGGGATTGGAAACTGTAGCCTATAATAATATTAAGAATCCCATAATTCACGTTTTATTAGTACATGAAGAATGATCTGTAAAGATTTAAGAATCAGATTTTATAATTTTGTAACGTGTACAATCCCATTTTATTATTATAAAAATTTTATTTTTTAAATATTTTGTATTAATGTTTTAAATAATCAAGATATTGCCTAAAATATTTTAATAATAAATCACTTTATTAAATAAAGATTCACGTTGATTATTAATAAAAATAAAAATCTGATCAGTAAATTGAAATGGTTTATTTAGTTTAAATATTTAAATATAAGACTAATAGATGGTTAAATTGAAATCGTATTTCATTTAAATATTGATTTATTTTAATGGTTTATTTAGTTTTCTGATGCCATTAAGATTTCTAATGCAATCAATGTTATACTTTATGAGTTTAAATTTTAAATTTGAATTTTGAAATATTTAGTGGGATTGGAAACTGTAGCCTGTAATAATATTAAGAATCCCATAATTCACGTTTTATTAATGCATGAAGAATGATCTGTAAAGATTTAAGAATCAGATTTTATAATTTTGGAACGTGTAGAATCAGATTTTTTCAGATTCTGTTTGTAGAGAAGAAGGTAATTTCCAGTGTGAATTAGAAACTTTTTCACCTGAAGTTTTAAATGGTTTGAATTGTTCAGGTCTGCCACCACATAAATTGGTTTTGAAAGTTGGTGTTCCCATCATGTTGTTGAGAAATATAGACCAATCTAATGGGTTGTGCAATGGCACCAGAATGCACCAGAAGAATGCAGATAAGAAGGTTGGGTAATCATGTTATAGAATGTGAAATTCTTACTGGAAATCGAGCTGGTGGAATTGCACTTATTCCCCGGATGAACATGATTCCAAATAATCAAACTCTTCCAGTGAAATTTCAAAGAAGACAGTTTCCTATTGTTGTCTCATTTGCAATGACAATCAATAAATCTCAGGGACAAACATTGTCATGTGTTAGATTATTTCTTCCAAGACTAGTATTTACACATGGTCAGTTGTATGTTGCTTTGTCAAGAGTGAAATCTATCCATGGATTAAAGATTTTATTGAAAAATCATGATAGTGTTTCTGAGAATTGCACAATTAACGTTGTCTATAGAGAAGTATTCCAGAAACTTTCATGAACATGTATTTATTTCAATACATCTGATCATTTCAAAGTATTCTGAGCAGGTATTTATTCAACACTTTTTTCTATATTTCATTCCATTATTAATTTTTTTATTTACATTTATACAACATTTTATCTATTTTTAAATTAACCAACTCCCTTTATTTTTTTTGCAGGATTTCTGTCATAAGTCTCCTATTATTGAATTTTGAAGATTAGCTTTATTAAATTGTTTATTTAGAAACATATTATCATTTTTTTAGTATTTTCAGTTATTATAATTGCTCTTTTCAATGATTTCGTGCAACGCACGGGTTCTACACTAGTTATTTTTATAGTATACTATTTATTTTATCAATTTCATTATTTATTTTAATTTATAATTAAATATTTTATCACTAAAAGGTTTAATAAGAATTTAATTATTTTTAAAAAATATAAAATTATAATTACATAATAATATTTTTCTAGAAACTACAAATAAAATTTATATAAAAAAATTTATGTAATTATGCCCTTTTATATCATTTTACATTTACCAACTAGCTTATCAGCTAGTTCTACCAAACACTTCTAATTCAATAGGCTAGCTTATCAACTCGGAGCTTATCAGCTAGCAACTAGCTTATCAGCTAGAAGCTAACTTATCAGCTAGTTTTGCCAAACACACCCTAAGGCTACCTTGGAGTCAGATTCCACTATAACATTTTGAAATCTCGCACATATATCCATAATCAATCTAGCTGCAGGGTGGGTCTTTATACACCCATTCTGAATAGGTTAAGGCTACCTTTGAGTCAGATTCCACTATAACATTCTGAAATCCACTATCCACAGCCAACCTAAGGCCATGGAAAACACCCCACAACTATTTTAATCAAACACTTTGTAAAAGAGAGAAACTCCTTAAGAGCATGTTTGGTTTTGTGTTGGAACGTAGTAAACTCACATTTCCAACGATAGAAATAACTACGTTGGGAATTCAAACTTGAGTTTGACCAGTTTCAACGCTAAACCAAACACACACTATGCCTTGGTGAAGTTCAATGAACATAGTCTACATCCCCTATAGCTCCACATTCGGCAAGAAAAACAATGCCACCATTTGCTGCCAACAAAAATGAGTGAGTCACCTCCCACCTTTAATTCAACAAGATTTGAATTTTGAATTTCTATAGGTGGAAATCATTAACATTTCAAGTATTGTTCGAATGACTTCAAAGGAATTCAGTTCCACCTGAACCTTCCAAAAGCCAGTATTCCAAGTTTCCTCAAGGCCACGGTGAGTAGCTTTTAATTCTGCCACAATATTAGAAGCACATCCCAGGTAGCCAGAAAAATTCGACGCCTTGAACCATGCCCCATCTTCCCCACGAATAAGACCTCCCATTCCCCCGCCGGTGTTCGTAAAGGAACTTCCGTCAATGTTAAGTTTGATCCAATCTGCAAAGAAGATATGAACCAGCAAAGCAATCTGGATGGACATGGGCTAAAGATGAGTAAGCACCAAAGTCTTTAGTACATGGTCATATTCGTGACAATAGTTGTTTCATTGTGTACAGTGACAGGAATGCAGTTACAAAATAAAGAAGGGAAAGAATGGTGAAAGAGTTCGCACACAAAAAAAAGTAAGACTTCGTTTTGATTATTATAAAAAGAAACTCAAGATTCACCTACAAATTAGCAAAATTAATTATGTTCACGACTACACATACAAGGGAACACTCATCAGAAAATTCTTTTCCTATTTTCTTGAGCATTAGAAGGCCGTTGATCCGCCATCCTACCTTCCAGCTTCCTTGCAGTGCGCCTAATAGCTGCTAGTTTCTGGCGCTGGTTATGGCTTTTCCTTTTGCTGCATGATTATCATATACAGATATAAATAGAAGATAGGTATCATTCCAACAATGAAGATAAAAAAATAATTTCTTAATGAATGTAACTACAAACAAAAATATGTGAAAAATTTCAAGATTTTGTTTAAGATGCAACTGTATTTTGAATTTGGTTCCATGTCAAAAGGGAAAATTAATTACACCACAACTAGTCAATAGTTTTTCAAGATGTGCAAAGTAAAAGAAAAAATGGCATTAAAACGAGTTTAATAACTATACCCTGACAGCTTAAAGAAGTTTTACACAAATGTACAATCATATTTGACTATTTTGCCACATCATAATATAATTTTAAAAAGTAACATTATGATGTGGAAGTATGGTGAAATACTGAAATATGACTGTACATATATGTAAAACTTATTTACACTTCAGATGTATAGATATAAAATTCTTAAAACAATACTTAGAAGAATGAAAAGAAAAACATGAAGAACTCCAAATAATCCACATTTCCTACAAGCTGTCTTTCTAACTTGCCTAAGATTGAATTGCTAGAGCATATAAAAATCCACAGCTACTCAATAATAGGAAGGAAAAAGACTGCATTCTGACCTCATGAACACCAAGCCTGCAGTCAGGACCATCCCTCCTATAGCCCAAGAAACTCCTTCGCTGAATGGCATTTTCACCACCCATTGTTGGAAATCATACAAAATCCTCAAGCTCTCATCTTTCTGGGTCAACTCAGATTGTGAAGCCTTCCATGAATCAACAACTGAACCTAGACTTGCTTTATCACCATAGCAAGAGATGTCTTCTGATGCAATATGTATGGTATCAGATGGCTTCACTCGAAAACCTGCAGCAATACAAAGATCTGTACCATTGGAGACCCATTCAGCAGCCCTACCACATACAAAGTCATTTACTCCACAAGGTGCTAGAATCTGGGATTTCAAGACAATAAAAAATGGATATAAGGAGAGAAGTTAAAATTTCCATGTTCTGGAATTAAAAAGGCAAATATATACATACTGAACTCTCTACCACACAAAAATACTTAAGGCAGGTGATCAAAACACATTCTGCTATGAATTATTTACAAAAAGTCAACCTGTCCTGTGACACACAACCACTTCTCAAATGAATGCTTGAAAAAAAAAAGTAAACTGAATGACCAATTTATGGAAAACTTTTGTTCTTTTACCATCACACGAAGGACTCTAAACATCTTTCCATGACTTTATCTCAAAATTTTACAGAAGACAGTCCTCCAAATACCTGTGTTTTCACATCCATAGAGAAGTAAGCATTCGAGCATGCCTCATAAATTCTCTCACATAAGGATGCACAAATCAGAGGAGGTCCAGGCTGAGTACCAACGTGCGGATCACATATGGCACATTCCAACAGTTCCCATAAGTGTAAGCATTCTTGGCTAGCTTCCCCAGTAGAAGCAAGCTTCCTTACAGACAGGAGTGCAGGATGTGTATGGGTTGTGTCACAGCAAGTCTTTTTGCGAAAAATGCGGCAAAGGGTCAAATCTTTAGGACCCTTTTTGGGAGGGTTACCCTCTGATTTGAAGGGAGGAAAACGACCGCCTTGAGAAACACAAACTCCATTGGGTTTACCTGCATTCAGGAAAGAGGAGGATAATTGAAAACCGTGTGCATACATGAATCCTATTCTGACATCACTTCATTTAAAAAAAGAGCAGCAACAACTACTAACAAGATAAAATGCAATTCAAAACATTGACCTACCAAACAATTTGTTAGATACCTCATTTGAGTAGAGACTTTATTCAATTATATAACCAGCAGGTTGTTACAACTATTATCACAAGGTACATTTAGTACTCAGTTCTATGTACATTTAACACATAATTACTTGTAAACAAAGAATGCAGAATATGGAATAAAAGTTGAATGAGAAGGCAGATCGTGATAACATAAAAGTAACACACACATCTTCTGCCAATTAAATAGCAATAAAGCTTTCTTCCCATAATAATTTTACAACAGATTCATGCTAATTAGTACAAGATATCCATGCTCTGATGAGTGATGACAATCATTCCCATTTTAGCTCGAGTTGAAACAAGAAGAATGTGAAACTAGGATGAAACAAAGATCGCAAGAAGCTAATGCTGAACGCATAAGTGAATTGTATCAGTCTATTTGTGTATCTGAGATAAAGGAGGAGGAAACAGCTAGAAAATGCAGGTCAGTACATATATGTATCATGATTCATGAATAGTACAATCCAGGGTATATTGGTTTATCCCAATTCCCAACAAAATTCAAGTTTCTGGCTAGCTGGAGCAAGCTTATCTGATATAAAATTTGGACCTGCAAAGACCCATTTTTGCTTTATCAAAACCTGCACCTATCAACTGGTTCAATTAAGATTTCCCTTTTTACTGCACTTCTGACAAAATGGATGGCCATAATACTGTATGGGGACTGTAACATTGGTTTAAATAGAACCCCCTATATCTAAGAGGGATAGAATCATGGAATTGATATAAGAAAATTAATGACTCACTGCATGCATTGCCTAATAAAACCTTGTAAGTTACTACAAATCAGACATGAACCATGTAAGTTGTAACACCAATTAAAAATACACAAGTCTGAACAGTTTAAGGCGGGATTTCATAAAACCCTGCTATCTGAAAGGAACAAAATTGAATAATCGACCGGATCCTAAACTATCACACTACTAACTATTCAAAAAATTACAGCAATCCAAAAATAAAAAATAGATTTCCTTTTATTAGTCTTTTTACTCTGTGTATCCGTGCTGAAGCTTAACACCATATCTTATCAGAATCAAATAATGAATGGAAGGAAAATCGTTGGTTACGGAAAAAAAATCGCAAAGAAATAGAAGATTTTAAACATAAAAGTAAAAAAAGGGGAGTTAAAGGATAGAAAGTAACCAGAGGAGTGAAGAAGCAGTAGATGGAAGAAGAGGAGCAGAAGCAAGAAGCCGTATTCCATGTTTTTGGGTCCGAGCTAGGACTGCCTCCAAACCCGCTAAACCACCATAGGATGACCTCGATTTCATAAAAGTTTCCAACACGGTGCAATTGATTCCGACGTATTGAGAAACTTCTTTTTCTTTTTTCGTGAAAAAAAAAAATTGGTTCACTGTGCTCTAATTAAAGTGGTTCGCATTTGGTTTGGATCGATCTTCAGAAAAAATCATTCGATTGAATCAACGTTGTTTTATCATTTTATTATCGGATTAGTTTTATATTTTTTTAAATTGGATCCAATCCGATCCAATTAAATGATTTTTGATTTAAAAAAAAAACAATAAATATTAGTTAAAAGTGATGAAATTATGAAATAATAAAAAATATTTTTTATTGAAACTTACATTTATTAAAATAAATATAAAATTATATGAAAAGAAGGACACAATATGAAAACTAATTTAAAACTAGTTATAAATTAATATATTTGTAGAAAAGTTAATATGATATTAGATAAAAAATCATAAAATATATATTTGTATAAATATTTTTGTAAATATATACGTATACCAATATAAATATATGATTATTTTATAAGTAATAATATATGTATGTATATATAAGTTCAGTTCGGATTGGATTGAATTTATTTTTAACATGAGATCCGAAAATCAATCCAATCCAATAATAAAATTTGATTTTTACGATTTTTTGATTTTTTCGATTTCGATTTTCGATTTTTTCGGTTTGATTTATACGTTTTACATGGGATTGAATTGGATTTTGATCACCCCTAGCTCTAATCCTGGATTGTGAAATTTGGGCCACCAAATATCACCACTTCTGAGCCCACACCCCAGCCGTATTGAGAAACTTTTTTTGTTTTTTTGTTACACTTGTTTTGCTTTTGATTCAACTAGTAATTGCCTCGACCAAAAAAATGCATGTTTTGATCATAGTTTGTATATTTGATAAAATCATGACTGTGTGATTTTCTTTTTAACTAGATCTCCTCAAATTACTGAAATTTGCATTTTTTTTATTAACTGAAACTTGTTAGAGTACTAATGTAGTACAATTATCACTTTATCCTATTCATTCAAATTAAAATTAAATTGAATGGATGAGATAAAATAGTACAACAAAAAAATTAAATCCAAATTGGATAGATAATACCAATTTAAATTCAAATTGGATGGATAAATAAAACAGTATAACAAAAGAATTTAAATTTAAATTGAATGGATAATTTTAATTTTAATTTAAATTGGATGGATTAGTACAATTGTACTAAGTTAGTACTCCAACAAAACTTGCATATTTGAAAAAATTATCACGTATATCGGTATATATAAGTAAGTAAGAATGAATTTATCCCCTTCTAAATTTTTCTAATTCTACCTCAGCATTCTAGACTTCTAGGTCATTGTCTCCACTGTACTGCTGTGGCCTCCATAGTCCTTACACCACAACATTTGTTAATGTATATTTTTAAATTTTGAAGTGGGATATGAATTGAAATCACTCTCATACACTCATGTTGATGAAAAATATTTTATTAAATAATATTATTTTAAAATAAAGATTAATTTTTATACACTGTCAGTGTAAAGAAGTTTTACATAGTCATCCAATGATATTTTGCCACATCAATTAGTGAATATGACACCTCATGTGTCATTAAACTCATTAAATGATGTGTCAACATATCATTGGATGACTGTGTAAGATTATTTTACACTGACAGTGTATAGTTATTAAATCCTTTAAAATATATCATTAAATTAAAATTTTCTATCTTGTAAATTAATCTATAAATTTCATTAATTAAGATTAAAATACAAAGTAATTTATTAATATATATCAAGATTAGAGTTCAGGGACATTAACTAATATTGGCATTAATGAAAAACAGTACCAATTTTAAAATGCAGCAAGATATCAATTGTTGTTTTCAATTTTGCTTTGTATTTCATGGTATTTCTATTTATATTAAATGAAATGATAAAACATTCATGAAATAATAACTTTTTGAATAATTCAATATATAGTACTTTAATAAAAATGATTTTATTATTCTTATAATCGATACTATTCAATAGTTATTTTAATATTTATGCATAAATATTAAGTTTGTAAAAAGCAAGAAATAGTGGTGTAGAAAAAGTATAATTAAATATGAATTAGAGAAAGTGTAGGAGGCTATGAAAATTCATAAAAGCAAGAAAAAAAAATTTAACAATAGATGGACATAAACTTTCATGCGTTAAAATTTTTTTATTGTAAATTTATTTAATTGGATTATGAAATTAATTTTATAATTTTTTAATAATGAAAGTTGTCAGAATACCATGATTTTGTAAAAAAAAACGACATCTAGAACATCCAACTAAAAAGTTTAGGATTGATATATTAGAATTTTTATAATGTGCCGAGGGTACACTTTAACAATCATTAAAATTCAATTTTCAATATCATTTTTATTATATTTATTATGTGAGAAAGTAACTAATAATTGAAGAGCATTAAGAGTGTGTTTGGTAAAACTAGCTGAAAGGGCTGGCTGAAAGCTTAAAGTTAGCTGAAAGCTGAAAAATTATTGAATGTGTTTAATAAAATTAGCTGAAAATGGTAAAATGACATATAAGGACATCATTAATTATTAAATAATAAGTGGGGGTGGTTAAGGGATAAACTTGTAATTAACTTTCAAGCTAGTAGCTAAAATTGGAGTTTTTTAAAAAAAGTCACCTCAAGTACCTTTTCAAGAAAAGTTAATAGCTACCCAAAAAAACTACCATACCAAACACAGTTGAAATGTTTTCAGCTTTCAGCTAGCTGAAATGGCTTACCAAACACACTCTAAGTATGACTTTTAAAGCTAATTTGTTTCCATTAATATTTTCACTTGTGTTTAACTTTTAACCTTGTTGTTTGAATGTTACTGTTAATTTTGTCTTTACTTTTTTTTTATTAGTTTTTTTATTTAGGGGGTCCTCGGTTGGAAGTGCATTAGATCCAAATTTAATTGAACAATTAATTAGAATGGTTGATGAGCATAATGTTCTCGTCAAATCATTTAGACGTGTTCGTAATGTTTTTCAACTCTTGCATTACTTGCCTCCGATGCATGGCAATTGACCCCATGTTTATATTATTGTATATATTTTGAAGTAAATTGGAATACACCTAATGATTTTACAATATGATACTTTAAATTTTTGGGGATCCCTTCAACATCTAAACATTTTTTTTACCGTTTCAAATTCAATGTCAATCTTTTACTATTTTCATTTTTATTAATTATTAATTATTATTTAATTATAGGGATATGTAAACATTTCTCAACATTATATTTTTATATAATTTTTTTTCTAAAAAGTATGTGTAAAAATAACTTTATATTGACTACTATCTTTTTATTTCACATCTAAAAACATTCTCTCCATTTAAAAATATTTATATAACAGCATAATTAAACACATTATAAAATAGTTTTAATTCTATAAAAATTTAATTATGTTTGACATTTGATATGATCAAATTTGATTGTAGATTTGGACACTACTGAATTTGATTGAATTTGCGAATTGAACGATTGATAGTGCAGGTTAGATTGAACTTCCTAAGATTCTATTTATGCAGCAAGTTAGAACTTTTACTTTTGACTTTGGTTTGAATAATTAATGCTACCGGCCTAGTACTTATATATTTTCGTTTGAATGATTTATAATCTTTATTGGTATGCCTTTTCAATTGTTTGACATATGAAATATTTCATATTTTGGCAGATTGTTGCTACTAATCAATATATTGCTTATAATTATTGTTCACTAGTTTATGAATTACAATACCCCGAAATTCAGTCGTGTATGAACAAGGGGTTAAGAGATTTATCGATTTTGCTTTTGAACGAGACTCAGTTGATGGTAAAATAATATGTCCTTGTCCATTATGCAGTTTTAGAAAATGGCAAGATAGTGATGTGGTGTATGACCACTTAATTTGTAAAGAATTTCGAAAAGGATATACCATTTGGGATTTTCATGGGGAGTCTAGCATAAGAGATACTATAAATATATCTAGTAGAAATGATTCAAATGTAGCTCAAGACACCATGGTTGATGAAGATCCTATTCGGAACATGATTAACGAAGCATTTGGGGCTGATAGACACCATGCAAATGAATCAAATGAAGACATCGCCCAATGTAAAGAAGTGGCCCCTAATGCAACTCAAGAAGGGAATGAAGCTAAGGAGTTTTATGAGTTAGCAAGAGATGGAGAGCAACCTTTGTATGAGGGGTGCAAAAATTATTCTAAACTTGCTTTTTTGGTGAAGTTGTATCATATCAAATGCTTATGTGGGATGACTGATAAAGCCATGACAATGATTTTAGAGCTACTACATAATGCATTTGAACATGCACATATTCCCAGTTCATTTTACGAGGCAAAGAAAACTATGGCCAAGCATGGTTTGGACTACGAAAGATACATGCATGTCCAAATAATTGTATGCTATATTGGGATGTGGATGAGAATAGGAAAACATGCAAAGTATGTAATCAGTCCAGGTGGAAACCAAGGGTAAAAAGTGGTGACAATGAGGTGTCCACTGATGGAAATAGTAGGAAAAATGTGCCAGCAAAAGTTCTCTGTTACTCCCCACTAAAAACATGGTTGCAGAGATTGTTTTTATCATCAAAGACTGCTGAGGATATGAGATGGCATGATATATGGATAGTAATAATGATGGCATGATGAGGCATCCTGGAGATTCTGAAGCTTGGTAGATGTTTGACTCAATAAACACCTCATTTGCATCAGAACCGAGAAATATTCGTCTTGCATTAGCTACTGATGGTTTTAATCCCCTTGGTAGTTTAAGTTCGACATACAGCATTTGGCCAGTTATTCTCATACCTTACAACACTCCTCCATGGGTGTGTATGAAGTCAACATCTTTTATCCTTTCAATGATAATTCTCGGTAAAAAAATGCGAGGAAATGATATTGATATTTATATTACAGCCTTTAATAAAAGAGTTATAGGAGTTATGGCATGTGCAGCACGTGAGATGTTTAAATTGCATGTAGCTTTGATATGGACAATTAGTGACTTTCCTGGGCTAGGAACTTTTTCTGGATGGAACACGTACACGGGACTAGCTTGCCCAACTTGCATCTTTGACCCTAATCCTTATTGCCTCCCTCATAGTAAGAAACGGTGTTTTATGGGGCACCACAGATTTCTTGATCAAAGACATAAATTTAGATTGAATAAGATTTGATTTTATGGCGAACAAGATATGCGTAACATGTTAGGGCCACAGGAAACACTAAAAGGGGGTTGAATAGTGTTTTAAAATCTTTACAGATTTTTCTTGAAAACCTTTCGAAACAAGCAAAACCGATTTGAAAATATTTAATCAACCTTCCGAAATTGGGAAGTTCAACAACTTGCTTATGCAACTCGGAAGGCTGAATAAAGACTTTTCTAAAATTATTTTCCCTTTAAAGAAAAGATTGTTTTCTGTTCAGATTAATAATACGACTTTTCTTTAACCCTCCTTGGTTAGTTTAAATATATATCAGCCGAAAGTAAAGAGGTAAGGGAAGAGAGAACTTAACACAAAGATTTATACTGGTTCACCCACTAACCCAGTGAGCTACATCCAGTCCCAGGGCAAACTCCACTGAATTTTCCACTAATCCCGCAAGATTACAAGTATTCTTTTACCCCAACCTCTCTAGGCTTAACAACAAGTATTCTTTGTTTTCAACTGCCTCTCCAGGCAACTCATGCAATATTCTTTGCGCACCTGGCCTCCCCAGGCCCAACGAGTATTCTTTGTTTTCAACTACCTCTCCAGGCAACACATGCAGTATTCTTTGCACATCTGGCCTCTCCAGGCCCAACAAGTATTCTTGTTTTCAACTGCCTCTCCAGTCAACACATGCAGTATTCTTTTACAGACAACCCTCTCCAGACTCAAAGAGCATTCTTTTACAGTCAAGCCTCTCCAAGCTCAAACGAGTATTCTTTATTACACCAAGCCTCTCCACGCTCTCAGACACTCAATGGTGTTTACAACATAAAGTTTAAGTTTCCTAGAAACTTAAACCAACGTTCAATCTTGTACTAGAGGTTATTGAGTACTACTCAGGATACATGAAATGAATTCTAAGTACAAGGATATACAGAGATACAAGTGTATGAATTAAGCTCTATATCTACTCTGTATCTAGTAAGCAGTTTTCTGCTTCTTCATCTTAGGAGAGTTGGCTTGATGATATTTCACATGAGCTTCTGCCAATTCTCTCTTGGGCGTGATCCCTAAGTTGGGCAATATTTCTATTAATGCTGCCATGGGCTTCAATGTCGCCAATTCATATTATGGGATTCATGGCCTCCAATCTTCATAATCCTTCATTGAGGCTATTTATATGTTCTGGAAATATAGCCGTTGAAGATTGCTTAGTTTACCATTGAGAAGGAATGGTTAATGCTTTTAGAGCCATTATGAAATAACTTCTCTTTCAGTAGCTTCTGTCTTAAGCAGATTAGGTGTGTAGATGTAGTAGTTCTGACACACAGCATATAGGCTCTTAATCTTGCTTTTGCTAGAGAGATATTCTTTGCGCTTCAGCAGGTTGATATTCTCCCTCTATTCTTCTTTCTTTCTTTGTGAGTGTAAAGGAGGCAAGACGCTAAGATCCGTTAGATTTCTCCTTTTATCCCGTTGTGAGTTCAACTTTTCTTCTCACTTGAGGTGCACGCCTCTGATAGCGTATTGTAGAGATGGTACAAAGTAGGTGTTGTAGCAGCGCCGACTCTATCTCTGACCTCTATTTGCTTTTCTGCAGTAGGCTTCCTCTTTTGTGACGGGAAATGAAATTGTGCCCGAAGGCCTTTGTTTTTCTTTGCACCAAATCAGCTTCACCTTTAATATTTACTGAGACTTGAGTCTTTTAATATATCGTTCAGATTGACTCACAAGTCTTCAGAGAGTAGCATTACGTCTTTGGCTTCTTCTTCTTCAGAGTGTTTGAAATGCCACGTCATCAGCGAGTATGTGTTCAGCAGCGTCTACTTTAGTACGCACATACTTTCAGTAGGTTGAATAGCTCCAGCATAATTTAATTCTTCAGCATGGAGACGCTTTCAGCAAGTTCCTTCCTTCAGTGAATTGCTTCTTCTTTTCTTCAGATGGTTGCTGCTTTGTTATTCCATGTTCTTTGTGATCTTCCATGAGCATTAAGTTTATCTTCATTTCAGCTTGCTTGGTTCTTCTTCTTCTTCTTCGGTAGCTTGCTCAATTGTTCTTCTTCTCTTCGGCAGCTTGCTCAAACATTCTTCATTGCTCTGGCTTCTTCTTCTGATTGTTGATCTCTGATAGCTTTCTTCTTCTTTTCTTCTTGCGTTGTTATTCTTCTTCTTCTTCTTAACCGATTCTTGCAACAGATTCTTGCGTCTTCAGTTCAGCAGGTTGATCTTCTTTTGAGAGTTGCTTCTTCAGGGTTCCTGAAATACAAAAGATAATACATTTCTCAGTAGAACCTGTTTCCATACAATCTAATTTGTTAATCATTAAAACTAAGGATAATGAGTCTTGAGTCTAATTTCAATTTCTTAAATTTATTCTGAGACTCAACATGACCCACCTAGAAAATTGCCTGGCCCTGATACTCTTGATCAAGTTAAGAATATTAATGTCGTCTTTGGTAGAAGAGTTGATCTGGGTGTTCAGGGAAAAAGATCACGTGGCAGTGGGCGTATATCAAAGGATACTACTCAACAATGGAAGAAGAAAATCATATTCTTTGAGCTTCCATATTGGGAGCATAATTTGTTGCGTCACAATCTTGATGTTATGCACATTGAGAAGAATGTGTGTGATAATATCATCTACACCTTGCTAAATGATTATTCAAAATCAAAAGATCATATTTTGCTATAAGAGACCTTCAAGCAATGGGATTTAGGCATGACCTTTGGCCTGATGAAAATGGAAAGTATCCTTTAGCAATTTATACAATGACTAATCAAGCAAATAGATCCTTTTTGACAACTTTAAGGAATATAATTGTGGCAGATGGTTATTCAAGCAACATATCCAGGTGCATTGATGTCGAAAATATTCGATTGAATGGGATGTTAAAAAGTCATGATTGTCATATATTGATGGAGCAGTTTCTACCATTGGTCATGCGGGTAGGATTGCCTAATGAGGTGTCATCAATTTTGATTAAGTTATGCTCATTCTTTAGGCAATTATGTGGTAAAGCATTGAGTGTGACAAATTTAGACAAAATGCAACATGATGTGTACTCACTCTATGCCATGTGGAAATGTTATTTCCTCCTTCTTTTTTCACGGTCATGGTTCACTTAATCGTTCACCTCATTGATGAAGCTAAGCTTGGGGGTCTTGTATATTGTCGATGGATGTATCCTATAGAGAGGTAAAACTTGTATGCTTATTATTTTTTTAGAAGTATAATATCCAATATGATTATTAATAAAATTGTTTGTTATGATTTAATAAGTACCTAGGATCATTAGAATCTTATGTACGTAACAAGGCTTCGACCAGAAGGCTCTGTAGCAAAAGGTTACCTAATGCAAGAGATCCTAACATTTTGTTTAAGATATTTAGTTAACATTGAAACAAGATGGAATCGACCTCATCGTGTTGATGATGAACCTGATCATATACCTTGTAAAACACGAGTAAGATGAATTGTTTCCACAAGTTGGAAAAGCGATTGGTAGTTCTTCATATTTCACTCTTACAGCCATGGAAAAGTTACAAGCTCATAGATATGTCCTAACCAATTGTTCCATAGTGGAATCCCTATCTCCAATTAGTACTTAAAATGGTTTACTTGAATTATCTTTTTGTGCATCTATTAACTAAAATCTATATAGGGAATCTAAAGAATTTGTGCGGAGGCAACTAAGAAGGTATGCAAGGAATGCTAATGACATAGACAAGAAGGTTCATAAAAGAGTTTGTGGGTTGGTTTCTAATCGCGAAAGTAAAGCTTCACTCAATGGCATATGTATACTGCATTTATTTTACTAGTATACATGTCACTAACACTACAACATTTTTTAGATTGTTAAAGATGTGAACAATCTTAACGAGTCAGATAAAGCTATTCTTTTGTGTCTTGCTCAAGGTCCTGAAAGCCAGTCTAAAGGTTCTCTGCCTACAATGTCAGCGAATATAAATTTAGAACAATGGAACGAGATAGAGGATTGAAAACTCAAAATAGTGGGGTTTTTGGTACATTTGGTACTAGAAGTTATTCAAGTAGTAGTTATTCCCAAATGGAGTTTGGAAGGGTGCCTTATTATGGGAAATTGATAGACATCATAGAGCTTAGGTATGGTGGCTTATTTACAGTTCCTCTGTTTAAATGTGAATGGGCAAATACCACAAATAATAGAGGCATAAAGAAAGATAAATTGGGTTTTACCTTAACTAACTTTACAAAGTTGATACATACCAGACCTAAAGAAGATGATGAGCCATACATTAAAGCTTTTGAAGCCCAAATGGTTTTCTATGTGGATGATGAGAAAGAAAAGGGTTGGAGCATACCTATCCATGTGAAACCAAGGGATTTATATGACATGGGTGAAGAAGATTAAGAGATGATGGTTTCTGATGAGGCATATCCATCACAAAATTTGGAACAAGTCATTCCTGACGATACTATGTATACACAATTGGCAAGAGATGCTACGAATGATGATCCTCCAACTTCAACCATTAATGAAAACGTTGATGTTGATAATGATAATATGATTTTATGACAAGTATGGGTACAATTTTATGTCTTATTTTGTTTTCTTATCATTTTCTACAAAAATGTTTTCATTTTATTTTTATTTTCAAATATTGCATATAATAAAATTTCCATTAAATATTATTAACATATTTCTATAGGTCGTGTACCTAAGACAAAGAGGTACACTCCCAAGACTCGCTCTACACCAGCTCAAATTCAAGCTAATACTTTAGCCATGAGTCAAGGTGTATCCCACGGATCACCACATAGTGAGCCTATAGCTCATACATCACCATCCATTAACATTGAAGTCTAAAATGACCAAACTGCACCATCTGAAGACCAAAATCCCAACCTACACAACAAGGAGACCAAAATCTTCAACATGCTTATAGGAGAAAGTCTGCAAAATATTGGACAGTTCATTTGATTGTTATATGATTTATATCTTATCAATTCTGATTACTTAATAGTTTTTATTGATTATATTTTTGGATACTAATAGTTTGTTTTTGTTTTACATTTAGATGAAGAGGGAGTAATCAAGGAAGATTGATTACGAGTAGCAGATGTATTAAGGTTTACTAGAGATAATAAAGTCGTCTTGGAATTGAATCAAGAGGGTCAACCAATTGGTGAGGCTGCTGGCCTTTGAGGGGATTTTCAGAATCTCTCTTGTTGCTAATGTTAACAAATTCCCTAATAGCTATGAGAAATGGCTCGATGTTCCACTAACATACAAGGACCTTGTTTGGGATAACACTATAAAGGTATGAACTATTATTGAATATATATTCTTTCTTGATGGTCTTCTTTACAGTTCTTTAATAGCTAAAACTTTCTTTTGAAGGAAAATTTCAAAGTCAATGATGGGTCGCATAAAAAGTACATAATAGCAAATATTGGGAAAAAATGGAAGAACAATCGTGTGCGGTTGTTTGTTGAAAACTATGATGGTTCTCTTGGTTGGGAGAGAATCTTGAGTTATGACCAGATGGCATCTCAAGAGAGCAATGGGCCTCTTTTCTAAAATATCGATCGAGTGACAAAACAAGGGTAATAAGACCACTATGCCAAATTTAGGATATAAGAGCACTTACTTTAGGGCGCTTCCGTGTTTACTAGTGTCTAAGATGAATGGTTTAACTTCAGGGCGCTTCAAATTTGGTCGGAAGCGCCTAAGGTATAAAAGTGGAGGGCGCTTCGTTGACGCGCCCTCTTAGTAGTGCCTAATTTATTATTTTTTTTAATTTTATGTTCAGGGCGCTTCCTTGAAGCGCCCTCTTATTTCAAATGTCTTTTTAATTTTATGTTCAGGGCGCTTCCCTGAAGCGCCCTAGTAAAAGGTATTAAGGGCGCTCATGGAGCGCCCTCACGTTTTTGCGTATTTAATTTTTTTTAAGTCTATGTGCAGGGCGCTTCAGGAAGCGCCCTTAAATACCTCTTACTAGGGCGCTTCCCTGAAGCGCCCTTTTTGTTTTTTTTAAGTCTATTATGCAGGGCGCTTCCCTGAAGCGCCCTTAATACTTGATTACTAGGGCGCTTCAATGAAGCGCCCTGGTTGTTGCGATTATAACTCCCAGATCTGTTTTTTTCCCTCACACTTCAGATTTCTCTCTCACTCTAAAAACCCTTTCCTCCTCCTTCTCTCCTCCGTCCGTCCTCTCCTCCGTCCGTCCGCCCTCTCCTCCGTCCGCCCTCTCCTCCGTTGCTGCGAGCTTCTCCGTCCGCGAGCTCCACCGTCCGCCCTCACTGCCGTTGCTGCGCGAAGGATCTCCTCCGTCCCCGAGCTCCACCGTCTCCTTCATCCTCCTCGGCCGCCGCTACAAGGTAAGCTCCTCCACCTCCATCTTTCTATTATAGGTAGTTAGGGTTTTTAATTTTCTGCAACTGATGTTACTTACTGCACCCCATTGTTTACTATTTGCACCATTTTTTTTGCTGCAACTGATGTTACTGACTGCACCCCATTGTTTACTATTTGCACCATTTTTTTCCTGCAACTGCTGTTACTGTCTGCACCCCGTTGTTTACTATTTGCACCCTTTTTTTCCTGCAACTGCTGTACTGTTTGCACCCGTTGTTTACTATTTGCACCATTTTTTTTTGCTGCAACTGATGTTACTGACTGCACCCCATTGTTTACTATTTGCACCATTTTTTTCTGCAACTGCTGTTTACTGTCTGCACCCTGTTGTTTACTATTTGCCACCCTTTTTTCCTGCAACTGCTGTTACTGTTGCACCCCGTTGTTTACTATTTGCACCCTTTTTTCTGCAACTGATGTTACTGGCTGCACCCCTTTTTCACTATTTACACCCTTTTTTCTGCAACTGTTTTACTTGCTGCACCACTGTTTTTACTAGTGCACATTTTTCTTTTTAATTTTTGTTATGGTTATTGATTGTGTTAACATTGTTGTTATTCATATTGATGTAATTGATAATATTAACATTGGAAATGTGTTGTATAAATTTGTGATGCTTAAAAAAATAAACGGAAATGCTGCTGAAATTTTTAGAATTAATTAGTTATGCATGCATGTAGTAAATTAATTTGTCATTACAACCTAAATTATGGTTGTCTTTAGAGTAAATTTTTAATTGATTTGGTGTTTTGTTGATAGATATGGATCGTTCTTGGATGTTTGCCAAACCGTTTATCAAGTGAGTATGAGGAAGGAGTGGAAATGTTCATTAAGTTTGCCGTTGACCCATGCAACAAATCGTAGAAAATTGTGTGTCCTTGTACGAAGTGTTTTTGTTCTAAGCAACTAAGTGTAGCGGAGTTGAGGAACCATCTTTTCTGTTTCGGAATTGATAAGAGTTACATATGTTGGACATTACCATGGTGAGACTATAATTGAACATAGTGGTGAGGGAGAGAATAATGTCAATGTGGAACCTAGTGATAATGAGTTTGGGACCGGATGGGATGATTGTGACAGAATTGACGATATTCGAAACGTCGTTGAAGAGGACCTTAGAGATTGCCCAAAGATGTTGATACCCTGGTTAGTGATGCAGAAAAACCACTGTACAACGGGTGCACCAAGTACACAAGGTTGTCGCGGTGTTGAAGTTGTATAATTTAAAAGCATCAAATGGATGGTCGGACAAGAGTTTCACAGATTTACTGACATGCTAAAGGAGATGTTGCCGGAGGACAATGTGCTGCCTAACAGAACTTATGAAGCAAAGAAGATGTTGCGTTCTATTGGGATGACTTATGAGAAGATTCATGCTTGTCCCAATGATTGCATTTTGTTCAGAAATGAGCATGCATCATTAAGTGAGTGTCCTAAATGCAATGAGTCTCGTTATAAGAAAGAGACTTCACCAGCAAGGTGGTTTGGTATTTCCCCATAATTCCAAGGTTTCGAAGGATGTACCGTAGTGGTCATCGATGCAAAGAACTTAACATGGCATGCAAATGAACGAGTCAAGGATGGCATGTTGAGGCATCCCGCTGATTCTCCACAGTGGAGAAGATAGATGATGAGTACCCCTCTTTTGGGGAGGAAGCAAGAAATCTTCGACTTGCCTTATCAACAGATGGGATGAATCCGCATGGTGTCCAATCTAGTACCCACAGCACATGGCCGGTGTTATTGATGATTTATAATCTACCTCCATGGCTTTGTATGAAGCGCAAATACATGATGTTGTCCATGTTGATATCTGGGCCCAGACAACCGGGGGTGATGATATAGATGTCTACTTGGCACCATTGATTGAAGACTTGAAGCTTATGTGGGATACTGGAGTAGAGGTCTATGATGGCTACAAAGAAGAATCTTTTCAGTTGAGGGCAATGTTGTTTGGAACGATTAACGATTTTCCGGCCTATGGTAATTTGTCTGGCTATAGTGTAAAGGGTCAGTGTGCATGTCCGTTGTGTGATGAAAATACTTCCTGGATGCGTTTAGCGCATTGTAAGAAAAATGTATTCCAGGGTCATCGTAAGTTTTTGCCTTTATCCCATCGTTATAGGGGATGGAAGAAAGCATTCAATGGTGAGACCGAGGAGGGGAGGCAACCTTCTCCATTGACGGGTGATGAGTTGTGGGAAAAGGTGGGTAACCTGACCAACAATTTCGGCAAACCCTTTGCCGGGCAACTTGTTACTGGAGGTTGGAAAAAAAAGTCTATCTTTTTTGAGTTACCATATTGGAAGTCATTGTTTGTTAGACACTTCCTTGATGTGATGCATATAGAAAAAATGTGTGCGAGAGTGTTATCGGCACGTTACTGAATGTGAAAGGCAAGACCAAGGATGGGATAAATGCGAGATGGGACTTGCTTGCCATGGGTATAAGGAAAGAATTGGTCCCAGAAAAAAGGGTTCACGCACATATCTTCCTCCGGCGGCTTATACTCTTAGCAAAAAGAAAAACTAGTTTTTTGGCAAGTTCCTGCAGCGAGTCAAAGTCCCAGAGGGTTTCTCCTCTAACATTAGAAATCTTGTATCATTGAAAGAACAAAGGTTGAAGGTGTGAAGTCTCATGATTGTCATGTTCTTATGGGTCATCTGGTTCCTGTTGGAATACGCTCCATTCTTCCAAACAAAGTGCGCGTTACAATAAACTAAATTGTGTCATTTCTTCAGAGCTATTTGCAGTAAAGTGATTGACCCTGTAAAGTTGCCCATGTTGCAAAGACAGATAGTGGTAACACTGTGCGAGCTAGAAATGTATTTCCCCCCCTCTTTTTTGATATAATGGTTCATCTCACAGTTCACCTGGTTCGTGAGACTCAATTGTGTGGACCAGCTTACATGAGATGGATGTACCCGGTTGAACGATACATGAAGATATTAAAAGGGTATGTTAAAAGTCGCAGAAGGCCTGAGGGTTGTATGGTTGAAAGGTACATTGTTGAAGAAGTTGTGAGTTTTGCACAGAATACCTTAGTGGTGTGAACTCCATAGGGCTTCCGATCTCTGGACACAACACAAGCTCGGAATCAGGAGGGATTGGGGCAAATGAAGTCATAGGTATTCAAGAGAGGAATGGGTTCAAGCACACCTTTATGTGTTGCACAATGATGATGAGGTAGAGCCGTATGTTGAAATTCACAAGGACGAACTTCGGAACTCGAATCCTAACCGAGGAGATAATTGGATCACAAGGGAACACAATCGAAGCTTTATCTCATGGTTTCAGTCGAGGATTTTTCATGAAGCGCACCATAATCCTACTTCAGTCTCTACTAGACTAAGATTTTTAGCATATGGCCCAAGTTTGAATGTAATATCATACAAGGCTTACTTGATTAATGGCTACACTTTCTACACAAAGGCCCATGATGATAGAACAACAGTCCAAACAGTGGTGTGACTTTAATTGCCCAAGCATTGCACATGTCAAGTGCAAAAGATAGAAATCCAGTTTATGCTAATATGTCATATTTTGGGGTGATTGATCGCATATGGGAATTGGATTATACTCACTTTCGGTTGCCTGTGTTTGGTTGTAAGTGGGTTGACAACAATACTGGTGTTCGGGTCGATAACCTTGGCTTCATGCAAGTTAATTTTAGCAAGGAAGGTTACAAAGATGAGCCATTTATCCTAGCATCCCAAGCTCGGCAAGTTTTCTATGTTAGTGATCCCGCAGATGTGAATTGCTCCATAGTCATGTTAAGTAACAAATTCAATGACAACCCAAATCTGGATGAAAATCAAGGGGATGATGTTGAAGATGATCCTTTTGTTACGACATCACAGTTATTACATGGTGACTCAACAACAGATGATGGGTTGTACCTGAGAGAGGACCATAATGAGGGTATTTGGTGTTAACCCATCAATTCGTCTAAGAAATGTTCCCACTAGTGTCAAACTAACTAGAAAAAGAAAAAGATGAGCCACGTATGTTTTTACTTATTCAAATTGCTCCATATTTATTTTGTCTTATTGTTTACCTGGTCCAGTTTATGCAATTAATGACTTATATATGTTTCTCATGCAGATATCATGTCAGGATCAGATAATGATAACATGGATTCCATACACAGACGTGGGGCAACAATTATGGCCCAAGTCATCAAAGAGCGGAATAAAGGAAACAAAATACAGGTAACCAATTGTATGTTAAAATCAATTATGTTCACATCAAATTATGTTAACATCAAATTAAGGTTATATACTTTGTCCTTTTGTTTAGGTTGCATGGAATGACAGGGGTCAACCTGTTAATCCCGGAGCAACTACACTCAGTAGTTATATTGGTGCAGTTGCTCGAGCAAAGGTACCAATTACCATTAGACAATGGAAGGATGAAGAAGTTCTTCCATTTAAGAACATGATATGGGAGGATATAAAGGTACATCCTAGCATCCCATCTTTATATCTTAAGATAATTAAGGACACCTAAAGTAATACATTGGTAATTGTTCTGATTTCTATGTAGTCATGTTTTGACATTGATGAGTCCCACAAGAGGTATGTGCTCATGTTGGCTGGTAAAAGAGGAAGATCCTTCAGGTCTGTGTTATCCACCAACCATGTATTTGATGAGAACGGAGAAGTAATCCCACATCCTCCTAAGAGATATGAGGATGTATATCACAGGAGCAATGGGAATACTTCGTTGCCCTACGGACACAAGAACGTTTTCAGGTATCGTAATCAACCATATGCTCCATGTTTTTTAATTCCAGTTTGTTAAAGTATATGTTTAATACTTGTATATATAACTCGTTGCAGGAAATAAGTAAGTTAAACAAGGAAAGAGCATCGAACCCCCGAATATCCATTATAGAGCCTCTCGCTTGGGTTATGCTCGACTTGAACAACAAATTGTGAGTATTGTCATTAACAACCCTATACCAAAACAGTGTTATTTGTTAGTACTTATAGTAAGTAACTTAATGTAAACAGATAAAAGAAGCGGGTGAGGAGTCTGGCGAAGTGTCACGACATGCATTGTGGAGAGTCACTCGCATAAACAAGAAAAAAAATGCCAATAATGAAGTCATTGAAGAGGTCTTTACACAATGTGTAGTATATATTTAGTGTTATTATGTGTTAAATTTAGGGTTATTTTTGAATCATTGAGTTTACGATTTTCACATTTTGGATATCAGGAACAAATATTATCCCAAGCCGACGAATCTTCTCCTTCTGATGAGAGAGAAGTTCTCGACAAGGTTCTTAAGAAAGACACATATAAGGGACGTGTTCGGGGTATGGGTTTTGGTGTATATCCTGGCCAATATTTCAAGCGTTCGCCTAAACCCAGAGAAGATGTTGTTTCCAAAGAGAAGTATGATGAAATGTATGACAAATACCGGGAAATGCACGATGGTTATCAAACCATACAAGAACAACTTGCCCAAAATACAAGAATGATTGAAGAACTTACGAGACAACGGAGCATGCATGGTTCTAACACATCTCCCAGACCCGCCTTTCCTGTGGTAATTTATTGTTTATATTTTTGTTAACTATTTTGTTTTATTCCACACTATTTATCCATAAACATAATTACTTACCTCAATTGTTTAGGGCATTTTTCAATGCATATTATATTTGGGAGACACTGTCTTGAGAGTGGTTGGTAAGGGGCAAGCACACAATTTACCGGACCAGATGTTACACAGTTGCCCTCTTCCCTCCGACCAATTGAAGGTGATGGTTCAAGTCGCTACTGACCCACATGCACCCCTTCCATGCCCAGATCGTTTTGGGGAATTGAATACTGTGGAGGATGCGTTAGGGTGTTTCGTGGCTTGGCCATGTACTTATATTGGATTGGATGCATTGGTATGTGTATAGTTTTATTTATGTAAAAAGTTTACTAATATAAGTTCAATTTCAATTACTAATCCTTGAATATGTTGTATTTTAGACTCCCCAGACCTCTGCAGCGGCACCACCTATGGAGACACATCATTTCAATGAATCACCTATTCATAAGTCTCCAATCATGGAAAGTACTCCACGGGTGGTCACCTCAAAACCCACCGCACCTCCCGGCATGAACCTGCAATACTTGAAATGTTTTTATTCAGTAAAGATTAAAGGAACTGGTTCCACCATCTGCTGCAACATAGCTGCGGGGATTATTCAAGAGGATGAAGTGAACACATACATTGACGAAAATAGTCTCCATGCTTTGTTGTATCGTGACTGGTTAGATGCCACTGCCATAAACATCTACTCCAGGTATTTTGAATTTTAAAATTTCATAGTATGTGATTCTCATTTAATGATAAGTTTGTAAAATTAGTTAACAATATCCAAATTTTTATTGCATAGTTACTTGTACAAGGAGATATTGGTTCCAACTGCCCGCCGCGATAGATATGTGTTCATTGGTCCAGAAATAACCACAGCTTTGTTTCATCAAGTAAGCATGACAAAGTGCTGGGTAGGATCTTGTACAACAAACGGGGGCAAGATAAGCTCTTTCTGATTCCGTACAATCATGACGGGTATGTGACGTAATATTTCAATATAACTAATTATAAAACATTGCCTGTTTGACGCATTTGACAATATCATTGTAGGCAACACTGGGTTCTCTGCGCCTTGAGTTTGGTAGATTTTGGCAAGGTTTACTTTTTGGACTCCTTGCGCAAAGACCCCACCCATTACGAACCGATGAAGTCTATGATTAATAAGTAAGTTTTTTATGTTAAGTAACATTATACAATCACACTTACATTTGTTTAATTAGAGTTCTCATACATATTATTTGTTTTATTGGTTTAGATCTTTTAAAGAATTCCGAACGCTAAGTGGTTTTCAAACTTCAAAGAATATGATTATACCTGATCCCATTTGGTACCGCATACAGGTAATGTTGCGCGAACTCTTGTGTTCCTTCATAACTTATCATTACGTAACTTGATTTCATTATAAATTATTTTTGTAGTGTCCACGGCAAACTAACAACAGTGATTGTGGCCTTTATGTTATGCGTTTCATGAAGGAGATAATCCATCAAAATGCACTCACTATATCAAGAGAGGTAACTTGGAATTGTTATAACAAGTATTTTTATCCCCATTTAGAACTTCTATTAATGAAATGAAATTTTGGGTTTTTATATAGTATTTTGCTCAACACGATGCCCGAGTTACACTGTGGAGCAACTTGATGAGGTTAGAGAAGAATGGGCAAAACATGTTGTAACCAATTGTCTGTGATTGATTTGTAATTGTTGATGGTAAGTAATTACACATGTACTATTAATATGAAAATGTTGTACAAAGATGTTAACTAATGATAAGTTCAATTTCAATTTTGTATACTTTGATTTGAATGTTATATATACTTTAATGACAAGCACTTGTTTCATGACATGAATTATGGCTGCTGGTATGGAGTTTTACAGGTGTTTGATAAAGTGGGATAACTTGTAAAAACAGAGGAAACTCTGCCAAATTTTTTTTGCTTATAATGAGTACACTTATTCATGGTTTAGGATGTTGTTTGTTAAGCATATTCTATGCACTTTTGACATTACTTTCATGACATGCTTTTGGCTGTTGGTATGGATTTTTACAGGTGATTGTTAAATTGGGAAAACTTGTAAAACAGAGGAAACTCTGCCAAATTTTTTATAGGTTAATAACTAGACTTAGTCTTGGTTAAGGATGTTGTATATATTAAGCATATAATTCAAAACTTTTGAAATTAATTTCAAGGATGAAATTATGGCTGCTGTATTGAGTTTTGCAGGTGTGAAATACTGTATTCACGGCTTCATCTAAATTATAGAGCAAAAAAAAATAGAGCAAAAAAAAAAAAGGGAAGGAGGGCGCTTCATTGGAGCGCCCTGGTTGGTCAGGACAAGGGCGCTTCCTCGAAGCGCCCTCCATATGCACGTCCTGTGCATATGGAGGGCGCTTCAAGGAAGCGCCCTTGTCCTGGCCAACCAGGGCGCTTCCTTGAAGCGCCCCTCCTCACCTGACACATTGCAGAGGGCGCTTCCGTGTTTTTCAGAAGCGCCCTTGTTTACTAACTTCAGGGCGCTTCTGGGCACGCCCTCGTTTTAACGACGAAACAAGAGCAGTTTCTACGAGGGCATACGGAAGCGCCCTTTTATGCTACACGGAAGCGCCCTTAAATAGCTTTTTTGGCCATAGTGGACATGATGGCATCTCAAGAGAGCAATGGCCTCTTTTCTATCATTCACTGACTTGCTTGTTTTTTTTTTTCATTGATAATGCAGGAAATATGTGAGAAAAATATTGCAAATCGACTCAAGCAATCTATTCCGCACACACTTGGGTCAAAAACAATAGCTAGGAAGAAGCATGATTTGGTATAGTTAGTTCATGATATCATTATTTCATATCTAATATTAGAAAATCCAAACTGGGAGATCCTATGGCAGGGGTGAAATGTATTCCATTTCCCACAAGAAAAAAGATGGAACTTTTGTTAATGATGAGGCTAAACAAAAGAGTGTGAGTAAAATATGTTCTTTGAGTTTATACTTTTTACCATATATAAGCTTTGTATGCTTGCTTACATGTTAGTTAATTTTATATGTAGGATTTATTAGATGAACAAACTGAACAGATGTCTTATGAAGAGGATGCTTATACTAATGTTTTTGGGAAAGAGCACCTAAGACGTGTGCGAGGCATGGGGTTTGGTGTTTACCCATCTCAAGTCCTTGGACCCGCTTATCGTTTGGAAACTCAACCATGTCATCTTCTAGTGGGGATTCATCATCTGAATTAGCTAAGTTGAAAACAGAATTGGAGGCAAGTAATGCAAGAGTTGAAGCTTTCGAGCAAGAAGTGGCGAAAGTTCAAAGTTTAGAGGACCAAATTTCCTTCCTTATGAAAAATTATGGGGGTCAATTGCCAGCCAGATTTAATCGGGTAATGAATTTAAAATTATTGAATGTGGATCAATTTCCCTCTTGATTTTTTACTCTGGTATATATTCCACTGATTATAGGGCTACCAAACCAAGTTGTCTAGCGGATAACAACTTGTTGACAAGTAATTGAAATAATTGAAATAATGCATGAAGAGAACTGATTAGAGTGAATTTAACAGAAACGGAAACAATAGGCTTGTCTTCTCTTATTCTCTTGTCATAAGGTTTCTTGTTGTCTTGATCATCCCAAGGTTGTTATTGGTAGGCCCATTTTGTTTTTTATGCATGTCCTGCATATATATAAGCCGAGTGCTTGTATTAGTTTTCTTCAAGTGTGATCTTATATTAGTTTCCTTCATGTGTGATCTTGTTGTATTGTCAATACTGCTATTTAAGTGTTGTTTAGATCATCTCTGCTGTCCCCTATAATGCATTTCTGGATAAAGTCTCGCTAAAGTCTGGACAAGTTGTTTTTCACTTGTACCTTAATGGTTGCTGATATATTGGGTTGTAAGGCAAGTGGTAGGAATTTAATGTCTGATGTGTTCTCAAGGCTACTTTGCTTGTATATAATCTCGACTGAGTTTACCTGTTAGCTTTGTGGGGTGTTTTCAATTTTGATTGGGAAGTTTTTTTGTTGTTACACAAATTTGCATGCATGCATGGTGCTCCCTTTCTTTTTGATGTCCATGGACTATTTGGTATCTAGCTTTTATAGTCTTTTTGGTTGCTCCCTTTCTTTTTTATGTCTAGGGACCATTTGGTACATAGCTTTTATATTCTTTCTATTTCCCTTGCACGAGAATGCTTTCTATAAACAGGTTTATAGGTTTTGTTCCAATTTTGTTCTTTTGGTTTTTTTCTACTCTACGTGAGATTTGAGTTTGAACACCCCTAGTACTCATTTTAATATATTTTTTAGCTTATAAAAAATATGACAGCCATAACTTGGATTAATCTTTTACTAATTGGAGTTTCTCTTTAATTTCAGGTTACAGATTTAGGTTCACCGACGGAAGCTAGACCTTCTTCCTCGGCTAGTCACAACCCACAAAATCATGGACCTTCATTAACTGTTTAGTTCTTTATTTAGGATTTTAGGATTTATTGACTTATTATTTTGAGATAAACTAATATTTTGCTACAATTGTATGTACTTAATTTACATTTTATAGAAATTGTTATTTAATTTTGAATAGAATTAATTGTTGAGTTTTCTTATTATTATTTTATATATATTTTGAAATAATTTGATGGTTTAACAACAGGAACAGGTAAAAATTAACTAATAAAAAGATAAGATGTATAAAATATAATAAAAAATAATTGCGGCGGTTTATATAAACAGCAGTGAAATGAATTTTTTAAAACATTTCAAATCATTTTTGCGATGGTTTGAGAACCACCCCCAAAGTAAAAAATTTAAATCAAATGTCATTTTGCGGTGGTTAGAGAACCACCCCCAAAATATGAATTTAAAACCATATATGTCATTTTTGTGGAGATTTTTGAACCGCCGCCAAATTAAAAGTAAAAAAAATATTTTATTATTTGCAGCGCCGCTAATTGACATGCTCAAACAGCGACAGTCATTCCAGCAGTTGACAGAAACCGCCGTAAAACAACCGCACTCAGTGATATCCGCGACAGTTTAGTAACCGCCGCGAGTATCATTTTGCAGCGGTTGAAACCGCTACGAATTGCTTAAATAACCGCCGCAACATTCCTACTTTCTTGTAGTGTTATGTTTAGCTTTTACGACTAATATTATCAAATTAAATTAATAAACTTAACACTATAAAAAAAAATAGGAGTTATATTTTAAGGAATTCCTCTCTTATTTAAAATATATCTAATATCTTATATTATAAGCTTTTATTATTTTATACCAATCACTTTGTGAAAAAATTACGCTCTTAAAAATACACACAAATAAATTTATGATTTTTAATTGATATTACATTTTATAAATATAATTTAAATACAATTACAAAAAAATTAATCAATGTCAAAATTTACATGAAATTTATTTAATAATATAAAAATAATATTAGTTTACATGATATCAAATTATCACTTGTTCATCAGCTGGTAAGGGGCTGTTCCAACTTAACCAGTGGTCTTGAATTCGAGCCCTGGGTATGCAGTTGTGTTAAATACTCGGAAGGAGAGCTTTGCCGCCCATAGAGGTCCTACTCGGCTCGACAGGTTGCCTCCTGTGGAGGATACCTGTGGTCTTGGACAAAAAAAAATTATCACTTTTTCTAATCATCATAAATTATCACTTGTTCTATACACAAACGTCTTCATTTCATTTTATTATTAAATAAAAAGTTATTGTACGTTCCTACATAGCGAGATAGATATTATAACGCTTTTTAACATGTGCATTAGGATAATAAAGTTAAAATGAAAAAATAATTAATATTTATCAATATATTAAATATTAAGATAATTATATTTTTTAATAAAAAAAATTCATTTTTAATTTATTACACTATGTAATTTTAAAAAAATTGATATTACAGTTATGAATTTTGTACCCTACCCTCCACTACTATCGCCAGCTATGTAAAAATAAAATAATTAATTTCTTACCACACTTGGGTCATCTTCTGAGTGTCAGAATTCTCTTCTGCTCGCTGGCTCTCAGCAGAATTTAGCTACTCAATAGCTCAGAATCCTTGACCATAAAAAAAAGCTCAGAATCAGCTACAATTTTATTATATGGAGAGATAGCCAATGACACCCTTCAAATTCTCCTTAATTTCAAGCATACACGCCACTTTTCTTCTACCAATCACAAGCACGATCTTCCTCAAGAGATGCCCACAACAATCCACCTTCAACTCGGTGTGATAGAGGAGCACGGTGGGTAAAATTAATTAATAATTTCCGTGGGCCAAGCTGCCTTATTATATATATGATCATGAAGTGTCATTTCTTAAGAAGCCATAACAAGTTAATTAATTTACATGTTGAATTTTTCATTTTCAGCTTACTACCACAACAGATCATGAATTATTGAAACTCAATTTTGCGAGAGATTACCCTCAAGCTAAGTAGGTAGGACATGCTATCGAGGCAATCAATTATAGCGAGAAAACAAAAAAACATCAAGCAAACCTCTGGAAAGGAGGTTTTGTATACACATACATAACTGGATATTATACACCTCTGATACCCTTTAATTACACGTACGTTCTTATTTAATTACATCTGAATTCTGAAGAGAGAGCTCAACTAAACTACAACTAAAAGCCTGAGATGCCAAACCGCACACAGCTAGCTAAACTCGCATGAACTCAACTGATCAACTCATTTTAGCACATTCATATATACATTTACATATATATTCACAAAAACTAAACGAAAAATTGGGTACAGCAACGGCCAAACTCCAAAGAAAAGCAAAGATCTTCAGTCATCGATCTCATCCGTTACGGAGGCTAGGCTCATTTCTCACACATCGAAAGGAGAAGAAGGGCTTGCTCTGTTTTGGCCTGTCTTCTCGTACGCATCTGATGTCGACCTTCTTCGAAAACGGAAGGGTTCTCTAGCCCCTACAAAAATACACACACATATATATATATTAGTACGTACGTATAACATACTATTAATGTATAGCAAATTAATCCGGATGCTATTTGCATGTTCCTTCTTTCACTTTTTCTATCTTTCTTTTTTTTTTTTAATTTGTATATGTCTCCTCATATTTCCATATTTTTTAGGCAAATTTTCAAACACAATATAGATCTCGATCTGCACAATTTTTTAAATAAATCATGAAACTTTCTAAAGCCCAGTGACACATATATGTGCATGGTTAAAGCACTTGAACCTAAATAAAAATGAATATCGCTATTACATTAGTTGTAGATAGTTATATATCAGGCACATGGACATGTGCACGTCCTTTTCAATATCCAACCTGCTCGAAGGAAACAAAACGTACACCATCATGACCCGCCCACCTTGCCACGTTTATCATCATCCATTTAGAAAGATAGACGCCGTCCAAAAGGACAAAATTACCCTCATACACAATTCTAGAGCACCATCTCTCACACTCACACTCACTCTCACTCTCACTCTCACTCTCACTCCCGCTCCACTCTCTCGCATACACTTCCAAGGATTAATTTGACATTTTACTTACACGAAATATAACAAACAAAAGAACTACCTTACCAGAAAACGGAGACACTGGAGGAGTAGAACCGGCGGGGGAAGCCGGAGCCGATCCACTCTGACTCTGGTATCCAGGTGGTTTCACGATCATGATACTACGTGTCACTCTCATCGCATCCTCCGGCGAATCCTCACCGTAGGATCTGAGAATTACTGAATATGACATTATTTTGGAGGGACTCCCTTTTGCGCTATATATATTTGCCTATTTGGAGGTATTCGCTACCTAAAATTTAGAATATACTAACAAATTATAATCCGCGAGAGATTACCGGTCGTGATGAGAGAGAGAAATTCTAAAATGGTTCATGAAAAATTGCTACATCATGTAAAATTGTCTTTTACATATAAAATGGTCCCTAAAAAATAAATAAAAACAAGTAAAGTAGTTCATGAAACATTAAAAAATCATGCAAATTAGTCCTTGAAAATGACCTTTTGACCATTTTATATAATAGAATAATCTATCATGGACTAAACTGCACGATCACGAATCTCTCACGGATTATAATTTGTTAGTATACTCTAAATTTTAATTTACAAATACACACTACCTTTTACATGTCTTATGTATGGACGATTCTAGGTGGATTTGTTCTATACAATACAACTTACATTTTATTGATTATAAAAAAAATATAATAATTTCACTTTTTTATATGATTATTTGAGTTTAATTTAAAGAAAAATATCAATTTACTTGTATAACATATACTAGTTTCAGTGAGTATAGATCAATTTAAAGTTGAAACAAGAAATTTTACATTATATGATTTATCGATTTGATTTTTTATTCTTTTTAACCAATATTTCATAAAAAAAAGTTGGGAACAAATTTAATATCAATCATTAATAAAAGGGAAATACTAACGAGTGTCTTAAGGCACTTGTTAAGAAATCAAACTTAAAAAGATTTTATTAAAATGTGTAACTTTTAATGTTACAGATGTAATTAAAAGGGGCCAAATATGAATACTATTTTATCGAGAATATAAATTTTATTATTAAATAAAAAATTGTTATAAAATATAAGATAACAGTAGAATAATATGTAACCAAAGAAAAATGTAGATAAATTGAAAGTAACTAAATGGTAGGAAATTTTGTCGACAAGATATATTATTATATAATAAGAGTTACGTTTTTTTCATGTCACAAAATCCATCTATTATTGACTCTACACTAAACATCTTGACAATTTCTCTTTCAATAAAGACAATGAGACAATACTTCAGTCTAGTTAATTTTTAGTTAGGCAGTATATCTTCTTTTAACTAGGTTTCCACTATATAACTTTATTCAAATATATGAGAAAATGTATTTGTACAGTCAAATTATATAATACTTGCTCCGGTCCTATTTTAAGGCACAACTAACTGAATTACACAAACAAATAAATTAAAAGTGGGTAAAGTTAGTTAATTTTATTGGAGTTTTAAAAAATAGTTTAACTTCTAGTTTTGCCCCTATTTAATATTATTGACTAACTCCACTAACATTTGATAGTTGGAAATATATTAATGTTAATAAGGGTAAATGAAAGAAATGACAATAAAGGCTACCTTGAAATTGTAAAGTGCTTTGTAAAAGAACCACAAAAACTTGTAAGAAGTGCCTTATAAAAAAGACCGGACAGAGTAATAATCTCTGCAATAATAATGAGAGAAAAAAGTGAGATTATAATAAGTGATTTAATAGAATTTAATAAAAAAATTGTATAAATTACTATTTATATTATATATATATATAACAAAAAGTGATAGCCCCCCTTTGTCCCTTAGAAGCACCGCCGCTGCTGTGATTTCTAATGAAAACCTTCTATATATAGATCCTTAGCAGATATCCTTAGAACACTTGTTAACACGACTCTTAGTAAAATGAGCGTTAAATTTGATGAAAAAGAATTTAAAATATTATATTTTCACATTTTGGACCACATGAACCATACCATAGATATTCCATTTAAGTATTACTACTTTATATTTGTTTGGTTTTTTATAAAGTTTCAGAAGTATTTTTTTAGTTGTTTTTTTTTCATTTTTATCTTTTATAGTTAATAAGTTTTTATAATTTTCAAGATTTGATTAATATAGAGAATTTAAGATAATTTAATTTTAAATAAAAGTAAATTTGAGAGTTAAGTTTTTTTAAAATCAACATATTAAAATAATGTCTTTTAATCTAAATATTCGAGTGAAAAAAGTATTATAAATGAAACCAAATATAGTATTAACTAGGATTTAATGAATGTACACTATATGTAAAGAAATTTTATGTTGTTATTCAATGATATATTGTCACATTATTTATTAAATTTAATAATATATAAGGTATTTTATTTATTAAATGATGCGTTAACACATCATTAGATAACAACGTAAAATTTATTTACACTACCATTTTAATTAAAGTTTTTTATTTTATTTTTGACCAGAAATCCCCTCGTAAATATACATATAGATGTGGATCATATGGTAACAATCTACTCCCATTATTATATAAAACTACTACTTCACGATTTATTAATTTTATTATAATCAAGTTCATACTAAATAAATCTACTATTTTTATAACTAATTAAGCCCTAAGGACTTGATATGAATATTTAAAATGAAAAAAAATTAAAGAAAAATATTTATTGTTTTTTATATTTAAGATGATGTAAATAATTTTTTTAAAAATGTATTATTTTATAAAAATTGATAAAATAATATTTTTATTATACGTAACATTTCAAATAATAAAGTAACATAAAATTAAAAGAAATCAAAACATAAAATTATAAGTTAATGTAAAAATACTATTATATATGTTATAAAATAAATAATAATAGGTTAAATAATAAATATTTACATATAATCTTTAAACATGAATGTGTTTATTTGATAAAAAAAGTATTTTAGATTACATAAATAAATTCAAAAATTAAAAATAAACTAATTCAAAGCAATTTTCTGACAGTAACTTTTTATCATTTCAATCAATTTTTCACATATTTTTATTAATTATGTATCGAATAAGTGATATTTTAGGATTAAACAAATAAACGTATGCATGGCTAGTTCATCAATTTTTCGATACTCTTATGATCTACTTAATTTTAAGCCTATATATATGTTTTTTTTGTGACTTATATATGTTAATACATATAGAGTTGGATGGTTTTATGCAAATTAAAGAAATTTAAAAATTTCTAACATTTATATATCATTCATAAACTTAAATACAAATAATTGATAAAAGGATTTAATTGATATACACTGTAGTGTAAAGAAATTTTACACAGACATCCAATGGTGTGTTGCCAAATCATTTAATGAATATGACATCTTATGTGTTATTAAATTCAATAAATGATGTGACAACGCATCATTGGATGTCTGTGTAAAACTTTTTTATACTGACAGTGTATATATATTAATTTCTTGATAAAATATCAAATGCCTTGACATTTAAATCAAGAAACATTGAGTTTTCTTTTGTTATATGAATTAACTTGAGCAAAAAAAATATTTAGCTGAAAGTTTCAAGCGTGTCCAGGAAACTTATTATTATAACATGTTTGATTATCGTAAAAAACCATTTAAATCATAATTTTGGCAAAAAAAAATATGATCTCTTCTACTTTTGCTTGAATCATTATTTTAAATCTTTAAATGTAAATATGTACAATTTTTCTAATTTGCTAAAAATTTACAATACAAAATCATAAAAGAAAAATTTTACAAACTCTCCTCATTGTCTTTTTGTCTCGTATGATATAAAATAGTCCACAATATACAAACATGATAGTGGCAAATTGAGGCAGCTGATTCAATCGCTTTCTATCTTTATATCTTTTGTTTTTTCTTTTGTTGTGTTTTTGTTGTGTTTTTTGACAAATCTGTTTTCTCCCTCTTCTTTCTCACTTATCTGTGCGTCTTCTCCATGATTGCTCTTTAAAAATTGGTATTGGGCATCATTCGGACGAGAAAGACATTAACCACTAGGACAAGAGGGTATGTGCAATTGGCAAACTTCCGTTTACTTTTCAACGTACGCATGCATGATTTTTAAGTTTTTTCAACTTAATTACATAATCACTTAAGATAATTGACATGTTTAGAAAGGGTACTCTTTATTTTTTATTCTTTTCCCGAACAAACAAAAGATATAACATCCACATCAATCATCACCAACGGATAAGCAAACAGCATTCAATTCTACAAGATAAAACAGAGTAGAAAAGGGAAAAAGAAAAAAGAAACATTTGAACCAGGCCAAGCCGCAAATTAAAGTTCAACAAATTCACCAGTAGCTAGAATTACAGGTTTGTTAAGTTAACCACACAATTAATCTTCACCCAACATATGACCACCTTAATTAGACAAGGAAAACCTTTATCATTTTTGCCGTTTGAGATTTCAAACAGTAGGGAATATATCCAAACCTCGTCAATGCATTGACAAATGTTATTTTTCTTAAAAATAAAGATACTTTGACACTTCTTAAATGTATTACAGTTTAAGTGAAAGAGAGACACGTAATTTGTTTGGAAGAAGAGAAAAAATGAATGAAGTTTTTATGTTGTTTGAATTAAAGCTATGGTTAATTTGAGGAGAGAAATAGGGAATATAGAAATAGGAAAAAACAAAATAGGAAAGAGAGAAAGTGGTGAGCAATAAGGTAGATTTATAGCTTATTTGGATTTGGAGAAATATGAGAGATAGATAAGTGTAACTCTTTGTCTACTGGTGTAACTATTAGGTTTCTTTGAGTCTCTTTTAGGAGGTCAGGGTTCTTTGTCTTTGATTTTTCTTTGGTATGCCATAGTGCGAATCTAGGGAATTTTGTAATTTTGATAGAATTTACTACGTCTCTGTACTTTGGGTCGTGTAGGTCGTCTTCTGTTTTTACCTTAATTGGGCTTATTTGATCCAGTAATGCAAAGTTCTTTCGACAAAAAAAAAGATAAGTGTAACTCTTCCTTCTCTTTACTGGTTGAGTGGAAAGTGAGAAGAGAAAAAGTAATTCTTTTCTAAATTGACAATAATGCCCATACATTATAATTGATTATTTTCTAAATTATCATTGTCATAAGGGTATTATTGTAAAAAGGCAAAGCTTCATCTCTCCACTCAAATTTTCCCCAAATTGGAGACTCGATTTTTGTGGGCTCCATACATTTTTATTCTCTCCTCTCTATCTCTCTTTAATATCAAATGAGATTAATCGATGGACATCTTTCTCCACAATCTCTCTCTTTTTCAACGTTCTCTTTGGTATTTCTACCCAAACAAACACACGCTAATTCTACGTTTGGTAAGATATATATGGTGTAGAAATAATTAGTATGGGAAGGGAAATGATAGAGAAAATATGTGCTTCCTTAGTCCGGTGTACATAATAAATGGAGTGGAGATTCAAAAGAGGGGGTGGATCTCATTAATTTATATTTCTTTGCATGAAAATGCATAGAAATGTGAATGTCTTCCTCACTTAACAAAAAATGACAAAAAATATAACTCTCTCACATCACTTTTTATCCAATTAAATAATCATCCTTTTTTTCTTCCATTTTATACTCACTTCTCTCATACATGCATATTGATTATCTTTATCTCATCTCTATTTCCCTCTTCCATATTATTTATTTCCTCTTATCAAACAAAACATAAGAGAAAGAAGGGAGAAAGAATTGTTGGTTTTATCTCCTTCCTTTATTTGGTAGGAGAAAGTGGGAGAAGAGAAAATAAGTTTGGTATAGAAAGACAAAAATGCCTCTAAATGGAAAAGAAGAGAAAAAAACTCCTTTGAAGTGGAAATTCACATGAGTTCATTTCTCTCTTTCCCTTTTCTTCTCCACCAAATAACTAAACCTCCAACTTTCTTTCCTTTTCCTCCCCTCCCTTTCTTTCCTCACACTTTCTATAGAAACAAATAAAGGGTAAGAAAAGACACAGAGGTGAAAGTAAAGTCGACAGAATGTGTTAACTCGATCGGGTCGGCTCACAAAAACCCTAAAAAACATAGGACGAACTTTTATTTTAGAAGTTTGAATAACTCTTAGGTTTTTTAGCTCAGACCAATAAAGCTCACTGCCCCCGAAAAGACTAGACTACCCGCAAAAAAGACCGTAAAAAATGTAAGGTTCAGACTTTTATTTTAGATGTTCGAATATCTCCTGATTTTTTAGCCCGATTTGTAAAAATCCGCTACCCATATCGGGTCGACTAACCTCGAATTGTCAGCTCTAGGTGAAAGACACAATAGATAACGTGCTAGGAAAAAAAGTTGAGATAAAATAAATATATTAAACAATGCGCGAAAAAAAATAAAAGTTATTTTTATAAATCCATTATAGGCACAACCATAGATTTAATATTCCAACAAATTTCATTTTAAGCACCATCCGGGTAATGCTTGCTAACAGATCTTGACCTCAAATCCGTGTTTAAAAGGATACAACCCAATTCAAGTATTAAAGTTGAATCCCCACTAAACACATTTTTCGGTAGGGGTGAGCAGCCTTAATTGTGACTAAGTCCAGGATTGTTCATGGGGATACCTATGATTTACACACAAAAAAAAGGGCCTCTTAGACATTAAATTACCATATATAAGAATGTATAAAGATGTTTGTGCAGCTCATACATGATGCTTCTCATAGTAAACAGAGAGGAATAAAGAAGGACGAAGGAAAAAATAGGAATATATATGATTAGTGATACTAAAAAAGAAAACAGAGTGACGGGGGAGAAAATAAAATGTGAAAGTGCAAAATTTGTTGATCGATGTATGATATGATCAGAAATATTTGAAATATCCACTGTGGCTTATTAGATTAGGCATGAGCTAAAGAAGGAATTGCATATTTTATATGGTATAAATTTCATATCTAATGGGAAATCAGAGCACAAATTTCTCCGGGTGTTTTCTGCCCAAATCTAGTAGTCTCCAACAAGTAACCCAAATGAAATGACAATTTGTTTCTGTTTCTGCTTATCTGCACTGTCTAATTTACCACTATCAGTCTATAATCCCACCGTATAAAGATTGAACGTTTACTCAACACTGCCTTCTCCAGAGGCCAATACATACGTCAATGCCTTCTGACATGTCACTTAAAATTAAGAATTGCCGTTGGATAGCGTTTACAAATGGGCCAGACTTCCTTCTCCTCTAATCATACATCCAGAAAGTAACTTTTTATATTACTAACTAAAACATATTTAGAAATACATAGTTATTGTTCTCACTTGATAATGGTAGGATACAATTCCTCATATGCAAATTTGAGGAATATCATGAACTGTTAAATTAGTATTACATTTCTTAAAATTGGAGGTAACGCAACAAAACACATCCGAGATAGTGTGAAAATAGGGAAAGATTTTGAAGTAGGAATATAACTTCTGAATTTCTCATCTTAATTACTACATTTAACATAGATTATGTTTTTTAAAGATATATTTTTAAATATTTCAAAGTTATATTTAATCCAAGATAAATCTTTAATGAGATGAAATTCTCCCGGTGCTTGTTTTTCTTTTCACAGAACCTAAACCAAAATTTTGTTGAAGAGATATCACTTTTATAGTTCACACAACACAAGTAATTAAAAAGATAAGAAATTTCTATCAGAATATTTTTAAAAACAGTGATCAAATTGCCCTTTCTGGCGGCAGGAAGTGTCCAAGTAAGTTCAACAAAACTGACACATACATGCGCAATGATACATATATGTGCACCTTTATACAATCAAACGGTTGATCAACAGGTACGAACAAGATTCAGTGGGGTATGTATAGAGGTCAAATTCAGGGTCAAATCTATAATACTATCAGTTCTCACAGCCACTACCTCCTCTTACTGACTAATGTTTTTCATACAACAAAAAATATACAACAACTCATACAATATACTTTTATTTTCTATATCTCTCCATTATCACATCCCACATTTCTCTCTCTTACTTCTATTTTCTATTTTGTCTTTTTATGTTATATTGTTGTAGTGGTGTATGAAAAACATTACTCCCTCCCATTTCCACACACAACGTGCATCACGCTGTCCCAAATCAGATTATTATTGATATTGGTCTGCGTATTTCACGCACTTACCAATTCTTGATGACAGAGCTATAATCTCTGACTGACTCACCCTCAGTTCTTCTTAATTGGGTTTAGTAATGAGTGGACTTGATATATTGCTTCTTTAGCTCGTGTGTGTCATTAAAGAATGCCCACTTCAAGACTCAATCTCTTTCACTCTCTTTCTTCACAACCAGTGTATAAATACCATGACCTTCTCCATCCAGCACTCTCAAAGTTCAACTGTCAGCTTGGTTCATTGTAATTTTGATTGGTGGGTACTTCCTGATGGAGAAGCAGGGCACGTGCAACATCTCCTTTTCAACTCCAATCTAAGCTATACTTAGTTAATCTGATTTTGCACGTGCTCCCCTTCTCCAACATGATTTTCCCACCTTCTTTCTTTTTCCCATCAAGCTTGTTTTTGAATTGTTGGGTAATTGGAGTGTATTCTGTATTAATGGGTAGATTCAATTTTTGTTGCTTATAAAAAGGCTTGTTTTTTAATTTTGGTGGAATGATGATCATTCCTAGGTTGTTGATCTCTCATGTTCCACGCCCCACGGGTGTGCGCTGCGTGTATTGCTTAATTGTAAGTTAAATAAATGTATGTCACTTTCAGAAACAGCTTTGCATGTGAATGTGGTTCCTATTTTGCAGGGTCAAATGGAATGTACAGAACAGAACAACTCTCAGGTTATATTAGAAGCAGAAGGAAGAGGGTTGACATTATCAAACTAAGAGGAACTTTTTAAGCTTATGAACTTCACTGGAGCTTAGCTTATGATGACATGTGCTGCTCTCTGCATAGCTAGGCCAGGGCTGTTTTTGCCTCCTGAGTTGTATATATATTTACATTTCTCGGACTTTCCCTAACCTTCATCTCTGTTTCTCCATTGTATAGTGTACTTCGTAATTTTTTTTTTCAATATATTGTTCACTAAGACCATACATAGGTATGGATTTCTCATCAGATTATTTGTTACCACTGATGACCAAATGTTCAATTGAATTCTGGTATCCTGATCACTGATTTTTCTATAATAAAATATAATGTGAACAATTTAACTATATCTGGGATGGGATTGAAAGGAATAATGCACCACTGAAGATCATAGCAATGTAATAAAATTATCTTAAATTGTCTTGAAATTAATGTAATAATAAAAAATATATTAAAAAAATATGTCAAAGAATCATTTTCTAATGTGTAGAATTCTTATTCTCATTGTTGCAGGTTGCAATGCATCACGGCAACTGCAAATTAGCAGTCCTCAATAGGCCATGTTTGGATTTTGCCACGTTATCGTATATAGAAATTATTATAATCATTTGGAGTTTCTATTATCAGCTTAGTAAATAAAGACGTGAGCAACAGCAGTTTTAAATCGAATTAATTCAAATTAATAATCCAAACGCCTCTAATATTTTTCTCTTAAATCCTTAAATAGCTATCTTTCCCTGTTCCATAGTCTCTAGCATTGTGCATTTCAAACTTTAAAATTTTAAATTAATGAGTACATCCTGAACAGGAAGATAAAATTTTTAATTTTGAGTTTTGACGAAGCGACTTAGAATATATTTGCTTTAGCGTTAAAACGTAATAAATTTATATTTTTAAAATTATAGAAATAGTTGCATTGATAATATAAACTTGAGTTTTATCGATTTCAACGTCAAATCAAATATATAAGGGCCTATTTGGTTTACGAAAACATTTCCGGTTTCCATTTCCTGTTTTAACTCTGTTTCATGTTTTCAGGAAACAGAAGATGGAGACAGGAAACGAAAACGCAAACCAAACATGCCTTAAATGTTGATTGGTTTTTAATTTGATTTAGAGCATGTCTGGTTTAATGTTAAATGTGGTAAACTCAAGTTTCTAATACTAAAAATAGTTGCATTGAGAAATTCAAACTTACTACTGAATCAATTTTACACAATTAATTTTAAGTCAATCGTATTTAGCGAAATGTGTATCACTCGTTTACTATAAGTGATTATATAATCAATTCTCATCAAACGGACACTTTAGCAATTAATCATACGAGCAAGATGATGTAAGAAGTGGTACTTATTGTCCTTTCCATTGTCTCAGCGCGCTATTGCAATGCAGGGTATCAGTTGTTACTTGTTTTGTTTTTTGGGCAAAGAGAGAGGTTGAAGCTGAAGAGGATGATGGGATGACAGTGAATTGTGATAATGGTAAGAGATGGCGTGAGGGTAATGGAGGTTGACAGTCCAAGAACTGGCAGTGGAACTGCAAGTTATTTTTACCTTAAAAAGTGGGGGACTCTGTTTTGTAGTTGCTGGCTCATTTTAGTTCAGTTCTGCAAGGCAGTGGAAGTTCGTTTATCATATCTATTCTTCTAGTATTGGAAATTGAAGTTTGAGATGAGAGGAAGACAAGAAAAGCCAGTGCAGAATAACCTTACAATGCAAGCAAGCAATGCTACGCCAGAAACAGAGTTATGGGATGGAATTTAAATAGGCCATTTCAACACGCAATGCACAGATATCCAAGTTATTGGATACTAGTAAGTAATTCGGAATTGTGATTACGTACGTCACGGATGGTTGGAGAAGGAAAGGAAAGGAGAAAATTTGTAAGAAAATGACGTAACTAACAAAGTGAATTACTACTCATGCGGGGAGAGTGGTGAGAAAGAAAAACAAAAGTATTTATATTATAATTATGTGGTAAAAGTAAAAATAAAAATAAAAATTCATATATAATTGATGATTTTGTGTACCTTTCGTTTATTTAACTTTAAAAACTGTTGACAAATCTCTAGAAACTACTATATGTAGTGTTAGTATGTTACTAAGAGCATCTATAACAGTATCAGGGAAGCAACAAAGCTGGAGAGAAGCAATGTTGCTAGCTCCATTTTCACCATTGCAAGCAATTGAGCGTGAGTTGCTTCGTGAGCCAAGTTGCTAGCTCTAGCAACCCAAAAAGTTAGAGATATATATTATTATTATTTTTAATGTATTAGAAGCACCCAAAGAGAGTTGTTCCATTGTAGAGATAAAATGTTTAGAGTTGTTTGTATCGCGAACAGTAAAAATGAGGAATATGTATAGGTGGATCCCGCTGGAAGCAACCAAATGGAGTTGCTCCATTGTGGATGCTCTAAGTCAAACATTAGGCATGACAACGAGCGGGATGAGTTCGAGTTCGGTTTTGAAGAGAATGAGTATGACTATGAATTATGAAACTCAACTCTCCGGCAGGTCTCCATCGGGTTCAAGGAAACCCGCATGATTTTACATTCTCTATTTTTCATTTTCTTCTTTATTTTTTATAATTTAAATACATGTTTTTAAATTAACCATATATATTTAACATATTCTAATTCAAATAATATGTAAATATAAAAATTGATAATCCTTAAAAAATAAAAAACTTAATAACTACGTTATATTTTAAGAAAAATGTATAATTTTATTTTTGTTATTTTACTTTTAGTATGATAAAATTATTTAATTATTATATGAAAACGGGGTTGGAATCGAGTTATACTTAAACCTGATCAAAGCGGATTTAATCCATATTTAAACCTAAAGATAACTTTGTACGTATCTGTATAAGCATCTCTACACTTGAATTTGATTGACTTTAATTTTATTTAAAAATATATTTATAATTAAATCTAATATAAATTTTGTAATTCATTGCAAAAATTTCAACATTTACTCATGAGAATTTAAATGAAAAACCAATTTTAATCCAGTACTGAAACACAAAAATTGCCAAAATTTTATCTGAAAAAACAAACATGAGTTTGCATTAGTAGTCAATTGCATATCTATCTCCTATGTTCTGTTTGTTATCAAAGATAACTGTTGAAAGAAGAATGATCCTAGATAGAGATAGATCTGATTCAACTCTCTATCTTCTTTGTTTTACACATTGGAGGGAAGAACATAAAATACTACATAGGCCCCACTTAAAATTTAATCTCTCCGTAAAAAGGGAGAAATGGAGAATAGTAGTGTTATTATGATATCACCCTTACATTTCACATTCCCATTAAAATATGACTCTATTCTATTAATAGTGTTGAGAATAATTCTGTAATCTCAAATGTTTATAACACTCTATTTTCTTTATTTTTACACAATTAAAAAACTCTTTAAACTAAATTCTCTTTTATCCCTCTCGTATTTCTATCAAATTAAATCTCTATTTCTATCCGAATTCACGCAACTTTCTCCTTTTCATGTTTATTGATTTCAACCATACATAATGTTAACAAAATTATGGATTTTAACGAGTGTACTATCTGAGAGCCTTAGACATAGTAAACAATAAACTCCCAGTGCAGGTTATGTCAATCCTCCATTCAAGTAGCACTACTTTGTCCATTCAAATGCATTTAGGGATGACAATTGGACCCAGACTTAGTAGGTTCCCGCAAAAATTACCCATAATGGGTAGTGTAACTACTCACCAAATGGGTCTGGGTCCGGGTATGGGTAATTACCCGCACTTTTTAATGGGTGCGGGTACGGGTACTATGGTACCCTACCCTACCCATACCCGCACTTATATAATATATATAATTAATGTAATTTATATACATATAATTAATTTAATGTATATATATATATATAATTATATTATTAATTACTATTTTTCCCAAAAAAAATAATGTTAATATATATTATAGTCACCAAAAAAAATAACATATATTATTAATTTAATTAATTTAAATGTTATAATTTTGTCCTAAACAATAAAATAGCAAAACATGAATTAATTTTCATTTCCCCTTCCATTGTTTTAATCTTTCATCCACTTCCACATACCATAGTTGTTTTATAGGTTAAACTTGGATGATTTGTGGATTATTTTTCATTTATTTTTTTAATTAGTTTTCATTTTATAATCAATTTATTATTTGTATAGTTAACAAAAGTGCGGGTAATGGGTACGAGTACGGGTACTTGAGTACCCAGCGGGTAAGGGTACGAGTATTAGAATAACTACCCACACGGGTATGGGTCCAGTCCGGGTATTTTTTTAAAGAGAAATGCTAGGAACACACTCTTTTGAACACTCTCTCTAACACACTCCATGTGATTGGTTAAAATCCACATGGGTCCCACCACTTGGGAGTGGAACCCACGAATTTGGTGGGACCTATGTGAATTTTATTCAATCACATGGAGTGTGTTTAAGAGTGTTAAAAAGAGTGTGTTGCTAGCACTCCTCTTTTTTAAAACACGAGTACGGGGATGGGTACTATAGTACCCTACCCATTGCCATCCCTAAATGCATTCCAGCATAGTAATTTATGGTTTACTGTAACAGGTTTGAATTTTCTTATCCACAGTTGAAATTTTTATAAGAACAATAGCAATGAATGGAAAAGAGACGAATTGACAACGCCAGTAGACATTACATCTGTCTCGGTGGGAAATTTCCATACCTCTCCTCCCATCTTTTTTTTACACTACCAAGCAGATGCAGATGTAAGTAACAAAAGAAAACTAGATGGCCGCCTTGAAGCAATGGACTAATGACTTGATCAACCTATTTCAAGTGCCAAACAATGTAGGAACGAATATGGGAGAGGAATTTGAGATGGCCAGAAAACTACAAGTTTATATTCAGATCTGTGAAGCCACTATAACTGCATTAGGACGAGGAGCTTGCATAGCTGATATAAAACCATAGATTCTAACCTCATCATTATCATTTAACAAAAAAAAAAACAGAGATCCATGAAAAGGAAGACGTTGCAATGGAATTTTACCAAAGGTGGAACTTGAGAGTATAATAGGTGAATTATATTCACAATCAAACGTCAAAGACACCGCAAACAAAATTGTTGAATTGCAACTAATGCAGACAAAACAACATATCTCAAACAATAATAGTCAAAAGTGAAGCTAACACGGAAAAAAGGGTAAAGAAAGAGGTTCTAAATTGAATAAATTGATCGCGAGATTAATCTTCTTCCTCTCCTTCATTCTCAGCAATGTTGAAGTACCTAAGTTCATAAATATTTCTATCCTTGTTAGAAGCAATCACTCTGAGCCAGTCCCGTACATTGTGTTTCTTCAAGTACTTCTTTGTCAAGTACTTCAGATACCTGGAGCAAGATGAGATGTTAAAAAAAATTTAAACACCTTCCAGAAGTAATTCCAAACATCAAATCACAGATATTGCAATCATGTACAAAGCACAACTTCCAGAAGTTGAGGGCTGGGTGGTGCAAAATTGCAATAAGTTTTCATTGAGAGTACATATAAATTAAAAAAAATGCAGCCAAATATAAAAATAAAAAAAATTCAACAAATACAATCAAGCAAATCAATTTGAAGCAGGGGATAAAACACTGGGCAAATAGAAATATCTTCCATTTTCAAGAGCATCCAATATTACAATTCAGACCCAAAATACCCACAAAATGATAATAACATTTCAAAGTTTTTGGTCATTGTCATTTGTCACTGATAATTTCTTTCCATGCCTGTATACATCAGTAGATCTATCGTTGTTTCATTCCATGTCTTAGTGTTTAGCAATATGCCAATATTAAAATGAACCATTTCCTTGAAAAAACCCTATTTATCCAAGAGACTCAAATTTGATGCCACGTTAGTATCCTAAACAAACAACAACCAGGAGACTACTTAACAAAAGCACCACATAGTTCAGCAATGATTCAAAACTTATAATTGAAACATGTATAACTACCTGTAAATTAAAAGCAAGAATGAAAGGAAACTCACATTGTCATTAAAAGGTCACCATTGGAATAACACAATTTTTTTTGCTAAGCAGAAATAATTAAATAAATAGGGAGTACAGGTACTCCAACCCATCAAAGTTACCGTACAGAAGAGCTTCGCCGTATACATAGAATACAGCTCAATAGAAAAAGCCACACCAGTACACGAGTTTGGCAAGCGGGTCTTAAGTTTGTAAGACCAATACATCTAAATGGAATAAAAAAGACAACCACCGGTAGTTTTGACAATTACACAAATCACCAAATTAATATGCAAAGAGACCATGGAAAAGCAAATTATAGCTCATCAAACCTGCACCATCCAGAAACATTAGTAAAAAAGATAGGTGCATCAAGCAGACTGAGATAACCCTCAACAGAAAGTAAGAGGACAGCTGCTACACAAACTAGTAGAGCCAGGCACCAAAAAATGGGAAATCTTCAGCATATAGACACACAAGTCCAAGCACAAGGTTCTTCAAAAATAAAATAAAATAAAATAATCACAGCAGGAACCCTGCATCCAGCAAGAAACACCAAACCACAGAGGCACCAACAGACATAGATAACAGCAAAAGTATAGACTGCAACATAGCCCAAAAAAAGCACCATGTTGCCACCAATAAACTGCATCTTATCCAATGACCACCTAGCAGTCCAATACTTGCAGATAAATAAAAAATAAAAATAAAAATAAAAATAAACTATGAAAGGCAAGTGGCAGGATTTGTACCCAAGGAAGCAAAATCGTAATAGAAATTACTATTTAACTTCTTTAAAAGTACCTAATTTTAACTTATGGAGAAGTTAGATGCATTTGACCTCTTTGATTCATGCTATTTTTTCACCAAAAAGTACTTCTACAAAAGTTCCACCCACACATGCTCTATGCCTTGAACTTGACCAGTTACAGGACTAGATCTTAACGCAAAACTAGGAACTAACATAAGAAAGTTCAACTTCAAAAGTAAATTAAGTAAAGTAATTCAAGTTCAACTACAAATCTTCCAATAAAATGAAACAATCAATCTACAACGCAATCAATATCAGCAAAGTAAATTAAAAAACAACTGAGAATTACCGTTTGGAGAAGTTGCTGTCAGAAGTGACAATGATCTTGGTCTTCTCGCGTGTAACAGAGACAGTGTCGCCGAGAGCACCGGCCTTACCACCAACCTTAATCCTCTCTTGAAGGAACTTCTCGAGAGATGCAATGTCCATGATCTTGTCCTCCACTGGCTTGGCGCAGTCAATGGTGAATGTCACACCCTTCTTCTTCCCTTTGGCACCAGCTGCACCTCCTCGACTCATTTTTTTCACTTTCAACTGTGAAACTCTGGAACCAACAAAAAAAGATAAAAAATGTGAGATCTGTTTTCTGTGATTCCTATAAAAGCCATAAAACTAATTGAAATTCATCCGCGATTCAAATTCTTCCGACTATGAATAGGTTTCACCTGAAGTGTGTAAATTACTCAGAGGTTTAACCAGAGAACACAGACAGAAGATTACCTTGAACTACAACAAAGAAGAAAGATAGCACGACGGCCCGGCGGGGTAGAAACTAGGGTTTGGGATTGGTCCCTTTTATATGTGCACATATAGACAAACTTTTTATTTTTTATTTATTTTATTTATTTTTCTGTATTATTATATTATCTATATTTAACAGTAATGTTGAGTAAAAAAAAAGTAATGCAGATTTCAAAAAAAGAAAAAAACAGTAATGCTTACAGAGTTTTACAGTAGAGTTTATATATTCAATTCTTTTTTTTACGTCAGTTTATATTTTTTTTCGTGAATTGTAAATTTAGGGTGAGGGGATGGTACCTCAAATCCCAATCCAAGGTAGGGAATGCCTCCGAGCTCTTTGAGCACTTACAGAGGTACTTACATTTAACTTACCCCAAAGTAGAGGTGTCAATTTGGGTTGGGCTCGGTGAGCCAACCCGCCTCACCGGTGGGTTGGGTTGGTAAAATATAGACTCGCATTTTCGCGAGTCAAAAGTGGGTCGACCCACTTAACTCGCGAGCCAACGTGAGTTCGAGCCGGGTTGAGGTGGATTGGCTCATTTTTTAATTTTTATTTAATTTATATATTTTTCAAGTCATTTTTATAATTTTTTTCTAATTTTTTTGACCTTTTTTATTATTTTTTATTAATTTTATAATTTTTTAAGTTAAGCGAGTCAGCCCGCCTAACCCACAAACCCGCGGTGGGTCGAGCCGAGTTGGTATTTTTTCAGCTCACCAGAAAAGTGAGCTAACCCGGCTCAACTCACTTTGAGTCTAACCCATGGTGAGCCGGATTGGCTCACTTTGACAACTATACCCCAAGGGGACGAGTGTGGGTTCGAACTTGCGACCTGTCAGAGACCCTGTCTTGCTCCACTCGACCAACCCCTTGGGTTAACTTCACTCTATATATTCAATTCAATTTTACAAGCATGAGCTCATTTTATATACTTATTTTATTTATAGGTTAAGTATATATTTCATTCCTATAAAATTATGAAATTTTGGTTCTGATATATTATTTAAATTTTATTTATTAAAATATTATAAAAAAACGTTGTGTTTTAGTCTTTCATCAGAAATTCAAAATACATGTTTTTTATATTTTTTAACGATTAAAAATAAATAAAATTTAAACAATAATTAAAATCAAAATTTATCAATTTTTATACTTTGGATTGGAAGGCACTAGTTGTTCCTTTTATAAAAAGTGCCTCAGAATCTAGTAAAGCCTCATCCCCCATTAATACACAAACATGCATTTAATCCATTTTTAAACTTAAAGACAACTTTGTGCGTATCTGTATAAGCATTTCTACACTTGAATTTGATTGACTTTAATTTTATTTTAAAATATATTTATAATTAAATCTAATATAAATTTTGTAATTCATTGCAAAAATTTCAACATTTACTCACGGGAATTTAAATGAAAAACCAATTTTAATCCAGTACTGAAACACAAAAATTGCCAAAATTTTATCTGAAAAAACAAACATGAGTTTGCATTAGTAGTCAATTGCATATCTATCTCCTATGCTCTGTTTGTTATCAAAGATAACTGTTGAAAGAAGAATGATCCTGGATAGAGATAGATCTGATTCAACTCTCTATCTTCTTTGTTTTACACATTGGAGGGAAGAACATAAAATACTACATAGGCCCTACTTAAAATTTAATCTCTCCGTGAGAAGGGAGAAATGGTGAATAGTAGTGTTATTACGATATCACCCTTACATTTTACATTCCCATTAAAATATGACTATTTTATTAATAGTGTTGAAAATAATTTTGTAATCTCAAATGTTTATAACCCTCTGTTCTTTATTTTTACACAATTAAACAACTCTTTAAACTAAATTCTCTTCTATCTCTCTCCTATTTCTATCAAATTAAACCTCTATTTCTATCCGAATTCACACAAATTTCTCTTTTTCATGTTTTGTTGATTTCAACCATACATAATGTTAACAAAATTATGGATTTTAACAAGTGTACTATATGAGAGCCTTAGACATAGTAAACACTAAACTCCCCATGCAGGTTATGTAATCCTCCATTCAAGTAGCACTACTTTGTCCATTCAAATGCATTCCAGCATACTAATTTATGGTTTACTGTAACAGGTTTGAATTTTCTTATCCACAGTTGAAATTTTTGTAAGAACAATAGCAATGAATGGAAAAGAGACGAATTGACCACGGCAGTAGACATTACATCTGTCTCGGTGGGAAATTTCCATACCTCTCCTCTCATCTTTTTTTTACACTGCCAAACTAGATGGCCGTCTTGAAGCAATGGACTAATGACTTGATCACCCTATTTCAAGTGCCAAACAATGTAGGAACAGATATGGGAGAGGAATTTGAGATGGAAAGAAAACTACATGTATTCATAATCAGATCTGTGAAGGATGCGGATCCCCTGCAGTTGAAAAAAAACTGCAGGGAGCGCAGTTTCATCTTTCACCCTTAATATATTATTTTATAAATTTTTATTTTTAGTTTCATCTTTCACCCTTAATATATTATTTTATAAATTGTTATTTTATTAAAATCAAATTTTAACGGCCCAAGATTCATCCAATTCAAAACAGAACAGGAGAGAATCCTCACCCATCTGTGAAGCCACTATAACTGCATTAGGATGAGGAGCTTGCATAGCTGATATAAAACCATAGATTCTAACCTCATCATTATCATTTAACCCAAAAAAAATAAAACAGAGATCCATGGAAAGTAAGACGTTGCAATGGAATTTTACCAAAGGTGGAACTTGACAGTATAATAGGTGAATTATATTCCCAATCAAACGTCGAAGACATCGCAAACAAAATTGTTGAATTGCAACTAATGCAAACAAAACATATCTCAAACAATAATAGTCAAAAGTGAAGCTAACACAGAAAAAAGGGTAAAGAAAGAGGTTTTAAATTGAATAAATTGATCGTGAGATTAATCTTCTTCCTCTCCTTCATTCTCAGCAATGTTGAAGTACCTAAGTTCATAAATATTTCTATCCTTGTTTGAAGCAATCACTCTGAGCCAGTCCCGTACATTGTGTTTCTTCAAGTACTTCTTTGTCAAGTACTTCAGATACCTGGAGCAAGATGAGATGTTAAAAAAAATTTAAACACCTTCCAGAAGTAATTCCAAACATCAAATCACAGAAATTGCAATCATGTACAAAGCACAGCTTCCAGAAGTTGAGGATTGGGTGGTGCAAAATTGCAATCAGTTTTCATTGAGAGTACATATAAATTCAAAAAAATGCAGCCAGATATATATAAAAAAAATTCAACAATTACAATCAAGCAAAGCAATTTGAAGCAGGGGATAAAACACTGGGCAAATAGATATATCTTCCATTTTCAAGAGCATCCAATATTACAATTCAGACCCAAAAAACCCACAAAATGATAATAACATTTCAAAGTTTTTGGTCATTGTGATTTGTCACTGATAATTTCTTTCCATGCCCATATGCATCAGTAGATCTATCGTTGTTTCATTCCATGTCTTAGTGTTTAGCAATATGCCAATATTAAAAAAAAACATGTCCTTGAAAAATCCTATAATCTTATTACCCAAGAGACTCAAATTTGATGTCATGCCACGTTAGTATCCTAAACAAACAACAACCAGAAGACTACTTAACAAAAGCACCACATAGTTCAGCAATGATTCAAAACTTGTAATAGAAACATGTATAACTACCTGTAAATTAAAAGCAAGAATACAAGGAAACTCACATTGTCAATAAAAAGGTCACCATTGGTATAACACAACTTTTTTTGCTAAGCAAAAAGAATTAAATAAATGGGGTGTACAGGTACTCCAACCCATCAAAGTTACCCTACAGAAGAGCTTGGCCGGATACATAGAATACAGCTCATTAGAAAAAGCCACACCAGTACACGAGTTTGGCAAGCAGGTCTTAAACTTGTAAAACCAATACATCTAAATGGAATAAAAAAACAACCACCAGTAGTTTCGACAATTACACCAATCACAAAATTAATATGCAGAGAGACCATGGAAAAGCAAATTATAGCTCATCAAACCTGCACCGTCCAGAAACATTAGTAAAAAAGATAGGTGCATCAAGCAGACTGAGATAACCCTCAGCAGAAAGTAAGACAACTGCTGCTACACAAACTAGTAGAGCCAGGCACCAAAAAATGGGAAATCTTCAGCATATAGACACACAAGTCCAAGCACAAGATTTTTCAAAGATAAAAATAAAATAATCACAGCAGGAACCCTGCATCCAGCAAGAAAGACCAAACCACAGACACCAACAGACATAGATAACAGCAAGAGTGTAGACTGCAACATAGCCCAACAAACTGCATCTTATTCAATGACTCTTTTACTCGTGAGATAAATTCATGATGTTAGATCTCACATAAAATATTTTATTAACTATTAACCCGGCCCCTCCAATATTTTATAAATTTTGTAGTATTACATCATTACCTCTTTATGACTCTTTTATTCCATATCATTATATGTTACTTTTTTTTAGTTTTTCTTTATTTCCTTTTTTTATATATTTTTTATATTAATTATTTTTCTTTATTTAGAGATGATAAGGTGACATTTAAATTAATAATGATTTTATTTTATTTGAATGTAATTATATCATAAAAAAATCTAAAAAAAAATGATTTGATTGTTATGATTAAGCAAACAAATTAAAACTATATTGATTTTAATTTTATTTTAAAGATTTTACGATAACAGAAGAAATGACTAAAAAAATCCTTTTATTTAATTTAAGACTAGGTGATAAAAAAGAGAAAAGAATTCTCATCTTAATTTCATTTTAAGTTTTATAATATGATATATATTAAGGATAAATGTTTTAATGTATTGTTTTTTTTATAATAATAAATCAAATGCAACTATGAGTTTTCTCCCAGAAGTGTTCAAGAAGTGCTCGGTGCTCTTTCAAGCCATGGCCATGGAAAATGATGTTACCATGGAGCCTAAGCTTCCAGATGGTAGGGAATCCTCTCTAAGTCCTAAAGCGAGCTTCCGTGACAAACTGATTGGTGGCAGTGTTTTAAATATGCATCAAGAGAAAGTTGATCTCATTGGCAATAAACTGTTCAGAGTCGAATTAGAGGATGGTAACGGGTTAAAGCTAATATGTTACGTGGCAGATTTTGTGCTTAACAATCTTCGGAAATCATGGGTAGATGTCATCATTGTCAAGTTGTTGGGTAAGAAAATTGATTTTATTACAATGCAATCAAGATTGAGGAAATTGTGGAATTTATCAGGCGAGTTTTAGATTTTGGATGTTGGCAATGGATATTTTGTTGCAAAATTTGATCTGGAGGAAGATAGAAGCAAAGTGATCAATGAGGGATCCTGAATGATGTTCGATCATTACTTGTTTGTTCGGGCTTGGTCTCCAGACTTTATTTCTTCCAAGGTTTTCAATGATAGTACAATGGTATGGGTGAGGTTTCCAAATCTTGGCTTGGAGTACTATGATGAAAGCGTACTCCTTGTTATGGCTGCGGCAGTTGGAAGATCGGTTAAGGTGGACAAAACAACTCTCAACATTACTAGAGGAAGGTTTGCAAGAGCGTGTGCTAAGATCAATCTTAATGAACCTGTTATTGGTAAGGTTTGATTGCAAGGGATCCGGTACAATGTTAAATATGAGAGTCTACAATTGATTTGTGGCAATTGTGGCTTGTATGGACACGTTACCGGATCTTGTTCCCAAAATCCAAGCAAAGTTCTTCATATCCAAGAATCAAATATTGAGAAAAACAATTCTGATTCAGGGGTTAAGGCTGCAAATCTTGTTCAAGATTATATGATTTCTGAAAGCAACAATATAGAGAACACACACAATGCAGTACATGGTGCTCTGATGATGACACTTTACAAGCAGGCGCAATTACCTTTTTTGAAGAATTGTTCTGCTCTAAGTCAGTTGATGGGAGTTTTATTACCTCTCCAAATCTTCCAAAGCTGTCCTCTCAAGAAAAGGAGTGTCTTTTAGCTCCTGTTTCTAAAGAAGAGGTCTTTAAGGCTTTGATGTATATGAAATCTTACAAAGCACTTGGGCCTTATGGTTTCCAAGCAATCTTCTTCAAAATGTATTAGGACAGAATTGGAAATGATATTTAGAAATTTTTGAAAGATGCCTTTATCTCTGGATTTATCCCTCTAGAAGCTACTGAAACATTAATGGTCTTAATTCCTAAAACTGATAGACTTAATTCTTTTAAAGAGCTCAGGCCTATTAGTTTGTGTAATTGCCTTTATAAATTGATTTCTAAAGTTTTGGTTGCCAGGATGAGACCTATTTTGTAGGAATTAATTAGTCCCCTTCAAGCCATATTCATTCCTGGTAGGAGCACAACTGACTATGCCATCATCTTACAGGAAGTGATACATCATATGAAAAGATCTAAGAGCAAGAAAGGTGATATCATTTTTAAGCTAGATTTAGAAAAAGCTTATGATAGGATAGATTGGGTTTTTTTTAGAAAAGTATTACATGAATATGGTTTCCCTAATTTAATTATTTCTTTGATTTTAAATAGTATCTCTAACACTACTATAACTCTATTATGGGATGGTAAAATGTGTCCTTTTCTCACCTTTGAGGGGTTTAAGGCAAGGTGATCCCTTGTCTCCTTATTTGTTTATTTTATGCATGGAGAAACTATGAGCTCTTTTAAATGATGTTGTTTCAAGAAATGATTTACTACCTGTAAAAATTTCTCCAAATTATCCTGGTGTTTCTCACCTCTTTTTTACAGATAATCTTCTTTTTACTAAAGCTAAGCCTGGTCAAGTTAGGTTACTGTTTTTGTATTTTTTTTATTCTTTATTTTTGTTCTTTTTTAATTCAATATTGTTACCAAAAAATGTATTAATTTTTAAAAATTCTCTGCAACTTCCAAATTTACCCCTATTTTAAGTCAAACTCTATTTAATTACTCCACATTAACTAACCTAATAATTCCAAATTTACCCCTATTTTAAGTCAAACTCTATTTAATTACTCCACATTAACCAACCTAATAATTATAAATGTTAAATAATTATGAGGGATAAATATAAAAAAATAAGAAATGCTTTTAAAATTTTGTAAAGGGTCTAAAAAAAATGACCAAATAAAATTATCAAAAGAGTATTGTAACAAGGACTAGAGGGAGCATTTGATTTCAGGCCCCAATGATAAAATCCTAGCTACACCGGTAAAACATTCTAATTATATAGATATATAATTAAATATAATAAAATTAAATGTAATATACATGATCATTAGAACACAATATAATAAAATTCAACAATTAAAGATGTTAATTCAACACTCAATAAAAAATTATTACGCGGGGTAAATGTAGAATTTTAAGTTACTGGCGTCAATTCATATATATGCATATAGTCTTGTGTATACATATAAAGATGACTCTACTTTAAAAATCTATTGTATAGACTTGAATCAAATTACTAGCTCCGCACTTTCCTCCCGAAGGTAAAAAATTACAGCCAAATGAGCCAATATAACATCTTTGTCTAATCTTGCTGCAGCAAGAAATAGGCTTTGTCTAACAAGAGTCAATATTACAACTAGCACCAAAATTAACCTATTGCGACAAGAAATATATCATCCTGCTACAAGAAAGTAAAAATTTTAATATGGTATTTTGTTTCATGAATGAATGGACCACCGGATATTTAATTGCAAAATTTGCAACCTTCATAATTGTACTACATCAAGCCACCGGATATATGTCTACAACAAAGATAATAGAGAATTCCGGGAACTCTGCTTACATTTTATTTATTGCCCAGAATTCCTTATAGCATTTGCTTCTGTCTTATGATCATAATATTCTACTACTGCAGCCCCAGCTAATGCTGCCAGTGTAAGAGCCTGTGCGTGCAACCTGAAATCAAATAGCTCAAAAGTCTTAGCAAGAAGCATGAGCTTGAAATTGTAAGGGGGAAGCAAGTTCAAAGTAAAAAAATTTCACTATGCCAAAAAGTGAAGTTTAACCCTGACATATCACATAAAACTACCGCAGTTCAGCATTCATACATCTGTTTAATACTTGCAATAGGTAGGGAGACTAATCCATATCCTTGAGGGATTCAAATATGATGTCTTGTTTTCCTCTCCTTTTCCATGTCCCTCTAATTGAATATTGAACAATGTCAACTTAGCCAAAAAAAAAACCTCTTAAATGACAATACTTCTATCTCTTAGTTGTCACTTATCAATTATTTGTGATGAATTACTATTAGGGGGCATTGGGAAGAGCTTATTTAAGTTTATTTTTGACATAAGCACTTATGTGACTTGTGTTTGGAAGAGCTTATTTAAGCTTATATTTTGATATAAGTACTTATGCAAATGTTTAGCAAATTTATGAAAATAGCTTATGACTTGCTCATAAGCTGTTTTCATTTTATTTACCTCATCATCTTCCCTTTGGTTCTCAGCCACTCCCTTAAGTCCTTATGACATAAGTTCTTATGTGATAAACACTTATTGAATAAGCACTTAATTAAGTTGTTTTCCTAAATGCACCCGGACAAACTTAATGACAGAGCTTATGACCCGCTCATAAGCTATTTTCAACTTATTTCAATAAGCTACTCAAATTAGCTTACATAATAGCTTATACAGGGGTTAAGTATCTCTCTCCTCTTTGGTTCTCACTCACTCTCTTAAGTGCTTATGAGATAAGCTCTCATATGATAAACACTTAATTAAGTTATTTTCCCAATTGCATCATTGACAAGATAGAGAAGGAGATTGAAGAAAGGGACAAAAGACTTGGTGTTGATTCCATCCTTAAGGGAGTAGAATAATTGCAAATTGAAAAGCGTATTTTCATATCACAAGGAGTGAAGGACCATGAGAAACGGAGAAGAGAAACCAAAACCAATAAAAGAAAAAACTTAATCACCAAACACTACTATAGCATTGTTTCAAGACAATAAGAACGCCAATCAATAATTGCCTTTCCCATTGACATCTAAGAAAAAGAAATAGAAGGTCCTCTATTTCAATTCTCCTAGTTGATTTTCATTATTAACATCGTGGGAAAAGTGAAATAGGCATAATATCAGAACAAAAAAGAAGGAAATAGGCAGATATAAGCAGATTTCAAGAAACAGAAACAAGAAGCGCAAATGTATCATGGAAACAATATGTCATTGTTAAATACTAGTTTTGAAGCTAAATTTAATCATGGATGAAGAAATAGTGTAACTAGATCTCAATCGATAGTCAGAATATTATAGGATAAAAGAGTTGAATAGGGAAAGTATATGATAAGGACATGATCAAGAGGATTGGGAGAAAAAAGTGTTAAGAGGTTAGAAAAGAAAAAAGTCTATCCAATTCTGTCATTTCTAACCCAAACAGCCAAACTCCCTGAAGATAAAAATTATATTGGAGAAAATGATAGTTTAGGCCATCATGATAAACTTATCTTATTCAACAAATACTGAAAATAGAATAAGATAGGATATCTTGTCCTTTATCTTGGCTACCAAATAAACATAATTTTTATGATTTTAAGAGGGCTCAAGGTTACACATGTTGTGGTTGAAATTTGAAAAAGAAAAGTACAAACCAAAACGCCTCAATGAAACAAACCATCGCAGCAAGTCATGGAACAAAAATCAACAGAACCGTAGCATCCAGTTACAACACGAGACAAACCTCATGACTCATAAGATGAAAACACAACCGAATAATAATTAGAAAACTCTACTATTCATTTCCTCCTATAACATGAACACAGGACCGTGTAAGATGAACACAAAACCATATAAAAAATATCTGATAACCAATTCACTTGTCGCAGTTATATAGCAACAAATTTATTCATCAAAATCTAGTAACATGGATTTCATCATTTTGATAAGAAGAAAAGAATGCTATTTGTAGGCATAACAAATCCAGATATTTGATAAAAAAAATAGTATTTCAAAATCTCAGGAATTGTAACTAACCTGGCGTGAATGATCTTGACACTGGTTTTCATGTTGGGTCGAGACCAATTGTAAGCAATTGAACCTGTAATACCACTAAGCCACAGACACCCTGATCCCAATATCAATCGCAAAACCACAAAGATAAGAAACAGAAACAAATTAGATATTCTTCAAAAGAATAATCAATAAAATCAAATACTTGTGTTGTGAATAGCCTAAATTCATTAAAAAAAATATTGGCATTAACTAAGGAGAACAAAAGATGCTTCAGAAGAATGTCACAAAACGAACTGAGGGATCGAGAAATTTACCAACAGTACGGAGCTTGTGCTCGACGACCCATTTCCTTATAGATTCCAATTGGGTCTTAGCATCCGCCATTCTAGCTTGAGAGAGAGAAAATCGGTGAAGGAAGGGAAACAAGATTTGAGAAGGAAGCTAAAAGAATAAGATGGGTACACACGGAAAGTGGCTCAAGGTTTTGCTTTATATATATGGCGTTGGAATCAGGGTGTGAGAAAAATAGGAATCCATAACGAAGTTGTATTTGTAAACCTGTGAGAGGGGGAGGCGTTGAACAAGGATTAGCGTGTTTAGTATGGTGACGCAGATGATTTTGGTGATGCAGATGATTTTATTGATAGCAACACTCTTTTAAACACTCTTCTCATATTTGGTTAAAATGCACATGAATCTCACCAAATTTGTGGGTCCCACTCCCAAATAGTGAGACTCATCAAATTCGTGGGTCCCACTCCCAAATAGTGAGACCCATATAAATTTTAATCAATGACGTGGAGTGTGTTGGGAAGAGTGTTAAAAAGAGTGTGTATTATTAATTAGAGCTATATATGTTTGTGGCTTTGTGCATTGCATTTTGCTGCCCACTGTATTCGCAAAACCGACTTTTTCTTGTTCGGGAATCGGAATCTCTAAATTAAAAAAAAAAATAGCATTACGCCCCTAAAATAAGCATAGTGACGATTAGTGGACTTTTGGAAAAGTTTGGAGGAAGGAAACTATATTTTTGGTATAGGATGGACTTTGATTATAAATAGGAAAAATTTAATATTAAAAAAAGTTAAAAATAGATTTGATTAATTTAAATTTATTTTTATAATAATAAAATATGAGATTTATTGTAGATCTAAGACATGTGTGGTCGATTCTAAAATCCCTCAAATTTGAAGGTGTGTATTATTTTTTTTGGAGATAATGATCTTTTGTACTAATTATAAATTAAATAACTATGTATGTATATTTCGTCAAAAAAAACTATGTATGTATATTATTTTATTTATTTAAAATAGGGAAGGTTTTGTTTAAGAAGAATATGAAAATACTTAAAAATCTATTTAATAAGTTGACTTGATAATTCTTTTGATTAAAGGAAGAGATAGTAATTAAAGCTAAGTTTTGATGTTTTGCAAATAATTCAACGTACATACTTTTATTTTCTTTCATTTTTTTCTTGAACTAGCTCAACATTCATACTATTTACAAAATAGTACTTATAAATAATATTGTATAAATGGTCATTAGAATAAATAAAAAAGTTTTGAAGTTTAAAAGTTAACTAATTATATCATCATTACTAATGTAATAGATATTGAGTTATTTTAAAATTGAAAGATGGAAATGATTAATTTATTACTATTCAAAGAAAACATATTTATTTTATTACTTATCCGATTGATTTTATACGAATTTTTTATTGTTAGTTTTTTTTGGTTAACAGGAGGGCAAAAAGCACAAAGCTACATTGAAATCCCGCACTCCGAAACTTTTGTACCGAATAAACAGTCAGTACAAAGTTTTTACCACACATCATTTTTTCTTTCAGCACCCCTTCCCTTTTTTTTTGAGTAGCCCCTCCCACACGTTTTTTCTTTTAGCACGCTCCCCCTTTTTTCTTTTTCTATTTTTTTTACTTTTTTTTTCTTTTTCATTTTTTAATTAGTTTTTTATTTTTAAATTTATTAATATATTATTTATTTATTTATTTCAATAAATAATAACATAGATTAAGAAATACAATAAATGTGTGTTTTTTGAAAGGTTAACATAAGTTTTTTATCATCATTATTTTATTTTGATGTTATTAACCAAATGTACTACTTCATTCACCATTTCTGTGCACACAGTTAACCGCACAAAATCAATTAACCAAATATCTCACTCTGTTAACCATCAACTTATACAACATTAACCTCATTTAAAAATATGTTCACCGTTTCTGGACACAGAATTAACCCCGTGTTAACAGGAGTTGCAATTAATCTCAAAAATTCAATTAACCAAAAATTTTACTCTGTTAACCGCCAATGTATACATCATTAAGCTCATTTTTTTAATAGTTTACCGTTTCCGGCCACATCATTAATCTCATGTTAACAGGGGTTACAATTCACCTCGCAAAAATAATTAACCAAAAATCATTTTCTATTAACCACAAATGGAAAAATCATTAACGTTTGTTTTTAATATATTCACCGTTTTGGGACACATAATTAACCTCATGTAAATTAACATAAATTTTATGTGATCATTTAATTGTATTTCTTGATTTATATTTTTATTTAATAAGATAAATAAATAAAAATAAATATAATAATAAAATAAAATATAAAATATTTTTTTATAAAATAAATGGATCAGCTTAAAAAAAAGGAAGGGATAAAAAAAAAGCACATGTGGGAAATTTGTGGGAGTTACTGTATTATATTATGTACGTCCCACTTTTCCCTACCGAAAATTGTTTTATTATATCTCCCTGTACAAATTGAATTTGAGCATGAAAATTGATATGTGACTGTCTCTGTGTCAGAAGTATAACCTTACAGTTTCATAGTCTTTTGAGCTCTGTGTGATTTTATTTGAATTTTTCATTGTCAATTGTTCACTAAAATTATTCACTCCAAAATTTTTGGACCAAAAACTGATTTTATTTATATCTCTTTATATGGGTTGAATTTGAGCATAAAAATTGGTGTTTGACTACCTCTGTGTGTCGAGAGTATAACCTTAAAGTTTCATAATTTTGTGAGTTCCGTGTGATTTTATACAAACTTGTTATTGTCACGTGTTCTTTGAGATCTCGCACTCTGAAACTTTTGGATCGAAAATTGTTATATTTATATCTCTATGTACATGGTGAATTTGAGCATGCAAGTTGGTATATGGTTACCCATGTATGTATGTCAAGAGTACACCCATAAAGTTTCATAAATTTTTTAGTTTCATATGATTTTATACGAATTTTTTATTGTTAGATGTTATTTGAAATCCTGTTCTTCGAAACTTTTGGTCCGACAATTGTTTTATTTATATCTTCTCGTACGGATTAAATTTGAGCATGAAAATTAGTATGTGGTTACTTTTGTATGTCATGAGTATAACCTTATGGTTTTATATTTTCGAGTTTTATGTGGTTTTATAGAATTTTTTTATTGTCACTTTTTTTTTAAATCATGCACTCCGAATCTTTTGGACCAAAATTTGTATTGTTTATATCTCTCTATACGAATTGAATTTGAACATGAAAATTCGTATGTGACTACCACTATATTTCAAGAGTTTACCCATATAGTTTCATAATTTTTTGAGTTCCATGTGATTTTATATTTTTTTTTATTGTCAACTGTTCAGTGAAATCATGCACTCTGAAACTATTGGACCGAATTTTCTTTCATGCATATCTCTATATACAAATTGAATTTGAGCATGAAATTCTCTGATGTTAAAGGCAGTGCAGGAAAGGGTATTCACCGGATATCGTGTTGGGTGTCATGAAGTACTTGTATCTCATTTGCAATATACTGATGACACTATTATTGTTGGTGAGGCTTCTACAGGTAATGTGTGGGCAATCAAAGCAGTCCTACAACTGTTTGAGATGGTTTATGGTCTCAAGATTAATTTTCATAAGAGCAAACTCATGGCTGCTAGTGTTGATATGTCATGGTTGGAGTGCATGGCTCAATTTCTGAACTGTAAAGTTGGGTCTTTTCCATGTGTATATTTGAGTTTACCTATTGGTGTGAATCCTCATAGATTGAAGACGTTTGTTTCCTGTTATTCAGAAGGTGGAGAGAAGATTATCTAGGTGGAAGGGGAAACTGTTGTCCTTTGGTGGAAGACTTGTCCTCTTGAAATCAGTTCTAAATGCAATCTCGATCTACTTTTTTTTTTCAAGGCTCCCAAAGGTATCATTTCTCATCTTGAATCTTTATTAAGTAATTTTCTTTGGGGCATAGTGAGCATAAGAAAATCGTATGGGTTGCCTGGGCTGATATTTGTAAACCAAAACAGGAGGGGGGTTTGGGTTTAAGGGATCTGACAACCTTTAATTCAGCACTTCTAGGAAAGTGGAGATGGCGGTTATTAGTGGAAAGGGGTAGTTTTTGGAATAAGGTGTTAACTTCTATCTATGGGGTAACATTTGCTTGGAGGGAGGGCAGTAGGGTGAGAGGCTCTAGGTGGTGGTCTGATTTGTGGAGTATTGAGGGAGGAAATAATTTTGCTGTTGATTGGTTCTCCAATACATGTGTTAAAGTTGTGGGGAATGAGAGGAGTACATCGTTCTGAAGGGATGCCTAGTGTACTTCTGTCCCTTTTTGTGAGCGGTATAGTGGCTTGTTTTCTATTACTCAAAATAGGGATATTTCGGTGGCTAGTATAATGGAAAAAATAGAGGGTGGTTTTGGGTGGAAGTGAGATTGGAGAAGACAATTATTTCAATGGGAGTTGGCTCAATTATCTATGTTGTTGCTAGACTTATCTCTGATTCAGGTGGATGAGAGCATTGAAGACTCTTGGCTTTGGAAAGCTGACCCAGAAGACTCATATTCAGTCCACTCTGTTTACCATGTTATTGCTAATGACTCAATCTATGCCCATATTCCTTTGCACAAATTTATTTGGTGTAAGTTGGTGCCTCCAAATGTCTCTTGTTTTGCCTGGAGGGTGCTGTTGGATAGAGTTCCTACAAAGTCAAATCTAGTGAAGAGACATATTCTACAAAATACAGATACTGGGTGCTTATGGTGTGGCCAAGGAATGGAAACTACGAAACATATTTTCTTTGAGTGCCCTCATGCGTATCACATTTGGTCACTTTGCTTGGAATGGTGTGGTCTCCAATCTGTTTTTCATAATTCTTTCTCCTTCCATTTTGAGCAATTCTTGGGTCTTACTACTTGTACATCTCAAGCTCGGTATAGGTGGTCAGTTATCGGCTATGTGTCCTTTGGAGTCTTTGGTTGGCTAAAAAGGAGGCTATTTTTTCAAACAAAATCAATCGTTGACTGATTTTTTTGATCTAATCAAATTGTGCCCATGGAAGTGGCTAAAAGCAAAGGGTCATAGCTTTCACTACCAATTCTCTTCCTGGTTAGGTGCTCCTACTGTTTGTATTAATTATGAGAGGGTCTCTTGATTGGTGAATTTGTAGTGCTTATTGTGCCTCATTCTTCCTAGTTATGTTACTGGTTTTAATTTTTTATGTTTGTATTTGAGCACCCCTAGTGCTCTTATTATTGAATTTTATTTATCAAAAAAAAATTTGAGCATGAAATTTGGTATGTAACTACCCATATATGTCAGGAGTATAACCTTACAATTTCTTATATTTTTTAGTTTCGTATGATTTTATACGAACTTTTATTATCAATTGTTCAGTGAAATCATGCATTCCGGAACTCTTGGACCGAGAAATGTTTTATTTATATCTCCCTGTACGAGTTGAATTCAAGCATGAAAATTGATATATGTCTAACTTTGTATGTGAGGAGTATAACCTTACAACTTCATAATTTTTCGAGTTTCGTGTAATTTCATATGAATTTTTTATTATCAGTTGTTCAATGAAATCTTGCATTCCGATTTTTTTATTTATATTGAACATAAAAACTAGTTCTCACTCTCACATACCAAATCTTATAAAAAGACTTCTCACTCGCGTCTATTATTTTTTATACAACTAACAATATATAATTAATAGTTACATCCCTCATTATGAAATTGTTTTATTATTTAAAAAAATGTTAAAATAATTTAAGATATAAAATATTATATTTACACAAGTGGGAAGGAGTGGGGGTAAAAGAAGAAAGTGGGTGCGAATAGTAAAAAGTTGCTAAAAGCAACTCCCTAATTGTTTTTTGGCAAACGTATCGCGGGCGGAATGGGCCAATGTGGGTCTGGCCACTTCCCCACCTCTGCCCCAACGTACCTCCTCCTCCTCCTAAAACCATGAACGGCTATGATTCGATTGTAGTCCTGGCCGTACACGTGTACCACAAGATTTATGCAGTGTGTGAGCTCATATTCTCTCCCTAAGAATTTGGCCTCAGTCATCAGTTTCTGGAAGCTTGAAGAACATCGTCTTCGGTTCTTCGCATCTCAGGTATCCATTGTCCTCTCACAGTCCTCAATGTTTTGTCGCTGCAAGAGGTTTTTCAGTATGTGTTTGTTTTTTCCTCTGAATTTTCGCATAATTCCTGATAGACAGGGTTTGATTCTTTTATTGCCATCTTCCTTTTCCTCTCCTCGAAACTTGTAAGAGCGTTGATCGATTTAGCTGCTGCATATATTTTAATTCCAACTCCGTTAGGCCGATTATCGTTTGGCGCGGCCTCGTCGCCGAGTGATTCTGTGACAGGGAAAAGGTTGAATTCTCAGGGATTGATATGAATCCAAGAGTATCCTGTGCATTTATTTTTATTCAGGAAGATAACAATGGAAGAAACTAACTCTAGTGGCATAAAGCAACATTCTCCTATATATAAACCGCAAACTAAAGCTGAAAATACGAGAAGGAAAAATAAAGCATAACAGATTCGTCAACTCAGTAGATGCTAGAAATTTCCGTAAAGAACTGAAATTAAAGAAGCATAATCCTGATGGGGTTGGCCATGTGTAATATTTTTCCTATAGCGGATTTGTTGTTATCAATCATGCTTCATTTCATTACATTCCAATGGTCTTGTCTGTGACAGCTCAACCATGTGAGCTTGTGTGTATATAAAATTGTTTGATTGTTTTACTAATTTTTCCTGAGCATTACTTTGTCAAATTATGTATATTTCAGTTATAATTTAGCCGAATTATTTCAGTAATTTACATAGTGCATGGGAATTCATAATGGGACAATACATAAGTGTGTAATTTCAACTGTGCTTTAGGAAAAAAATGAGTGGCCGCTCAAGTCGCACAATTTATGTTGGCAACCTTCCTGGTGATATTCGCTTGAGAGAAGTAGAGGATCTTTTCTACAAGGTACTTGTATTTAATACCGTTAATATACTGTGGTACTGTTAACTTCTATGTTGAAAATTATAAACTTAGTTTATCATATTGTTATATTAGCATTTGGACATGTTATGGTTTGGTTACCACAGCATATATATGGTAGCAAAATGGCAGGAAAGAAACGTCATTTTTCTCTATCAATTATCATATACTATTTTCCCTTGTCATTCACTTTCATGTTTATAGCTGCATACACTTACGGTTTCTTTTAAAATATAGTTGTAGATCAGTAGGTCTGGATTTTTATTTCACTAATTGATTTCTTCAATGTCTAATTGCAGTATGGTCCTATTGTTGACATTGATTTGAAGATTCCTCCAAGACCACCGGGTTACGCTTTTGTTGAGGTATGCCTAGATTTCATTTTATAAGGAGTTGAGGACACGTAGGAGTATGTATAACATGTTTTTAAGGTCCCTTCTTCTGTCTTATGCAGTTTGAGGATGCTCGTGATGCTGAAGATGCCATTCACTATCGAGATGGTTACAATTTTGATGGCTTTCGATTACGAGTTAGTACACGTTTCTTTTCTTCCCTTTTGTTATTTTGGTTTCTACTGGACACTATTTAATTTTCTTATCAAGGTCACTATTTGTAGGTTGAATTTGCACATGGTGGACGGGGATATTCATCATCAGTAGACCGTTATAGTAGTTATAGTGGTAGCAGTGGTAGCCGTGGTGTTTCCAGGCGTTCTGACTATCGTGGTATGTACTGTTTCCTGGTACAAGTCCTTTTTTTTTATCATTATACAACATCTTATTCTTATTTCTTTTCATCATACTTTGTTTTTGTACCTAAAAAGAGAATGTTTTCAATCGACCTTATTTTTTTTCCTGTTTGTAGTTCTGGTGACTGGATTACCTCCTTCTGCTTCATGGCAAGACCTGAAAGTATGGACGGTGTCACTCTTTTTACAACCATACATTTAATGTTGAAGTCATTGTATTGGTTGAAAATTAATGAACAATATTTTCTGACCGTGAGTTTTAAATGATTAGGATCACATGCGTAAAGCTGGTGATGTGTGTTTTTCTCAAGTATTCCGGGAGCGTGGAGGTAAGTGGATTAAGATATAATTAGGCATAACTTTTATTTGATTGCAAAATGGTAAATGTTGAGGTGTTCTTGAGCATATAGGCACTTGCACTCCTAAGCCCTTAGATCAAAGGAGAAGGAAAAAAAATAAAAACTCCACACATAATGGGGAAAACATTTATTCCTTTGTGCTCCTCTATATTGTTCTTGCAAAATAGATAGATAAAAGTTGGGATATTTTGTGTTCAAAAGTATAGAGACAGTTTCTGTAACAATATTATGATTTTGGGTCATTAAGAGATATAAAGCTTGTGTATATGGGTTTCATCAGGAAGTTGCTGAGATTGATGGGCTATACTAAGGACTAAATAGTTAAAAAAAAATTATTCCAGCCTAATCACTTGTTTGGTTTAGATTAATTTTTATGTGAAAACAGTTTTCATCCAAAAGTTCTCTTCACAGCATTTTGATGATAAGCTTTTTTTTAACACAAAATAAGCTAGTCCAAACTTGTATCAAGTGTTTATTTTGGTAGTTACTTTTCATCTTTTCTGGTAATTTCAATTTTCAAATAGTGATTTGATGCTGGTGCGTAATTTGTTTTGAGAAACAATGCCAATAAGTTTAGGTTTTTTGAGCTGATTCATATCTTAAAAATTTTCACCATATAATTCTTATTCTTATTGGTATAATTTGTATGTAGGCATGACTGGGATAGTGGATTATACCAATTATGATGATATGAAATATGCCGTAAGTATTCTACACCCATATCATCTAATAGTATCATGTTTGGTATTTTACTTGCCTGGCAAGCTGGATTTTATATACTGCCATTTTGACCAGCACTGTTGTTCAGCTTCAATAACTTTGTATTGTCTTACAGATCAGGAAACTTGATGACTCAGAATTTCGAAATGCCTTTTCTCGGGCATACATACGGGTGAGTGGATGTTATATCCACCTACATTCTGCATTCTCTTTATGTACTTGCTTTCCTTAATATCTCTCTGGTTTGTCCAGGTGAGGGAATATGATCGGGGTTATTCAAGAAGTCCTAGTTGTGATTCAAGGAGGAGCTATTCTAGAAGCCCCAGCCGTAGTCCATATATATCACGAAGTCGAAGCCGCAGTCGAAGCCGTAGCTATAGTAGCAGGAGCAGAAGGTTCAGTTTTGTTGTGTTGGTGTGGTGAAGTATGATTTGATATTCTTTTTTGTGACTTTGAAGAACTGATTGAGTGTTCATTTTTGCAGTTTGTCTCCAAAAGCAAAACACTCTCGGCGTTCATTATCTCTTTCAAGGTCAGTTTTTACCTAACCTTGATATGTGTGCAATTTTGTTCTTTCTGATTTGAACTTTTCAGGATTTTAGTTTTTTTACGCATATTCATCGGTAAATTTGAATTTGGTTAAAATATTATTAGGTAGTGAATAAAAGTGTTGTGTATTTAAGGTAACTGAGGTGTTTTGCTTGGGTTATATATTTCTAACAGCTGTTTAAATTGTGATGTCATATGATCTGTTGAAATTGTAGAAGTGATCTATATCTATTATGGACAAAAATTAAATGCTTGATAATTTTGTATAAAATTTATTGGTGCAAAACTATTTGCTTTTCTTGTCCTTCTGTGTTCTAACTTGTTGATGATTCCCATGAGACATATCCAAATAATTAAAGAGGGAGAGACTATATTATGCAGACTCTGGTAGTCATGCAGCAACAGGAATAATACAATTGGTTTTGATGAAGTCTGTGATATGCATTACTGCTTTTCCCTCAGTTTTTATTCTTTTTATTCTCATTATCTATTTGTGTTTTGGTTGAGAGCTTGTTTTGTTTTTTAATAATTTTATTTGTTGTATTGTTGGTTCATGGTTGATTACATCTTTCCTCATGTAAAGAAATCAACTTATGTACCTTTTACCCGGTCAAGAATGTCTACTTGCTTTGGTTATCATTTATCTGTCTGGTGGTATTTAGCCATGTCTCTATCTTTAGGTATATGTTGGACAGGCAGAACCCCCTTTGATCTTTGGAATTACTTACTCCATCTCTACATTCTCTATTAAGGAGTGATGAAAACTTAATTTGTTAACTGTATGAGTGAAAATAACTTATCTCATATGGTCTTTGAGTTCTCAGTTGGATTATTGTTTTTGGGGTAGCAGAGTGAGGTATAAGTATTAGCTAATCAATTTACCCTAGAGTATCATGTGTGGTGATTTCTTTCCCAACTCAGTGGCTCAGATGATAAAAAATTACTGAGATGAGCTGACAACTATGATAAGTAATAACAGTTAGCTGGTTTCACATTTAGGTGTTCTATTTTTTTTCTCTGAGCTCCAGCCATATCTCTGTATTTTTTTTTAAAGTTCTCTTCATTTTTCACACCTGTTTATGCGTGAATGCTATTCAACCACTCTACTTCTTTCACATTGCTCTTGATTCAGTATGATTTCTACTAGTTGCGTTTTCAACTGTGTTATTTCTAGATAGGAATGTAATTGATCACAACATCATCTGTTATTATTAGGATAAGGATATAATATCATCCCTTTATTTCACATTTAATTAAGAAGGACCTTAAATTTTCATTGCCTGAGATTGTCTGGATCCATATGGTATTGCATTCAGTTCCATTTTTGGAAGGATTGTGCTTTTTGTTTTGCTTTTCTAGAATATTATGATATTCCTAGTTGTGTCTCAAATTTAATGCGCTTCTCTTTTTCCTTTCAATGCAAGTTGGAGGGAAAATATCATTTCCTTATAATTCCCAATTAATTGACTGAAAGAGAACATCTTATTATCAGCATAATTCTTCATGTGTGGAAAGGTGGAAGGGGCATTGGTAAAGTGGCCTTCAGCTTGGCCACTAATTATATACAACGTTCTTTAGGGTTGACTCTCTTGTTTTTTAGATGTGGCCTTTTGCGGCGATCTGGGAACTGCATGTTAGGATCTTGATGGCATGTGGTGCTCCAACGCCTGCAACTTTATGGTCTGAGGTAATACTGTTTTGTTGATGAGCACCTGTGGAACACCTTAATACTATGACTAACGATGACAGTAATGATATATTGATTAAAGGCATGGTCTGCGATTGTTGTAGACTGGATGACAGTAGATGGATGGGTTGCAATCTAAAAGCTGGATCACTGAACTAAATGCTATTGGTTCCAACAATTGCAAATCAGCAGTATTACAATTCAAAACTACAACATAACCTGTGCTCTAAAGTTCTGGGTCAATCTTATCCTTTTCTTTAGGATTTCTCTTCTTGTCCTTTATTGGGTTGGTTATATCTTCCCTATGATTGGTTCAAGGTATCATGCACTGCTGGCGATAGAATTTTAGCACTTGTTGAGACTATAGACATGTGATACTGGGTTCAATTGCTTTTCCACTTCGATGCTGCTCAAGATTTGTGGTAGATTAATTTCTTCTTTTTGGTTAATGGTAACATTGATGTGGAATATTGGGTTCATGGATCAAACTTTTTGGTGGATCATTCTGGATATTGAAATTTGTTCCTTAAAAAATTTTGCAGATCCCGGTCAAGATCCAGATCTGCTAATTCATCTGTAAGTATTATCTAAATTGCGTTGTTTAAGATTATTTAGAAGGGGTGCACAGTCGTATTAAGTTTTTCTTGTCATTTGCATGATATCATTTCTGCAAGGCAATAACCTAGTGGAATCAAGCTGTAGCAGTTTCAATGTGAAGGATAGTTTATGTTAACATGGAATCATTCTGGAATATAATTTTATGCCATTGTTTTGTGTGTCATCCAGCCTCGAGCTCTCCAGAGTCGCAGTCCTAGCCGAAGTCCAAGGAGCCAGTCAGAGTCTCGTCTGGGTTAGGTATGTTAATTGCCCTCAAACTACTAATCATTAATGTAGTTGATTATAGATTTCCTATTTCTATTTTTAAAAAGTTTCTTGATGTTCTAATGATAGATCTGATTACCAGATGAGATCTGCACGCAGCCGAACTATTTAATTAGGTGACCACTACTGAACATGCATTTTCTGTGCTGCATTTTTAACGATGACTTAAAATTAGCACATTTAAGACCCGATATAGCTTTGTAGCTCTATATAGTTTTGTTTTTTAATTTTAAATTTGATAGGTGAAGCAGTAAAACAAACCCTTTCTGCATTTAAATTTGAAGTGGATGATTCGAATGAACTGAAATTATCTGTATCATCAACTCTATGGCTGGGCTATGTTACGTTCTAACCTGGCCTGGGCTTTTAGTAGTTTAATAACCCTGTGACATTGGATGTTTGGTTTGGCTAGTTATTTGTCTGGTGGTATTCAAGCTCGATTTTTTTTTTCTGCAGATTTTTTTTTGGTTTAAGTTGTTTACAGAAGTCAAGTGTTTGTATACCTTTAATAAGAAATGTTAAAACTTTTTTATTTCCTTTTTCGAATAAATATGTATAGTTCATTAAGTTTTACTGAATATCTTTGTTGGCAACACGATTAACTAATCCAAATAATCAGTTGTCTTTCTTAGGTTGCTTTTGATTCATTTCCCCTGAAAATTGCTTTTTTCTTATTCAAGTTTTCTAGAAAAATAAAAAAGAATCTGAAAATAAGGATTCGAGTAGCTTTTGAAAATCACTTCTTTTTTTTTTTTTTTTATTTCAAATTGTTACTCAAAATAAATTGTTATGGAAATCCTAAGTGAAAAATTCTCAGTATTTACTTAAAATAAACGAGTAAATATGCATTTTGAATTCTGAAAGTAATATTTTTTAATCTTTGATTTTTAAAAGTGTTGATGTGTATAATTTGATTTTTGAATGTATTGATTTACTTACAATTTAATTCTTTTAAAAATAAAATAATTCCTAAGAGTGTAATGTATATAATTTGATTTTTCACCCTAGACGGACTCTTGATTCTTAAATGTGTTAATTTCATTTACATTTTATTCATTTTTATGATGTAAGGATTAAAATGTGAATAATTGAACACATTTAGGGATTAGATTATACATATAACCACTTTTGAGAACGAAAAATAAATCGGGTCATATATATATACACTCCAACATAAATTATCGATGGATTTTCAAGCTTAAATTAACAGGTTCCCTTATAGCTAGCATGTGTTTATTTGGTTTAACGTTAAAATGTGGTAAGTTCACGTAAATACACTAGAAATTTAAGAAATCTAAATTTGAGTTTGACAGTTTTTAAGCTAGTATTTTTTGGTCAAACAGTTTTTAAGCTAATTCAAACATACAATTAGTCTGGGAGCTTGACATGGCTTCCACTTTTTTTGGGACAGTAATTCGTAATGGTTAATTGGTTATGAACTTACGGTTACTTATAAAATTATGTATATTGTGAACAATTTTATTGCTTAAGCAGGAGAGCAAAGGGAAGATATATAATATATTATCTTTAGATACTTATATTTGGTTAAATTTTGGTATCTTGAATGAATTTTGTATCTTTGGTTTACAGTTGAGTAGAATTTATTCTGAAAATCAATGATTGAGATGAGTGATGCACGTTTCATAAAGCACGTTGAACGAAAGGGATTCCATGAAACCATGGTTTTGATTTTCTTAACGTTCAATAAACGAGCTATAAATTTACTATAGGTGGTCAACATGCAGACGTTTTTTTAAGTGAATGATGTTTTTTTACTTGAGTTAGTTTATATAGCTTTTTAAATTAATATTTTGGCATTTACAGTTGAAGGGAGTCTTTTTTTCTTTTTTTTTTATCGTTAAAGGGAGTCTTAAACTGGTTTGTATGCATAATGCATACCTCCATAATTCGACCAAAGCCATGCTTGCTGTGCAGAAATTAGGAGATTATCATTCTTCTAAACATAATGTAATTGACACCTCTATGATCTTTTTTTTTTGGTCGAACACCTCTATGATCTTTTTTATTTGTTCGAAAAAACACCTCTATGATCTGTTTTCGGTCGAAACCTCTATGATCTAAACGTGATTGATTTACCGAACTGGTAGACTTCATACGTCAAGAGGCCAGGGCCCGAGGGGTTTATAAGCGGATGATCAATAAGTGCATGTTTGGTTTGGCGTTGAGAAGTGGTTAAACTCAAGTTTGGACCTCTCAACACAACTATTTGTAGCGTTGGAAATGTGAGTTTATCACGTTTTAATGCTAAACCAAACATACAAGCCCTTGTTGAGTTTGAAGGACTTGACTCCTCTAAATTGTAAAGGATAAAGAGAAAAATGATAATGATAAAAGAATTGATTAAAATTTTAAAATTTTCTTAATTTATTTTATATATGTGTAATTGTGTATGCATCTTATCATAATTTTAAAATTCCATGAAACTGTTGACAATCTACAAAGATTTTTATAATAACTGTAAGATCGTAAGGGTAAATTCCTTTTAGGGAAATTCTATGGTACCCTCCAGTGAGAGAAGGTTTTGGTACCTTCTTTAATTATTTAATCAATTTCTCTCCACTTCCTTAAATGATCTTAGTATTTTTAATTTTTTAAAATACTTTTTGACCCCCTATAACCATAATCATGTAATTTTTATTGTATTCCCCATTTTCTTCACATTCTCATTTGCAATACACATGTCTCATTTTAAATCTATTTTATGTCTTCAAAATAATTTAGGATGAAATGCACGACTTATTCCTATATAATTTTGGCCTATTCAATAAAATAAATGACAAGAAGGTACCAAAACCCTCTTTACGGGAGGATACCAAATTTCGACCCTTCCTTTTAAAGGTGAGCGCAGAGAAAGTTTCTCTTCAACAATGGGTATTAGGTAAGGAGATTCTCTCTTTCCTTATCTTCTTGTTCCAAAGTATATAGCCATCGGTGCATTACATTATATTTAGTTAGAAAAAACTTAGACCACAATTCATCTTTACAAAGATGGCCCCCCTTTGATTCATCCCTTCCTTGTAGACGATCACATCCTCTTATTTGATTAAGCTTGTACTTCACAGCTTAACTCTTTCCTTCATTGTTTGGATTCTTTTTGTGTTGCTTTTAAGCAAAGGATGAATATAGAGAAAACACAGGCACTCGTTTTGAAGAATGTAAAATTGTAAATTATAGCTAGAACCTCAATGCTATATTCGGTTTCCACATGATATTTGACTTGGGTAAATATCTTGAAGTTCCGCTGTTGCACAGAAGAGTTAATAGTGCAACCTACCAACATTTAATTTTTTTTGGTCAGTACCAACATTTACTTGATAAAACGCAGTAACGACTCTGTAACTAGCGAGCTAGCTCTCTTATTGTTGCCTTTCCTTCTAACGTATACGATGGGAACGTGTTTGTTCTCCAAGCACATGTGTTATTAATTGGGGGAAATATAAAGATATTTTATTTGGGGCTTTACTGACGATAACATAAGATGTAGTGTTGTCCGGGATAAATTTTGCAAACCAAAATATAGCGGCAATATAAGTTTTAGTAGAATCCACGATTTTAATAGGGCATCACTGATAGAGCTTAACTTCTCTCTACACTAAAGTAACATATATCATTTTCTTTAAAAGGAGAATAATTTAAGAATGTATTGTTGTAGTTATATAAATGTGGATTAGCAAAAAATAATGAATTTCATTAAGCAAATACCATATAATGATACTTTATTGTAAACAATTAAGTGTGTGTTTGGTTTGATGTTGAGACGGGTTAAACACAAGTTTGGATTTCCCAACACAACTATTTCTAGTGTTAGAAACGTGATTTTACCATGTTTCAACGCTAAATCAAATATGCTCTAAATCTCTCATTATAATAAACATTGCATTGGGCTGTTTTTTTACTAATAATAAAGAAGTAGCTTAATAATTAATCATCAAAACAGTTTTAAAATTCAGTATTTTTGGTTTAAACCATATATGTGGAGAAGTATTCCTACTCGAATCGGGAAGATCTACATCATAGTGAGGTTAGACTTTATTTAAAGAGAATCAAGTGTATACTACTTAAACCAACCATTGTTGGTAGTTTTTAGCCTCAGTTAATCACAAAGAAAAAGTTGACCAATAATCATAACAAACTTATAAAAATTATCGAATTTAATATGATCCAACCATATGAAGAATATCGCTGTTGCAAATATTTGTTAAGGAGGGTTGTGAGTGTCAATCAGAAATTATTTTGTCTCCTTAATTATCTTAATGTGATTTCCTAAGAATGAATTAGGCAAATCATAGACTGATTTGTTCTCCTTAATTGTATATAGGCAAATCAAATTATAGGATATTTTGTAATTATGGGTAATAATTATTGTAAATTTTCCTATCATTATTTATAGAGGAAATAACAATACAGAATGGGCATCAAGCCATTTTTCCTGACATGGTATCAGCCTAGTCATGATCCACATTTTTTCTTGTTCGTGGCTTGGTTACGTAGTTCCCGTTCCTGGTTTTGTGGTTTCGAGCATCGTTCCTGTTTGCAGTTCCTGTTCGCGGTCTTTGTTCATGGTTTGCGGTTTTTGTACCCTGGGTTAGGGTCTCGGTTCGTGATTCTTGGTTCCGGGCTTCCTGTTTTTTTTGCTCCAACAACGTTGTTGCTTGGGTCCGTGCTGCTCGTTATTTCGCCGGTCACCTTGACAACCCCGGAGAAAGATAATTCTTGTGTTCGCTTCACCGGTAAGAATTAGTTTGCTTGGGAATTTCAATTCAAAATGTATGTCAAAGGGAAAGGATTATGGGGTCACTTGGATGGGGGTTTCGAAGCCACCCTCGGAGGAAGCTGCCTTAGCTACGTGGGAGGTAAAAGATGCTCAAATTATCTCTGGAATCCTCAGCAATATTGATCCCCAATTGATCAATAATTTGCGCTCTTTTACAACTACTCAACAAATGTGGGATTATTTGAAACGCATTTATAACCAAGACAATACGGAAAAACATTTTCAACTGGAGCTGGAGATAGCCAATTACAAACAAGGTAATTTGTCTATTCAAGAGTATTATTCTGGTTTTCTGAATTAATGGATAAAACACTCTGCCATTTTATATGTTGCTGTTCCCCAAACTTCACTCTCGGCTGTTCAAGAAGTCTACGGCACCAGTAAGTGCAATCAATTCCTCATGAAACTTCGCTCGGAGTTTAAGGCTGTTAGAAGTGCTTTGCTAAATAGGAATCCTGTTCCGTCTTTGGATACATGTGTTGGTGAACTTCTTAGGGAAGAACAATGTTTACTTACCCAACGATCCATGTCTCATGATGATGCTTTTTCCGAACCTGTTACGGTTGCCTATGCTACCCAGAGTAGAAGTAAAGGTCGTGATATGCGCCAGGTCCAATGCTTTTCTTGCAAACAATTTGGTCATATTGCTCGTAATTGTAATAAGAAATTTTGCAATTATGTAAGCAACAGGGTCATATCATCACTGACTGTCCCACACGTCCTCCACGACCAACACAACGTCCCATACAAGCATTCCATGCCACTACCAATGCAACAACTTGTCCTCCTACCCAAGGTACATCTGATGGTGGTGCTCTACAGCCTGAAATGATTCAGCAAATGGTACTTTCCGCTCTTTTAGCCTTGGGCATTCAGGGTAAGTCATCTACTGTTTCTGACCCATGGTTTCTTGATTCCGGTGCATCTAATCACATGACGGGTTCCTCTAAATACTTGCATAATGTACATTCTTATCATGGTAATTGGAAAATTCAAATTGCTTATGGTAATACTCTTCCTATCACTAATGTTGGTGACATAAACCTTGATTTTCGGAATGTTCTTGTATCACCTGGACTTGCTTCCAATTTATTGTCTGTTGGTCAATTAGTGGACAATAATTGTGATGTTGAATTTTCTCGGGCAAGCTGTCTTATGCAGGAGCAGGTATCGGGGAAGGTGATCGCGAAAGGGCCTAAAGTGGGACGATTGTTTCCACTCCAATTTATTTCAAATCATATGTCTTTTGCTTGTAATAATGTTTTCAATCTCTATGAGGTTTGGCATAGAAAATTGGGTCATCCAAATTCTACTGTGTTGTCTCACTTATTTAAAACTGGTTTGTTGGGAAATAAAAATGTTGTTTATACTACACCTATTTCCCGTTCTGTTTGCAAATTGGCTAAAATAAAACACTTTCTTTTCCGACTACTGCTCATCGTGCTTCCTCTTGCTTTGAAATAATTCATAGTGATGTTTGGGGTATGTCTCTTGTTGCTTCCCATGCTCATTATAAATATTTTGTCACATTTATTGATGATTACAGTCGTTTTACTTGGATATACTTTTTGCGCTTTAAGTCTGAAATGTTTTCCATGTTTAAGAAATTCATGACATATGTGGATACTCAATTCCAAACCAAAATTAAAATTTTCCACTCTGATTCCGGCAGTGAATACATGTCTCATGAGTTTCAGGAATACCTACAACAAAACGACATTGTGTCTCAACGTTCTTGTCCTAACACTCTTCATCAAAATGGCATTGTTGAACGCAAGAATCGTCACCTGCTTGATGTGACTCGCACATTGCTTCTTCAAGCTTCTGTTCCATCCAGATTTTCGGTGGAGGCTCTATCCACTACTGTGTTCTTGATCAATCGCCTTCCTTCTACGATTATTGATTTTGACTCTCCTTTCTTTCGTCTTTTTAAAACTCACCCTGATTATCGTACTTTACATACTTTTGGGCATGTATGTTTTGTTCATTTACCTCCGTCTGAAAGGCATAAGCTTGGGGCACAATCTGTCCAATGTGCATTTATGGGGTATAGTCACTTTCATAAGGGTTTTGTGTGTTATGATCCTTGCACTCATCGTTTTCGTATTTCCAGGAATGTGACATTCTTTGATAGGCAATTTATGTTTCCTTGTCTTTCTCCTACTTCAAATGATGTTACTATTCTTCCCACATTTTCTACATTATCTCCATCTACATAACGTTTCAAACCTGGCATTACTTGTGTAAGACAACGCCGTCGTCAAGTTCCCACTCCCCCTTCCGACATTGATCCACCACATGTTTCTTTACCAGTTGCACCACAACGATCTGGTAGAATTTCTCGAGCACCTGATAGATATTCACCAGATAGGTATGCTTCTTCTCATACTTCTCTAGCGGCTTCTCTCTCTAACACATCTATTCCTACTTGTTACTCACAAGCTGTTAAATATATACGTTGGGTAAAGGTAATGAATGATGAACTACAGGCTCTTCAAGAGATCTTTACATGGAATATTGTTTCTTGTCCTCCTGATTTTAAACCCATAGGTTGCAAATGGGTGTATTCTGTGAAACTAAATTCCGACGGTTCTCTCAACCATTACAAGGCAAGACTAGTTGCCTTAGAAAACAAACAGGAATATGGCATTGATTATGATGAGACATTTGCACCTGTTGCCAAAATGACCATTGTCAGAGTTGTCCTTTCTATAGCCACCTCTAAGGGTTGGTCCCTTCATCAAATGGATGTGAAGAATGTGTCTCTTCATGGTGAATTGACTGAAGATATTTACATGCTTCCTCTTTTGGGTCTCTTCTCTTCATCTACAGGCGTGTGCAAGCTCAAACGCTCCTTATATGGTCTGAAGCAGGCTCCCAGAGCATGGTATGACAAGTTTCGTTCCACTCTCCTAGGGTTCTCCTTTACACAGAGTAAATATGATTCCTCCTTGTTTATTCACCACACCCCTACAAGCCTTATTCTTCTACTTCTTTATGTTGATGATATGGTTATTATTGGCTCTGGTCAAGCATCCATCCAAGATCTTAAACAACAGTTACAAGCCTCATTTCATATGAAAGACCTTGGCCACTTACACTATTTTCTTGGCCTTGAAGTTCATTCCACCCAAGGTACATTTCTCCATCAGCATAAGTATGCCACAGATCTCATCTCTATGGCTGGCCTTCAATCAGCTACTCTAGTGGATAGTCCTCTTGAAGTTAATGTTAAATATCACCGCGACGAGGGTGACCTTTTTCCTGATCCTTTATTGTACCGACAGTTCGTGGGTAGTCTCAATTACTTGACCATTACACGCCCTGACATCTCATTTGATGTTCAGCAAGTGAGTCAGTTCATGCACTCTTCTTGACATCTCCACTTGGCAGCGGTTCGTCGTATATTTCGCTATTTGAAAGGTACCTCTTAGCGCGGTTTATTTTATCCCATTGGAACACATCCTAAATTGATTGCTTATAGTGATGTCGATTGGGCTGGGTGCCCTGACACTCGACGATCAGTCACTGGTTGGTGCATGTTTCTAGGTTCCTCATTGATCTCATGGAAAAGTAAGAAGCAAGCACACATATCTAAATCATCTACTGGATCAGAGTATCGTTCCATGTCTACTGCTTGTTCCGAAATAATTTGGCTACATGGTTTTTTGGCTGAACTTGGATTTCCTCAAACAGATTCAACGCCTCTCTATGCTGACAATACAAGCGCCATCCAGATTGCTGCAAATCCAATGCTCCATGAGCGCACCAAGCATATTGAAGTCGACTGTCACTCTATTCGTGAGGCTTATGATGATAATGTTATTTCACCACCTCACATCACTACTCAGCTTGAAGTTGTGGATATTCTTACCAAGGTTGCTCCTCGTCTGCATCATCAGTTTCTTGTTAGCAAATTGATGTTGCTTGACCAACCCCATCAATTCAAAGGGGGATGTCAATCATGAATTATTTTGTCTCCTTAATTATCTTAATTTGATTTTCTAGGAATGAGCTAGGCAAATCATAGACTGATTTGTTCTGCTTAATTGTATATAGGCAAATCAGATTATAGGATATTTTGTAATTATGGGTAATAATTATTGTAATTTCTCCTATTATTATTTATAAAGGAAATAACAATACAGAATGGGCATCGAGCCATTTTTCATGACAGTGAGTAACGTACAACTGTGTAATTTGGTTAGAGAGACGGATACTCCTAAACGTTAGTCACTATTATCAACGCAAGAATTTAAATTTCTCATAACTTTTAAAAGGAAGCTATAGTGAGTTTATTTAACGTTTTTTTTTCAAAAATCACTTATTTTTTTTTCAAAAGATGACTTAATTTTTGTAAATATTTATTTATATTTTCAAAAAATATCAATTTTTTTTACAAAATATTTTTTTATTGAAAGAAATACTTTAAATAAGTCAAAATAATAAAACCAATAGTGAAGGATTTAAATATTATCATCCTAAACCGCATGTATGTTCCATGAGAGATAATACTGCTCAAGTCGAGAACATCCATTTTATGGTAAAATTCCAACCGAAAATTTTTTCCATACATAAAACTTAAATTTAAAACTTTGCTTAAGGAATAATTAAACATGGGTAATGACTTCTATACAAAAATTATGTCACTATTTTTTAAAACAAAAAGTTATAATTATAAAAAAAAGAATTTAATAACTATACACTGTCAGTGTAAAATAACTTTACACAGTCATCCAATGATGTGTTGACAAATCATTTAATGACTTTAATGATACATGAGGTGTCACATTCATTAATTGATGTGGCAAAATGTCATTGGACGACCGTGTAAAATTTCTTTACACTGTCAGTGTATAGTAATTAAACTCTAAAAAAAAACCTAATGTAAAATTTCTAAAAATATACTTTTTTAAGAAAAAATTAAACAAACAAGCCCTATACTTTTTTTTTTTTGGATTGCAAGGATTAGCTATAAAGAAATTAGAAGTTGTATTATCGTTAGATTTTATTATACGGGCTACCTGACCACACATCATTAATAGAAATGAAAAGAAATAAAATCAAAACCAAATCAACTTGCAAGTTAACTGTTTTTAGTTATTGGTTCTGTATAATATATATTATATAAGATAACCACTAGACAAACGATTGTTTTCAAAACCAGCCTTGAATTACAAATATTCCGAGGTATGGTTGTACACATGCGAGTTCCATACCTTGGCTCAATTCTTGCACAACAGTTTACAAATCACTCTTGCCACGGAGTAGAGATAAAATTACTCGTATTCTCAATACAAAGCATTTGCATGAGCGTCGTAATCAAACATAAATAGTTGACCCACTACAAATTCAACCACAGCAGCTCTCATCCAATTGATTCATCACTTGAAGTGACAACGCCCCAGTATTTCTTCCAAAAACCTGATTTCCCCCACCTAGATAGCATCTTATTTTATGCCCTCCAAGGCAAATAAACTAGAGGAAGCAAATGTCCAGCACACTGCCACATGGCTGCCAGAAAAATCAATTTCATGGCCAGCCAGAGTATATAGTCTGCCATAACATGACAGACCCAAAGGCCAAATCGCCTAAGCAATATGTAACATTTCTCAAAGCATACATAAGTTCTGATTTTCCATAGTAATGGTAGTTTGCTTCACAATGAACAGGACATAACTGTATTTACCGATTTTGTGAAGACATTCTATCTGATCCATGCCGTAAGCGAAAGCTGCTGGACCTGGGACCTGCGTCTGACCTGCTGGCGGCCTGGTGGTGGTATGCTCTCCAACCTGAATCTCTATCAACATGGCTCAATGACAATGATGGCAAGTGGTCTCTCTCCCATGCATGAAAACGACTTGGTAGGTGATTTTCTTCTGGAAAATTGCGTCCTGATGAACTTGATGGGATAAGAAAGAAGCCACCACTTTGGTCTGGTGACGTGGCCATTGGTGGTAATTGAGCTGATCCACTATGACTGCTGGATCTTCGGGTGCCAGAAGCAATAGGTGTTCGCATTGCAGTAGAATTAGGAGGCTGCTGCGGCTGATAGTACGCTTGAAGAGCCTGGACTCTATCACGGGCCCGAGCATTGCTACCGGGATAAGGAGGGATCATTGAGGAAGCAACAGAACTCCCCGCTCTGGCAGAACTGCAGAAATTAAATGTGCATTGAATGTTGTACGACAAAAAATAAAGCATTGAATATCAATTTCATGACCTGAGCAATTTCCCACAAGCAATTGAAGATTTTGAGATCCATCACTTTTTATCTATTAGTTGTATATAACCAAAATTCATTGTGTATTTGATGCCATGAGACTGAACAATAGTATATATTATGGTTTGGGTCACATCAAATTACATTTAAGCAAGTAATTCACTCATGCAAATGAATGTACCTGTGACCAACAAGGAAGGGATGCATAAAAGATCCTGATCTCGGTATATCCGAACCACCCCTGACTGGCCTTTGACTACCAGGTGATACTGAGGGCTGATCAGCAGCAACTAGACGGCTACTTGCTGTAGAGAAAGGAGGGGAATGGTGTTCCCAACTGTGATAATGAAGATCCACAGCAGGAAACGTGTAGGAGGTTGGCACGTCACTAGGCACAGATGAACCATTCCAATGGTTGAAGTTAGAGGCTTCTGATACATTTCCACCCGAATTGGAGGAGGATGGATGTATTGGTCCAAAGTAAGCAATATATGGGCAGGGATGACTAGCAGATGATACAGCTGTATGTTCAGCAAATATAGCATGTTGTCCCAGTATATCATGATCTGCATCTCATCATTCCAGTTAATTAATATATTTAGTACAGTGCAAGCATCAATTAAAAAAATGAAGAGGCTGATTAGAAGGAAAAGGGATCTTACATGCAGTTGATGAGAATTCCCCTTCCCTGAAAAAATCAGGAAAATAAATATGAGTTGGATAAACATCCTAACATTTCCTTTAGTGTGTGTGTGGAATGGGTGGGTGGGGGTTGGGGGAATAGCTCTCAAAATGCCTAAAAATTTTAAAAACATTAAAAGGTTAAATAATTATTTACTAACAAAAAAATTATGACTATAAAAATGCAGTCAACTCATCCTGACATGTTGAGCAGGATTTGTCAAATTTGGCCAGCATTGAACACAGTATAAAATATATAGCACTATTCTATTCCCCATTTACCATGGCAAGGCAAGCCAATCTAATCAGTACACTGCATTTTAACAGGTCTAATTAGAGCATATTTGTAAAGCTAGGAATCTTTTCTTTTAGTTCAACAAATCAGATGATTATAACAGCCTGTGATGTCAAGATTGAATTCAATAAGTATGCAACAGCACTACATGCTGGCTTCAACTGCAATGACAAGACAACAACATCTAAGCCTTTTCCCACTAGGTGGAGTTAGCTATATGGATAAGATGACGCCAAATTCCCTATCATCCATTGAGTTCAAAGATAGTTTTTTTCCCTCTAAATCTTTCTTAATGGGGGGGGGGGGGGGGGGGGTTGTTGGAATTGGACCTGATGGGTAAGGCCAACCTGTCACACTGGTTTCCCCACTTATGCTTACTTGAATCTACAGGTGGTACAAGTTAAACTCAAAAGCTGCTCACTGAAAGTTTGGCAATTTCTACAAAAACTGGACAGGTTCATTATGTTTAATGCTTAATGATGATATTCCCAAGGGTGGTATAGCTACTACACCAAAAGTCAAATTCTGGATTTGACCAGATGGAAATAAAGAAGTCCTATTGAACTAAATACTTAATATAGCAATTAAAAAACCAACTTTTGAATTTACACTGATGCTACTGTCTACAAATTACAAAATCTTAATGCTCCTCAACATTTTCATTGGTCTTTCTACCATCTTTCTCTTATTTACAAAAAGTGGTTCTAAAACATAACCAGGACTTCATATTATTAATACCATCAGTACTAGATTTAACTACATTTGACTTCAATTAACCTAGAAAGGTCCTGTATTAAAATTAAACACATGACATATGATCGCAGTTCATCAAAGACAGTACAAATACCACTGACATGTCTTCAAACCAGTCTTCCCAAAAATCTGTATGCAAGTTTTCTCATAATGCACAAAAACAGGAGTCTAGACACTTCAAAGAACAAAAGAATATGACAAATGGCAAGTCAAAGTCTATGAATTTAAACAGAGATCAGTTTGTATGCACACTGTGGACTGTTAACTAGGCTTACTCGAAAGATGATGGAAGTCGTGTCAGGTTGCCAAAAGGGCACCAATGAACTCCAAAGGACTGCAGAAACCATTTAGGGGGAAAATATAGTCAAAATGGTAAGAAAAATACTATCTATCCACATAAAGAAAGTAACAAGAAATAATTCATATTAAAAGAGGTAATGGCAACTTTGAAAGTCCAACTACTCATACATAGAAAGATGGATTTCATCTAGATTTATCATTTATGTACTATGAAGGGCAATCGAGAGAAACAATGCATTGGCAGAGATTAGTGGCACACTTGGTAGACTTTGACTTGCAGGTAGAAGAAAAAGTTCTATACATGAAGGCTATAGGGTTAAAATTTAGATCAGCTCAAAGATGATTGCAAAAAAATATTTTGGGTAGCTAAATGTATGCAACTTCTATTTTTTAAAATCTAGATGATAAATTTCTTTTGTTCCTTGTTTATTATTTTCATATAGTTTTATGTAGTAAACAGTAATGCTGACCAAAAAGGGAACATAGCAAACCACCCTCCCACAAATAAAAATTCAGGGAAAAATCTTTTCGATAAAGCCAAGCAAAGACATGTTTACAATTTCTTATATATGAAGTTAAGTACCTAATTATTAGAACAGGTATTTATGCAGAGTTCTTTTGCAAGTATAAATAAAATACAAAGAAAACAAAAATTTAACAGGATTATTACCATTTCAGAGTAGCTAAGATCATAAAGGTCTTCATCATGCGTCCAGTCATCCATGCTGAATTCTGGATATGACCGACAACCATTAGCATAAAGCCACTGACCTTTCTCAATCTTCCGACAATTAGGGCATTGCATTGCTCCTTTTATATTGAATGCTGAACCAATGCAATCTACATGATATAAAGAAGGTAATAATAAGCAGAAGATATGATGTGGATGGAGCTCATTGGAGCTATCACCTTGGTGGAAATCGATTTTAGTAAAAACATGAAAGCTAGTAGTATTGCCATAAAACAAGCAAAGCAATAAGTGTTGCACATTCATAGAACAAATCAATTTTATAAAACTCGGTCCGGTGAGCGACTCGGTCGAGGTGATAATAAAATATTATATAAAAATATATAATACTTCAATATATATATATATACATACATACATACTTAAATTAAAATAATAATAATAACTTATTGGTATTTTAAAAAAAATGGTTTTAAATCAAGGAGGTAAACATTTGTGAGTTTTTTTAATAACATTAAATAATGCTAATAAGCTACATATATTAAAAGTTGTAATAATATATTAGAAAAGCAATGTGGTTGAAGTGGTGAACGCCCTTGGCTTCACTTCATGTCGCACGCGGGTTCGATTCCCCTCCCCAACATTTTTGAGAAAATTCACTCTCCGTCTCTGGGTCTCCACTGTAGTCCAAAACCAGGTCGACTGGGCCGGTTCATTGGTTTTGACCGGTTCAATGGTGTAGAATCTGGTTTAACTACAAAATCGACCCAAACACCTGACCGAACCGGCCATGGGCCCAGTTTCCAATCCAACTGATTGAACCGGTCGGGCCAGTCCGAGTTTTACAACAGTGGAACTAATATAGGCTTCAAATTTTTCAACTGTCCCCCTTCCACATGTCAATCACTGAATAGCTTAGGTGGTTGGGATGCAAAGGGATTTGGGTAAAGGTCACATAAGCTCAAACTTTAATGACAACCCCTCAATGTACCAAAAGTAATCGCCAAAGTCATTAATTTCTTTTATCATTGGTTGAGGACTATAAATGTTGTCTAAGATTGCTGATAATTGTACCAAAAAAAGGAGAATAAATATATTGCTGATTTAATTGTGTCTAAAAAGGCAGTCAACAGTCAACGTAAAACCCTGTCGACTCATTATGACATGGATCAACAATGTGATATTTAATTAATTAAGTCTAATGATACAATAGTGAGCAAGTTTTGAGTGCCAAATTATGGTCTTCCTACAGAGTTAGCTTTTGTAAGTTTAAAGAGAATCAGGGGATTCAAGGGACTGTTATTGCAGTCTGTAGAAACTGTACATAAGACATCACAACCTGATTGGTGTTTAAAATCCACTCTCTAGTCTTTGAAATGAGACCTTCCACATTTATGATTAATCTAACATACCAAACTTTGATATAAAATTCTACCACCAATAACATACATATTTACCCAACTTTCCATTAAAAAAAAAGAAACTTTACTTCCACACATATTTATGTGACAAGATTGTCACTCTCTAGTCTTCAACAAGGAATTGACAACTACTTGCTACAGACTTAGAAATAAATGACTGTGACAATCTTGTCAAATAAATATATGCAAATAGTCTTTACTTATACACAATAGTTATTAATAGTGAATAGCACTTACAGCAACAAAGGCTCTTAGTGCTACTGTAAATAGTGCATAATGTAGCGCATTCTATTTTGAATATATTTGCTATATTCAGTATAATGCATAACAACAATCTATGCAAATAAAACCACTTACAGGGTGTGAAAAACTAAGCTCACAATGATAAACATAAATACATAATCATCTCTATAATTGTCCCAAGATTTAACTGAAAGTAACCATAAAATTACACAACACAACATCAGACTTAAATCATAAATAAGTTAATGTTGAATTTTTTTAAAAGTATAACTCATTTTCTTAGAAAGTTGACAAACACGCGCTATAGCAGCGTAGCAGCCCCTGACCGCTGGGGTCGCTATATGCCCTACCATATCATCATACTTCGCTGTAGCAGCCGCAATCGCAGCATTTCACAGCCCTATTCATTGTGTTGATGTTATCCAAAATCCAGAGAGTGCCCTCCAATATTAACATGAGAATTTAGAGAGCCATTTTATGGGGGTAATTTTGGGATTTTCGGTAAAAAAGGGTTTCAGCTTGTAAAAAACCTTTTCAAAATTTAGAACTACCGCGCCTCACTTCTCTCCTCTCCTACCTTGCAACTACTACACGAGCCTTGTGCAACCCTGTGGTGACTCTCCAGCAACCCATCTGGCAGCTGTTTTACTTCTCTCTTGATCTCATTCTCAGGTTTTTATTTTTTCGGTTTTCTCTTGTAATCTTGTCCTCTTATTCTCATCAATCTCTGTTTTCTATTAATCTGTTTTCTCTGTTTTTGTCTCTCTACTAGGAGTTTTTTTTTTTTTTCCTGTTTTCTCTAATTCTTATCACTCTTATGTTCTCTGTTTATCATCCGTGTAGTCTGAGTCTCAGTTTTTTTTTTGGTCATCTATCTCCCAAAGACCCAAACTCAGTCACTCCTTTTTTCTCTATCACTCTGGTCAGTCATGGCATCCTTTGTTACTATTTACCTGTACATTTGCGTAAGGCCTGTGACTTTTTACTGTAAAATATGAATTTCAAGATTTTTGAGTATTTCTTTCTAAACTTTTGAGCATTTATATGTATTTAGTATAAGTCATATAAACTGTATAAAAAATTTCAGAATAATGGTCATCCCGCTATGACTGATAACTAGTTAGAAGTAGGATATGCATAAATGGAGTACTTCCAGATCGGGTGTGAATTTCAGCAGAAGATAATAATCAACTTACATTTTGTCCACCTTTCTAACCCAAATGACATTCTTCTTAGGGGTGTTGGAGATAACATGTATTATTGGGGTTAATTATATGAAGCTTTTAGGACAATTAATTATTTGACTAGCAACAACAAATGGTGGCACAGAACCAGGCCTACATTAAGAGAGAAAGCAAATTGAAGGATGAATTTATCAAAATATTGAAAAGGTTAAAAACCAAAACAAATTACAAGTAGCATTTTATCTAACATGACATGTTATGAAATTATTTTTTAAGTGTCACGATTGGATTTAACCATAAAACCACATAGTCTCTTGCTTGTCTTAAGCTAACATGAACAAAATTGACAGTGCCGTCTCTTGAATTTTAGTTTTAACTCTCAAGAGATACTTTAAACAATAAGCATCTCCTTCAGTCCAGATATGCCCCAACAACAACAAAAGTGTGATTTTATTTCTAATTTTTTAATAAAGCCTTTAAAATCTTACAGCTTCCTTGATGCATTAAACTCATAAAACATAATGACTGCACCTGTGTACATTGAATTTACCATAGCTAATTCAATTAATGCAATCACACTCTTATATATAAGCATCTATATAATGACTAATTGAAAGTACTCCTCTGGCAAAGAGCGTTATATTTTTAGAGCTAACAGGAAAGGGGTTAATTCAGTAATATTGTTTAAATACAGTCAGTGTGTTGTTTCCAATATAATTTGGAAATTATCATGTAAAGACTTGTTTCATATACACGCAGGGAGTCTGTTCCTCTTTGTGTCCCTATTAAATTAAATGCCTACATAAGTATGATGTTCCATATTATTCTCAAACTGCCTTTTTCACATAGAAGCTTAGATCTGTCTTCTAAAGTTGATGAGAATACAATATAAACCCAGAATTATCCATCCATTGGCTCTCTAATTTATCTATATTATATTTGCAAAAGAGAATCAAAATTCTTATTTAGAGGGGAAAAGCCCATGTCATGTACAACATTCTATCGGCTGTTCAATTTAAAATTTAGCACACCTCTCATAATTATAGCCTTCATGAGTTTCTCACTGAAAGACAATGAAATGACACGTTCAGGAGTCCCTCATTGTTGGCTGGCAAGACTTATTAACAGCAGTGAATGCATGCTGGATAGTGCTAAACATGAGGTGACTACATGTCAATCAGGAATTCAACCAATTTTACAGCAAGTTAGTGTTAGTCAAAATTTCACAATTAGAGTCTTTAAGCAATTCAACGAGAGCCACACAATTCCCATCTTTGGCCTACATAAAGATGAATTCCTACCAACTACAAATCTTGAAAACTGATCTAGAAGCCCACAATTCTATTATAAAAAAACAACTTTACCAAACATGGAAGCCCAAAAACAGCACCAAACGACGCGCATAACGAGTCAAAATTGCAAATATCAGTTCAAATTTGATAGTTTCCAAAGGAAAGATACATATATGATATATCCAATAATCCATATTTTGTCCTGGCAAGAGTTTCACAATAGCTGCTCTTTATGGCATGGCCATAATCAGCAAACAGGATCCTATAACCTAACAAATTCTCTTGGTTTTGTAATCCCAACGCCAATGAACATATCATGGAGAATAAGAGTCATGCATAGGTAACGGTAGAAATAAAAGAAAATAAAATTCAGATCTCTGTTCTACTTCAAATCCATTTAATGTTCTAATTCCATTGCATTTGCATGCATTCAGAGAGATAATATAGTTACCGAGATGAAATTGATGGCCACATTGAAGCTTAGCCCAGGATCTATCTCCATTATCAGCAACGACCTCGAGGCAAATTGAGCAAGACACTGAACCGAAACATTTGCCTCCTCCACCATCTCCTTCATCCACCACCTTATTATTATTATCCTCCTCCTCCTCGTTACCCAGGCCCATTACAAAAACCCTAAAATCGGAACAAAAATAAGAGAAAATAAAAAGAAAGAAAGAAAGAAAGAGAGAAGCAACTAACGAATATTTCGTCTTGGGTATGTGTTTTTGTCTGAGTTAGGACACGGATGAGAAAGCTACGGAGATGAAAAAGTGTTATCTGAGATCTAAAGTCTCGTTGTGTTTGGAAAGAAGGAAGGAAGAGAGAGGACCAACGATGCCTGGTTTGGATTTTTTTATTTCTCCTTGATCAATTTGGATCGTTGGATCGTTCCTATGAGTCCTGATAACTCTGGTCCAATCAACCTCACTGACGGCTATGATTCATTGGCGGTGCCTTCAGTTGGTTTGACTTTGCTTTTCCTCTTTTTTTAAATAAACAAATTAAGTCTAATTATTCATTTAAATATCTTGTAATAACTAATACTGGTTTGAGTTGGTCTAGCTTTGTCTCTCTACTCAGTAAGTTTAGTAGAGTTGAACAATACCTTTTACTGACAAATGATAAGTATTTTTTTCATAAAAGTATGTTAATTATATGTAATATAAATATGTACATACAATATTTAAAATTGTTTATTATTAATCGTTCTTAAAATAATTGTTGTGATTACATTTTCAATATTTTTAATTAATTTTTTATTACATTATATTAATATAATTACATTTTTGTAATTAATACAGAGCAACTTTTTAAATGTTATCTCAATTTTATTCTTTTAATTATCATAAAAACTTTTAAATTTTCTAATTTAGGGATCAGTTCAAGCAAATCATGTTTGATTCTTTTTAAATAAAATCTAAGTTTTGTGTATGAAAATGACCTTTATTAATAGAGCTAACCTCATCATAATTTTTGGTGCAATACCACAGGTATCCTTCACGGGAGGCAATCAATCATGTTCGAGCCGGGTAGGACCTCTATGGGCGACAAAGCTCTCCCTCCGAGTATTTAACACAGTTGCGTATCCAGGGCGCGAACTCGAGACCACTGGTTAAGCTGGAACAACTTCATCATAATTTAAGTTTAAATATAATAACTTATGTTTAATAAGCAATTTATAATATTATTGTGAGTCATTATTATAATATATAATTTATAATTTATTGCTTTTTTTAAAAAAAAAAAGGAAAATTTACTCTCGTCACATTCATTTGTAAAAAAATTTATGATTCATTTATTTTTAAGTTAGAAAACCTAAAATCGATTTTCACGACGTGGAAGGAAATCCATCCATGAAACATGCCTCCTAATGTGTGATCATTTGATTTTAGAGTTTTTGAACCACCATCCCATCAGAGGATTAAAAGATACTAGTATGAATTATTAGTATAAACCTTTTTAATATAGAGAATATGTATATAAAAAAAAATAATAATCTTCTCATATCATAAAGTGACTAGTGAATAGTGATGAAACTTATAGAGGTATATTAAATGTGTTCTCACCCATATTTTTTATGTTTAAAGATTATTAATGATTCCATTCTTTATCTAATAATTTGTTTAGTAAAAAAAATATCCAATAAAATAATTATTTTAGCAAAATTTTACATTCATATTTGATCAAATTTAAAATCATCACGAGTTTATTGCATATGCATTATTAACATAGAAAATATTGGATTTATTAGATATATATTTTTAGTGTATAAAATTTTTACATTGTGATTCAACGATATCTTGACATATTAATTATTAAATTTAATAATACATAAAGTGTCATATTTATTAAATAATATGATAATATATCATTGAATGACAATATAATTTTTTTTATATTAATAATGTATACTAATTAGACTAAAAACAATCATATTGTCAACCTATAATACTACTTAATAAATATGATACTTCATATATTATCCAGAACTCAATAAATAATGTAAAAATATATTATTAGAAGATAATGCATTTTTTATATTGTCCATTAAATCCTAAAATTATATCATATCAAGATTAAATTCATTCTTTTTTTCAACTTTTAGCAAATTATCTTTCTCAAATAAAAATAAAGGGGGTTTAATGTGTTAGAGATACTATATTGTAATGTATTATTTTTAAGAAAATAGTAATAATATATGATATATTATAACGTAACAAAAAAGGAGGACAATAATGACACTAATCATTGAAGAATATGCAAATATATACAGCGGCATGCCAAGGGTTTATAACTTGAAAAAAGTGTTCTAAGAGCACTCGTTAAGAATTCAAAAATAGAAATGTTTTATTGGAGTGTGTAGCATTGAATGTTGTAAATGCAATCAATGTTGTGATTTCCAATAAAAACCTTTTGAATATAGATCCTTAATCAGTGTCCTTAGGGCACTTGTTAGTAGGACCCTAACTTTTATTATCGGCCCAAATAAAACACTTCCTCCAAAATTTTTTATAGAACTCTTTCGATAGTTTTATTTCATCATTTTTTAAGACTCTTTATAAATTTTCGAAGTCTTTATTATTTTTTTATTTTTACCCTTTATAATTATTGAGCATTAATAATTTTCAAAATTGTTAATGTGAGAAATTAAAAAGAATTTGTAACACCCTAGATTTAAACAGGCATTGCTCAATTTTTTCTAGAAAATCTATCAATCTTTACCCATGGAAATGGTGGGGAATTATTATTTTTAATATATAGAATCTTAACTTTAGGAATCTCTCTTGAAAGCAAAGAAATATGAAGATAATGGGAAAGGACAAAAGTCCATAAGTAGGTTGAATCAAAATGAAAATAAAAGGGAAAATATGTTTTTCTTCCTTATAGTTTCGGTCAATTTTGGTATTCATCCATGTACTCTACATCCTTTGTTTTTTGTCCGTAAACTTTTTAAAATCCGTGGTCCTTGACCGTTAATGAGATCTGTTAACATGATGAGCTGGGTAACAAAAGTTACATGTCAGCCTCAATAGTGGCCTCGAATAGCTGACTCGTCTGATTAATCTTTTTTTTTTAATTTTTAATTATTAAATTGGGTTTTTTATCTGGTAAATTGTTGAGGTGGAAACCCTAATTTAGTAATTACGGTTATTTTAATAATTAAAAAGTATTAATAAAAAGGTTAATTAGATGAGTCAGTTATTTAGGGTTCACTATTGAGGCTGACATGTAACTTTTGTTAGTTAGCTCATTAGGTTATCAAGATCTCACTAACAGCAGGGACCACGGTTTGGGGGTTTAGAGAGTTTAGGAATAAAAAACACAGGATTTAAAATACAGGGACGAATGCTAAAGTTGACCGAAACTATAGGGATGAAAACCATATTTTTCCCAAAATAAAATTACTAAGACTTCATATAGCAGATAAAACCAACCAATTTACAATTACATAGAATTAACTTCTTTCCAAAATACAAACTTTCATTCAAAGTGCGTTTCTAAGAAAATAAAAATAGGACACTAAACTGAACAAGATCCGACTTGTCTTTGACTCCACAATCTTAAGCCCTTTACAAGAACCTTGAGTGTCATACTGACTACCTGGAAACATTGGCAACCCCAAATGAACGAGTAAAACTCATTTACAACACATGTGGAAGGTATGAAAAAAATACTAGTGTGGAAGGTATGAAAAAAAATACTCCCTCCAATCGATTGCAAACACATGCATTTTTAGTGTCATATAAGATGCTTGATCATGTGTGCTTGCCATTTACTTCCAAAGATGGAATAGATGATGTTAATGCTACATATTTTACTAATTTATTTCCTCGCGCCATTACTTATACCTATCATGTGAAGTGATGCTTGCCATGGAATTGCATGAACTATGCATTTTCTTTCATTTCACTTATTTTTAGTTTTAATGAGCTCTTCTCTCTTACATACTACAATCATGCTCTTTCATGAGTAACACACAAGACTTTCTTTTTCTTGGGTCTTTTCACTTTTCCTCTTGACACATAGGCCGGTTTGAGCTCAAAACCTCCCAATGGTTGTCCCCTTGAAGGATCACTTGGTAGGGAACCCCTGACCCCTGACCCTTGCCTCAGGTGCATCATCTAGAGTAAGGTAGATGATGTCCTGCATATCATCATCTTCCCTCCCCTTACCGGAGGGTTAAATGAATAATCTTTTAGATATGTTACCTCTAAGATCGCTTACATGACGACCTTTGTCCGTGAAGGGTAAACCCTCATCAATTCTTGGAGTGTAATTACTTTATTTATCAATGCAAATATTGTGCATTGCTCTTACACTATCGCGATGCAAGGATTTTTCTTTTGATGCATTTCATACACTACTCCTCTTTAGTATAATATACCATGAATGCATTATTGTCTTATTAGTGCATAACATTTACAAATATTACATAGTATGAATGTATGAAGCATAATAAGCATGCATTGCACACACTTTATCTATAAGTCTCATTTATCTGTAATCTTAGCTTTGAGAACTTACATATTCATACTTCAATCTTAATTTGAGATAGGGGTTGAGATTTGGATATATTGAACTTTATCATATGACTTTTCAAAATACATAAAAATCAACCTATTTTGATTAGTACTCATAAGGATGTGCAGACATCATGTTTTTTCTTTTATACACTAGACAAGAAAAACTACACCAAGTCAATTCAAATTGCAAATGAGAATTATCCCCGACTCATATAAATATGATATTTTACCACAAAAAAAACTTATACACCTAAATCTTCCTAACAAGATAAATATCACCCAAATTAATATTTTGGTAAACCAACAGATAATCAAATAAGTTGATCTAATCTATAATAGAGTACGGGAATATTTACTATTTTATATGTTGTGATCAATCCATATGCTCAAAAATAATATAACTTAACAATATGAAACCATTGTATACTATCTTTCAAACCCAATTGGTTTCAAAAAAATTATAGCTTGAGTTATGTGCATTTCAAGTTAACCGCTTCAAAGGAGATCGTGTGATAGAAACGTCAACTTCCAACAATCACTAGGGATTGCACAACTTAGGAAAAATTCTGTAACTTTCCAGTCCAAAAGCATCACAAATTAACTTTCAAATGCAATTGTTTCATATTAAAAGAATACCTATAACTCAAGTTATGATTTGATGAAATGAACTGGTTTATATCTAAAAGCTTATGACGAGATATGTGACTTTAGAAAATTACTGAGACTTAGGTGATTGAAGTAATGTCTCCGATTATTCTTGTTAACAGCCTTGTGAATAAGCTTTCAAATAAAATTATTTCACTAAAAAAGACTCTTATAACTCAAGTTATGACAATTTCAAATCACCTAAATGAGAAAATTTTCTACATAAAACGTTTTCACTTCAACCTAACATGTATGCCCCATTTTCCTTTTGTCCAATGCAAATGAGGCATAGTTTGCCAGATTAAAATGTCTATAACCATCTAACATACCTAAAATTCCACGTAGTCTATCATTTAAGGGTTTGATTCATATGAAATCCCACTTTGCCATGAACCTAGTATTAGAGATTAGCTATAGAAACCAACCACATTACCAAATTAAATTATAAATTAAGAACTGAAGAAATACAATGTATGTCCTATATTCTTCATTCCCAATAAGTGAGTGTTGCTCTTTAATCTATACTAATCGGGAAATATATATTGATTTACTTAAATAAATTATATTATTATATGAATTATGCATAAAACACCACACCGATAGGGAGATATTTAAGTTACAAGGGTAGCTATTATCACCTTAAATCCTTAATGTGGAGGCAAAACTATACTTGACGTTATCCAACTTCTCTTCCTTGGTTCGTCAAGCTTAACCAATAGCTTGAACTCTTCTCCCTCATCTTTTGTTTGTAACTTTTGATTCTCGAAAAAAAATCCGAGTAATCATAATTATCTTTTCTCTTTTTCCTTCATTCTCTTCCAACATGGCTTTCCTTGCACACAATTTTTCCCCACTCATCCTTTCCTTCCATTGTCGATTCCCTAACCTCTTAATTCATGATTGGCTCCCCTCTTTTCTTTTACTTTCTGCTACAGTAAACCCACAAATTGGTCCCTTACTTTTTTGCATAGGGCGGTTTAGTTCCTGACATTTAAAAACGGCCTCGTTAGTTCCATCAGTTTAGTCTAATGTCACATTTTTCTATTAACAGAGAGTTGAGTTGTCACGTTAAGTGACACATATGACCCAGAAAAATCGTAAATTAGTCCCTAACTTCTTTTAATATCACGCGGTTTTGTCCTTGACATTTAAAAATGACTTTATTAGGGATTGAATGTTGTGAGAAATGTCTGATTCTCATTTGAACTCTAAAAAACCTCTCAAAATACACACTACAAGAAAAACACTCATTAGCGTAGGCCAAAAGCCCACGCTAAACTGCAAAAGCAGACGCTAAACACTAAATTAGTGTCGGCCTAGCGTCGGCGTCGTGGCCGCCGCTAAAACTCTCGAGGCAAATATTTGCGGCAAAGCCGAGCCCACGCTAACTGGGACGCTACGTAGAAGCTAACAAATTGCTAAAATGGCTGAAGCTAATGTAGCGGAGGCTAGGCGGACGCTACATTAGCGTAGGCCAGCCTACGCTCATGTCAAATGTGAAATGTATATTTGGTCTTGCTTGAAACTATCTGAATTCAACAAATAAGATGGTCTAGAATTTTGCAAAGGAAATATCAGCATATTAGAACAATATGCTACAAGTTTCCGATTAGTTCAGAGTTGAAGATAAGGGTTTGAGAAGAAAGAGATTTGCATGGGAGACGAATAATTTATTTTTCTAGTAAGTAACATAGGTAGCATATGATTGATAACATCAAAGGACTAAAATATATGGCTTCAGAACCCAAACAGATTGCTGGTTTAACAAAAAATAAAGTGGACCAACTTTTATAGTGTTAGACTCTGCTAATTCCAGTTACAAACAGCACGGGTATAATACAATTCATGTGCACTTAATTTTAATCAGCAACCCACTTCAAACTCTGAAAAAAAGACGGTATAAATTCTATAAGCTCTGATAGTCTAATCCGAAATGTTGTGTGTGGATGTGGATAGGTGGTTGTGTGCACAGTTATCATATTGCATGTAAGCACAAAACACAGATGAAAAAAGATTCTCCTTTTCACAGAAAATCACCAAAATTCTAAGAATGCTAAGTCATACCATAGCCTTGATGCATCCATATCCATAAATTGGCATGAAATCGTCTAGTCTGTAGAAAAGAATATGTGGCACCTTTTGGAGATAATTCTTTGGACAATTTGGCTCTCTTTGATTTTAAGAATGAAACTTGTGTAACATTTAACAATTCCTTGAGAAACATTTGCCCCCAAGAAAGAAAAGGAATAAAAGAAAGAAGAAAAGGAATAAAATTAGAAATAAGATGAGTTAAGGTTTTTCTTGCAGTGCAAGTTCAACATTTATAACATTCATAGTCGTTGTACAAGTATGAAGCTTCATTCCATGAAGGTTCCTTCATTGTGACATCCTTAAGATCACATCAAATCAACAATAAACAGTATCAAATGCAGTCCAGACCATAGCAGTAAAAATCAGTATTTCATCCTCGAAACAATAGCCAATCAATCCAAAACTTCAAAGCCAAAAAAGTATCAAAACTTGTATATATGTAAAATTAAAACAAATCACTTGATAGCTTAAATTCAAAGCCAAAAATATTTAGATTATGATCTCTATAGCAACAGTTAGCTCATCTCAAATTAAAAAAAAAATCAATTGATCATACAACAAAATAATTAGCTGCAAAAGATAAGAAGTGCCCTCAAAATTGACACCAACTTTAAACAAAAACTGGTACTAAACAAAAAAGAGATAAAATCTATAATTTTGTAGGTTCACATATATGTCTTAGGGTTCTAAAAAAACGACACTCAAATCCGACATGTTTAGCTCAAGATATGAACAAATGAGTACAAACTGCTCAAACTGTGACAACATGCGAGTTATGTAAAAAAAGTTTTGAATTAAAAATGAAACTGGTCTAATTGGTATGGAAACTAAATTAATTCTTAGCTAGTATAACAACTATTCTTCATACTAAAATTATAAATCAAGATAAGTCCTACAAAATAAAAACCAAAAACTAACACAGAACATGCTAAGAAGTGCCCTCAAAATTGACACTAACTTCAAACAAAAACTGGTACTAAACAAAAAAGACATAAAATCTGAAATTTTGTAGGTTGAAATATATATGTCTTAGGGTTCTAACAAGAAAAACGACACTAAAATCCGACATGTTTAGCTCAAGATATGAACAAATGAGTACAAAGTGCTCAAACTGTGACAGCATGCAAGTTATGTAGAAAAAATTTTGAATTCAAAATGAAACTGGAGTCTACAATAAGTTTTAGTTACCTATGATGATCAACAAGAATACTGATAATTCAACCAGACTTACAAGAAGACAAGATTCTTCAATTTCCACATCAAAGGAGGATGTGCTCTGTTATGTTGTTCTACAAGTCCAAGCTAACAAGACTCTTAGGTTCCCAAACTTTGGAGGAATAATTACTTGAATGTTGGAGCTCTCTACATCAACAAAGAGTCAAGAATTTTGGATCAATGATAGATAAGTGATAACTATGAAATAATGAAATTCATATAAAATAAAGAACCACGGTAAATGGTGATAGGTTGATCATTTCTTAATAATAACATGGGAAACTTTAACGTATTTGGAGTTACAAAATCACAACCAGAATAAGTTAAAATACTTAATTAAACAAATAAATTATATCTACTCTTTGTTACTGCATAATTAATTAATGAATTTGACTTGGATATTGCATAAATGAAAGTGAACTTGTAGAAAACACCAAATCCGGTCTGGTAGTAGTTTAGCATAACAAGCTTCAAATCAAACTTTTATAAACCGAACCAATGGAAATAGGTCTCTTTGCACCCATGGAAAGAAGTGGATTCAGCCAAGAAAGAGTAGCCAAGCTAAAAAGACCAGCATCTCTATAAGGTGTAACCTTAAGACACCCTGGTTCTTCTTCAACAAGTAATGGTTCTTGAAGATCAGGGTTTCTACAAACTTGTATACCAGTAACACCATTAATTGCAACTACACACAAAAAGGCAAGAGCTAGTGTGACAGCAAAATTTGCAACAACATGAGAAGAGAGGTACTTGGAACCTTCCACCCAAAATCCTCTCCCATCAACACATAAATTACACAAGCAAATAACAAATGACAAAAACCACCAAACTCTCAACAAAAATGGAAACTTCTCTGTCTCCTTGAATTTGCAATACGAAGCAGAAAAGCTCAACACAAACCAAGCGACCAATGATTCTCTCTGTCACATTACTATAGCATAACCACATTTTCTTTGTCCCTATTCTCCAGGACACTATATCCCTCAGCTTGCAGAGTTAGTCTTTGACAGGAGCAAAGATAGTAACAAATACCCCTTTATTAATCTTAAAGGTTTTATTGTAAGTAAATCCTTCCTTGCCAAAAATAAAATAGGACAATATGATGCAGCCCCAGATGATTTCATTTTCTTGTCTTCAATTCTAAATGATTATATATTTGTATCTCTTCAGGTAGGGAGTCCAAAAACTGAAGATTATTATGAATAAAAAGGCCTTTTGGAATATGCATGGAGCCATGCAGTAATACCAGACCAGCAATATGATAAAGCAAAACAAGTTTGTGATTTTAAACAAATGGAATGGTCTAATGAATGCAATCAGACCATGAATGAAGTCTTTCAACATTTATGCCCCTTCATGTCATTTAAATATCACATCATCAGTAGTTAGTAACAGCCTTGAATCACTCACAAAGGTAGATAAGATAATTAATGTTACAAATCTAGAGATAGATCCTAAATTATGACCACTAGTTAAAGTTTCATATATATCAAGTGGTTTAAGTTGAGTTAAAATTTGGTTCTTGCAGGTGAGAAATGATTATAAAATAAGGAGGATGAGAGTTTTTGGAGGCTATGACCCATGTTATTCCACATACGCACAACACATGCTGATTCAAATTGTAAGAGAGTTTCTTATGTGTCTTATTCTCTCAAATTTGAACTCACATGTTAATCCTTATAAAAAAACACCTTAATTAAACCAATATGATGAGAATGAGATTACTAGGCAAAGGGTAGAAATAGGATCCTTTACTTCAATTCCATATAATATGAGATTGCATCCTTTTCAGGTTACAACAATGTACAAGGATGATTATGACAATCTTCAATTAAGCCTCTCTTCTGAGGCCAAACAGAATTTGGTTTTCCCTGGATCATATACTGCAAAGGTAAATCCTTCTAACCACTTAATAATTCACCTTCTTATTTCTAAGGTGGCTACACCTCACGGATAGCCCTTTCTTTTTAGGATAGGCCAACTACCTAGGAACGGTTCTATATAGCAGGCAACCATTTCCTCTAATATCTAGAGGCATCTCCATCTCATTGGCACTGGCAGCTCCTTACTTTTAACAAAGGTGAGTACACCAAGGGGAGAGCCCTTTCCCCCAACTCAAACACAACAACGTGCACATAGACTATTAACCCGGCTAACAACAACAACTTGAAGAATAGCAATAAAAAAAGAAGATTAAAGAGAAATGTATGTAGAATAACAACAAGACTTATGTTCTTAAATTACAAAAACATAAACCAAATTAAAGAGCACAAACCTTGAGATTTTGAAGGGTAAGCACTGCCACACGACTTGAGCACAATTGCAAGAATACAACCTGTAGCAGAATAACGATTCCAATTGAAATGTACGGAGAATAACAACATGCAAAAAATAAAAGGAAAAGAAAAACCCTAAGTTTTAGTTCAGATTGAAGACAGTGGTAATGTACAATGCAACCAAACTCAAAACCTGGTCCCAAATCAAAAGAACAAATTACCTCGGAGCTCTTATTACTATTGGGGGCGGCAATGTGGAATCAGCGAAGGGATTTGCGCAGATGAGATGAGATGAGTTGAGATGCCTTCGAACAGATTCAATGAAAATAGAACAATGGAAAGGCAAGGGAATACAGGGCTGAGTGAAGATGGCGGAATTGCAAAGAGAAGAGGGAAGGGAACACAATGAGAGATTGGGGAAGGGAAGCTGTTGGCTGCGTGTAGGAGAGAAAAGGGACGGGAGCCAGCGGACGTAAAATAAATGCATTGTTTAAAAAGAGTTGGAGGACGCTCTAGTGTGTGCTTTGCTAGGGCTGGCCTACGCTAGTAAAAAAAACTAGCGCATGCCTCGTGGCCTACGCTAATACTTTGCAGCTAAATGCTGTTTTTCTTGTAGTGACATTCATTTCCATTAAAAAAGTGACCAATTATTCTCTTAAGGATAAAATATGTTCAGATTAAATCTCTTCATTTTAACTTTTTGTTTCGTTTTTATATTCCCTTCTTAATTTGTGTTTTTATCTCAATTAACACATTTATTAAAGGAAAAGAACCCTCGTAAGAATTAGATCATTGGGTGTTATAGCTTATTGGGTGACAGTACTGATGGTAAGAAAAATTTATCGATTATTCCCATGCTATATGTTTGGTTGGTGGGAACTATTATGAGAAACTTTGACAAACTCTTTAGGAAATCATAGCAAGTGGCTTGATGTGAAAGATATATAATGGAAAATGAGAAACACATGAAGTTTGTCCGTTTGCTGATATCATGATAAGTGGACATATGTACACTACCAAGCTTGTCTATGTCAATCATAAGTGAGTCTTTGTTAAAAGTCATCTATATTTTTTTGCTAATCATTTTTGTACTAATATGTGTTTCTCATCTCTTTACGGGATTTTCGTTAAGCCGGACAATAAATACCACTTGATTCAAAAGAACTCGGTGTTGTTTTGTAAGGTAGATTTGTATGCATTGATGTTACTTTTTTCATACGCCCATGCACAATGAGTAAATAGAAACAAATTATTTGAGTGTTACACTTACCATGGAAAACCACCATTAATCATTACTTAACTCATATTTATATGTTCATGACAATAATATGTGTTTTCGTATCATTGCGTATCACGATTTAGGATACGAAAAGCTTGTAAATTTTGGTATGCAATAAGGACAAGGTGAACATCTTGATTTGAGTTTGTTAATTTATCTTCAATTACATGACTTTGTGTCAGTTGTGTAGACACTACTTTCCTTTTCCTGACTCTAATGTCAAATGTTTCAATGGAGATCAAAAGATATTTCTTTGAGATGAAGGCTTATACATTGCTTAGCAAATGAGCTCATGACTACGGAAGTTGTGGATACGATTTTGGATTAATATATAATTCATATGAATTCCTACTGAGTTACCATCAACGCGTGAATTTTGTCCAATTAACTTCCATCTCCCACTGTTAGTGAGTAATTGCACTTGGGACACCACAACAATTTGAAGCTATCCATAACTGTTTCGTATCTTAATTTTTTTACTTTATATTTCACAAGTTTTCACCATTGATTTAAGTTATTTTTCGTACGAATAATGAACAAGTTTTTGATAATTATATTTTAATATGTTTAAATTGTTTTGTATGAATACATTTTTCATAATATATAAGAATTACATTTAAATATAATATATATAATTTTATAAATTGGAACTTTAAATAATAATTTAAATATAAAATTAATATATGTTAATTATTATATATTTCAATCAATTAATTAACATTTATTATAATTTAAATTTAAAAATAGTGATATATTTTATAATTGAATTGTAGACTATTAACTCTATATTAAAATTAGAGGATAAAAATTAATATAAATAAATACTTATTATGGAAATAGATTAATTAACTTTTTCAGCCTATTGTTATAACTGTTATATGAAAAAAAAAACAAGAAAAAAATTAAAACTGATAAAAAATGACTGAGTTTTTTAGTAAGTTAAAATTTTATACAAATAGTCAAGTAAGCTTATAAAAATTAAATCTCTTTATATAATAAAAGAACACAAATGTTACATGGTAAACATAAAAAGTACATGCATATAACACATGCTTTCCCATATAATTATCTCCTGTCCTTTATTTTTGTGTGATATATTAATTATTGTTATCATTTTTATGAGTAAACAACTTAATATTTTCCTAAAAAAAATCAAAGATTTATATTTATAACATGCAAAGCACATGCACTCAGTAAAAAAATAGCAAATTCATATTTATATTATTAAAATAAGAGTATAATACAATGTTTCAATTCTTAGTTATAAAAAAACAAAGTTTTAATAGTCAATGTCTAATAAAAAAGTATTCTTTATTAAACTATAAAAAAAGTTAGAAAAAGTTCACCAAAAAAAATAAAGTTAGAAAAAAATTACTTAGGTCAGGCACATTCAACTATTCAAGAATTGTGTAATGTAATGAAAAAAATTAACTCACAGGCATCGTGACTCAATTAAAATTTCACTTAACATATATGCTTTAGGAGATACTGTTTCAATTTTCAAATGTGTCACATCTTTTTTTATTAGTCTAAACAAGTGAAAATTATGTAAATGTTAGAATAAGTTAAAATTAAATTGAGTGGTACGCAAGCACATCTTTAATATCAATATTGATTAATTCAATAAAAAAAATAAGTTACTAGTCTCAACCCGGAGAAAAATTGCCTTAAAAAGGGGTGGTCTCTTGCATTCGTTATTATTTAGAAGACACAATTAACTAATTTACACATGTCAATAAAAATTTAATTAATTTTATTGAGGTTTTAAAAAATAGTTTAATTTTTTAATTTTACACCTATTTAACATTAATAAATAACTTCATTATCATTTGATAATTAAAAAGACATTAAAGTTAATAAAAATAAACGTGTAAAATAATAATTTTTTGGGTAAAATATGTTTTTGATCCCTGTAAATATAGCGAGTTTTGCTTTTAGTTCCCCTAAAAAATTTTTTGTTAAAGCGTCCCCGTAAAATTTTTTTTTGCAATTAGTCCCTCCCTTCAATTTTCATATGTCAAGTGCTCGTGTTGCACGTTTTCTCTCTTCTAATGTCCATTAGTGTGTTTCTGGCGGTCTTAACCCCACTCCATCTTCTCCCCCGTCCCCAGTTTCTCACCATCATCACCACCAACCCTCCCCTCCTCCCACCCACCCACCCACCCAAAGTTATTCCTTTCCAACACAAATTTATCACTAACACCCGAAATTGTTGCAGCCGACAGTTAGGAACTTGTTTTCCTTGCTTGAAATGCTGAAAGTAGCAATACGCATCCAAGGGTAGTTGTAACATAAAAAAAATGATGTACCGTGTTCGAAGGGTTTGGTTTGGCATTCGCAAAACTGGTAAAGTTCCCTCACACGATGCTTTTTGAAAATGTTTCGATAGTTATTATGGTTTACAAATCATAATTTGTTTTCACTTCCAATTAAGTTATGGTTTCGAGACATAGGTTATATCATTTTTTATGTAATTGCAATTGAAGTGTAGGACTTGAATATGTTATTTAAGTTTTAATTGTTTCATGAGAACATAGGCTCTGTCTTTGTTCTTTATTAATTTGATGTAAGGAGTGTGAATTTGGTTGGATGAATTGGGAATTTGATAGGGAGAACAAACAGAGTGTATCTATTAACTCTGAAGATTGTTTACGCTGATGACTTGAGTAAAAATTTTTATTTAGTTTAATTTTAAGATTGGGGGAACATGCTTGGAGTGAAAAAATTAAGAGTTTACACAAGTGATTTTGGTTGTTCTGTTTAATGGTTCCTCATGTTGTGAAACAACAACAAGTTGCTGAAATTAGAGTTTGTGTGCGGGATTGCTGAAGCTATGGCATGATGTGAAGTCTTGTGAATATGAGGATATTCGTGTGATGTGGGAGATGCTGAACAGATACGAATCAGAGTTTGGTCAATCTCCTAGAAAAAGCAAGAAAAAGGCTTGACTGGAAGTTGTTCAGGTGGGCAAGGTGTGCTCCATATTTTGCTGCTCCTGAATGTTGATCATGTTGTTGTGTGAATCTTTTTAAATTTTCTCCTCAGAAAAAAAAACCAGTTTTGGGATGAGCTTGTGTTGGAAAGCAACAACATTGGGTGAGTGGGAGGAGGGGAGGGTTGGTGGTGATGATGGTGAGAGAGTGGGGATGGGAGAAGAGGGAATGGGGGAGAAAGGAGAAAAAAATGGGTCCATTTCCCACTGTTTAAGACAGCCAGAAACACACTAATTGACACTAGGAGAGAGAAAAATGTGTCACGTCAGCACGTGACACACGCCAATCGAAGGGAGGGACTAATTACAAAAAAAAAATTGGGAGGACGCTTTAACAAAAAAAAATTATAGGGACTAAAAGCAAAACTCGCTATATTTGACTAAAAACATATTTTACCCTAATTTTTTATTTGAAATTATAGAGTGACTAATAAAAATAAACATAAAAAATTTTAAAAGGTATCTAATAAATAAAAATGAAAGAATGTGATTTTTATTTAAAAAATAAAGGTATATGACGGTCATCTTCCTGGTTTAAATAAAATAGATGCTAGAATGACACCTCTCTTGGGCTACACAAAGGATCTCTTAGTTAATTTTGTTGTTTTGGGGCTTAGCTACTCTAATTTACCTCCATAAAAAAACAGATTTTTCATTTTGAGATATTTTATTCTATATTTTTTCTTAAGATTTTTTAAAATTATTATTTACTTTAAATTTCTCTTTAGTATTAATTTTTATTTTAAAATTTTTTCTTTAACTTTTAAAGCAATTACTTTCAATTTTTTTATTATATTTTTTCCCTTCAAATTCCAATCACTTATACAATAAAATTGTTTTTCCAAAGATATTTATATTAAATTTGTTCTTCTCTCAAATCTTAATTACTTCGCTCTTGAATATTAGTTAAAATATATTATCCTAAAGGAAACTTATTTTTTAGTCTAATTTAATTTTAAAAATAACCTATATCATTAATGATTTATCTTTTAATCTTAATTTAAAACAATTTTAAATTAATTCTACATATACTTTTATAATTTTAAATTTTTAATACACATCATCATTATTATTACCCAAACAACATTTATTTTTTTTGATGAATCAAACAACATTTATTTTGTAAAAATTAATTTTTAAATGAATATTTATAAACATAAATCAATTCACTCAAACTTATTTTTAATTAAAATCAATTTTACTAATCGAAACGCAAAACACGTGACACGATTAGTATACAGAGGAGTGCTATAGTAACACACTCTCTAACACACTCTTTTAAACACACTCGTTATTAGCACTTTTCTTAGTGTACATCCTCAATTCATTGTTATTATTGATGATCAATAATTAACAATGTTACCAATAGTATTTATAATTTCGCTTTGTTATAATTTAAATTCAAAATAAATAAAAATACCAACAAAAGGCCAACCAAAAACGCGGCTCCTCCAGGCTGCAACGAGACCGTCCTTGCTGTTTGCCAGCTCGTCCCTCACTCTCGGTCTGGACTTTGGAGAAGGAGGCAGTAGCACTGAGTATTTTTGGTCTAATTTGTAAATTCAATGATTGGTCGGCGGTCCAAAAGGTCAATATTTCCTTTATTCTTTATTCTTATCCCACTAGCCAATGCATATAATGTCATATAGAAAAAGAATGTCTCACAAGATATGGATATTCCATGCCACATACATTCCCAATTCTTTAACGGGTATACACAACAAATATAATGTTCTATCGCTCACTTTCCTTCTCAGGGATGACTCCTAATGGGTTATTGACAAAAATTACCCGTAGTAGTCCGGTTAGAAACCCTCTAATCTCTATACTGGTATGAACGTCTGAGTATGAATAATATATAGCCCTCTTTTTTATGAGGATGAACGCGGATATAAACACTATAGTATCCTGTTCTATACACATACATACATATTAATTAATTAAATTCTCACCAAAAAAATATTAATTAATTAAATTACTTAATAAATAATATCATATAAAATTATAAACCTCTTTATTAATTTTATTAAAATATCTAATATATGCACTTTTAAAACTTATATATAATTTATTACATATTAAAAAAATATTTTAAAAACTACTTATTCGTGTTTTTTTATTTTATAATACATTACTAATTAGTGTCAATGATATTTTTTTATAAATTTTGAAGAATGCTAGTACATGAAGTTCAAATTTATAAAATTGAGTGATATGGAAGCATATTGTATTATTTAATAAAATATTTCAACGTTAGACTATGTGTTATATTTTAGAATATTAACATATTGTGTTTTAATTTAATTAAATTGTTATGTCGATTATATTTAATAATTATATTTGGATGATTTTGGAGTATTTTTCAATTGAGTTATAGTTCTCTTAAATTAATATTTTTTATTGAATTGCTAATTTGTCACTTAACTGAAGTGCATGTGACAATCACAAATAGGGATATAGAGATGCCCATTAAATATGAAAGTGAACATTAAAATTAATGTCCATAGGAACATGAACGTGGGTACAAGTTTTTTTTAAAATGCAGATATAAAAGCAAACACTATAATACTCTACTTAGTACATATCTATTGTCATCCCTACTCCCTCTATGTATTTGGAATTTGGATGCTGAAAATAAATTGAGCATGGTTGGAAAGAAATGTTTAGTACAGTTGAAAATTCAAATAAATTTTAAATACCGATTAAAAAATAATCACTTTGGGTGTAGTAGTAAGCTTCTGATCATAATAGAGAATGCCCATATTATTCATTGAATCATAGTATGGTCAGATAAAGCTCCATAATGACTAGGATTTCAATTCCTCATATTGAAATAACAGTTTTGATAAAAATCACCTTTAGGATAATATTTTTTTATTAAAATTTAAAATATTTATTGTTCATTTAAATTTTTTATGTAGTTAATACTTTTTAGTTTAATAAAAAATTGTCATAATTAGAAGTTTTATCCTCAACTCTAACCCTTAGAGTTGAATTTATCAAAACCATTTAAATAATTATCTAGTATACTATCTTTATATTAAAATTTAAAACAGGCCAATGATACTCATTTAATTTCAGCATCTTATCCCTAAAATTTTCCATCATCCATTCAGATGATTCAAATACAATGTTCTTGATATACAACAACTACAGCGCATGAATATATTTAACTTCATTAGTTTTAGATAAAGATTAGTATCCGATTCACTCTCAATCAATCAGTCACCTACAAATCCTACTTTCATCATGAAACTAATGCTACTTAACAAGATTTCAAAATATTTATCCATATCTTAATTACATTATCATCCAACAATAAAAGGTAGTAAAATTAAAATTAAAATTAGAATTGGATTGGGACTGTAGGAGAAAAATCAGGAACTATTTTTGCAATCTAAATATCAGGAATCCCACCGTCCCTTGAACTCTTATATTCTATAAAAGCTCACCGCCTATGTTCTTCCGAAGCTCCCTCACACTCGCTAACTCTTTCTCTCTTCTTCCTATAATTTTCAAATTAGATTTGCTTTCTTTCTTCAGAGACAAAAAACAACAACTGTAACCATGCTTGTTTACCAGGATATTCTTACAGGTAAAACTTTCATCATCAATACCTTTTCTTTTCCTTTGCCATTCAATTGCGTTTTTTTTTTATTTCTTCTCTGTTTTGTGCAGTTTTTGATCTCGTAGGATTATTGTTACTTTGGTTATAATTCTCATTCTTTAGAGTTTAGATTAATCTTTTGCAAGCAGATAAGCTATGTCGTTGTCAGGTGTGATTTTTCTAGCTTTAGATTTTGTTTTTGCCTAAAGACTGATCTAAAATAGTGGATTTTTTTATCCTCAAAAGCAGGGGAGCTTGAAGGTTTTTAACAAATTGAGTTTTCTTTCTGTTGTCTTGCTTCTTGTTCAGTGGTCTAAACTTAGCTTTGAAGTTGGAAGGAACTTTTATTATTATCCAAAAAACAGAATAGAATTTGTTGTCTAATCTCTTGCTCAAAACAACACTTGCTTTCTGTTTTTGTTATATTCATCCTTAAGGATGAATGGCCTTACTTGGTGGTGGTTTTTAGTTAGTCTGATCTGATTGTCAGTCAGGGATAGGGCTAAGGTTTAAGATTGTTGCTTTTGGTTGCTGAGGGATTGAGATTGTTAATACTGTTGATCTGATGGGTTTGATTTTATTAACTTCAGTTTGTTGATGAAATTTTAGGTGATGAGCTTCTCTCTGACTCATTCCCGTACAAGGAAATTGAGAATGGAATGCTGTGGGAAGTGGAAGGAAAGGTTAGTAATGATTTGTATAATTTGGAACCTATGTTCACTTCTTTTGCATGCTTTATTTTTCATGTCCCCAAATACATGTCTATGTGGTTCACCCATAAATCATACGTGCTTTGTTTGGCCTCAAATTTATTGTGTTCTGTTGCCTTTGGCAGTGGGTTGTTCAAGGAGCAGTCAATGTAGATATTGGTGCTAACCCTTCTGCAGAGGGTGCAGAGGAGGATGAGGGTGTTGATGATCAAGCTGTCAAAGTGGTTGATATTGTTGACACTTTTAGGCTTCAGGTAAGGAGGGTTTCTTATTTCTAGTTAACCATGTGTTGACTTCTTCTGCAGAACAAATAATAACATTTTTTATTATTTTTTCAGGAGCAACCTGCTTTTGATAAGAAGCAATTTGTTACTTATATGAAGAGATATATTAAGTTGCTGACACCCAAATTAGAGCCAGAGAAACAAGAGTTGTTTAAGAAGCGCATCGAGGGAGCAACTAAATACCTCCTCTCAAAGCTCAGTGACCTCCAATTGTATGTGCTTTTTATCTTTCATCTTTTTTTTTAATTTGGTTTGTTTTTTGTTAACCCTTTACTATTTGGTCGCTTCCTTTGTGCATAAATAATTCTCACAATTTGAGTATCAATGTGGCAGTTTTGTGGGGGAGAGTATGCATGATGATGGCGGCCTTGTCTTTGCGTACTACAAGGAAGGTGCCACTGATCCAACTTTTATCTACTTTGCCTATGGTTTGAAGGAAATCAAGTGCTGAGCACATGGCATAAAGCTTTCAGACCGCACTTACTGGCCAAGTAGTTATTATATTTGAGCTGAAATGCTCTGATTTTACTTTATAGTCCTTGTGGTTTTAGGTTTTGTTCTTCGATTGTAATGGAGTTTTTATGAGTCCAGTATGTTTATAAGGAGGTTGTTTCAAGAGTTTCATTCCATATGCTTTTTTATATGAACTTCTTAAACCGAGTTATAAGCGTATGTCTGTGTTATCTTTGCCAAACGAATTAAGTTCTATTGTTATGGAGTGATGTTTAACTGTCGAAAATATTTTTATCATATTCCGTGCCCATAAATCTTTTGATCAATTCATTTAAATTGTAAACTAACTACCTTTTAATTAGTTTGTTTCATTAATATTTTTCTGCTGCAAGTCCATTATCCATTATGTCCCTTTCTCGGTAAACCAGCTCGCTTGAGTTCTCGGTTCATTGAGCAATATAAAACGGAGAAATTACTCTCACTTTCCTTGAAGTTTTCTAATATTACACTCGATGCTCCTTTAATTTAACTTTTGAGCTTTCATTCAATACCCTTATTTTATTAATCTGTTTATACATTGTATCCTTTAAGCTAAAGTCAGTTAAAACTTAAAAGATCAACAGATACAATACAAGTTTCTTATGCCATTACTGACCATTATACCTTCCTCTCCCTCTCTGCATCTGCATTATACCTTCCTCTCCCTCTGGAGAAAATTTATTAACAAATCAAAACTACATACACAAGGAATTATATACCACATCCCATTAGCTTACATAATAGCTTAGTATTGCATCTGTATTAACACAGTTTGGATTTCTTAGAGAAATTAACATTCAGATAGGTGCCAAAAAATATATACATTTATAATGATCCAGGTTAGACTATTGAAAACTTTAGCAGAGCAGGAATAAAAAGGTTCGAATTTTGCCAAGTTTACATAGATAAGCATAACAAGGTGAGAACTAGTTTGAATCTGCTACTTGCCACTGAGAATACCAAAATGCGTTCGGCTAAAAAATGTTTTTTAAGGCAGAGAATCACATTTATAAGAATAGTAACAGTAATGTAGTCTTATCAAGGTAAGGCAAATATAGGAAACAATGTAATTGAAGAAACTAGTGGTAATTAGTAACTGAGAAATAAAGTTTTTTTTTTAAAAAAGTTACTTCAACTAACTTTCTAAGAAAAGTTAATAGTTACTTTCTTTTATGAAAAGCTAATAGTTATTTAAAAAAATTACGTTACTAAATATTGATAAAATAGTTCCAACTATTAATTTCAAATTTTATCTAATTAAATGTATTATCAAATACACTAAAAAAAATAAGCTGGGCAAACCAACCCTTAGATGACAAAAAATAAAGGCGAAACACCGTTAAAAAAGAATCAAAATATAGTACCGGTCAGGATCTAAATTCAATGGCGGTTTAGTTCCTTCCATTTCCCAACAAAATGTATCACGAGTGTGTTTGGGAAGACCAATAAGCTAGCTACTAGCTTATTTGATTAGTTTATAAGCTGGTTTGACCAATACTAAAGTGTTTGGTAAGGTACCTTAAAGTGGCTTATTTTAGGAGCTTATAGCTTATAAGCTATAAGCTACTTCACCTAGCTTCTAGCTTGTAGCTTATAGCTTATTTAATTTTCTTTCATCACTATCCCTTATATTTTAATACATTTCCCCTATTATCCTTAATATCTTTATATCTATTATTACTTATTTTCAATTTTAATGACAAGAACCATTCAATATTTTTACCTATTATTATTTTTTTATAAACCAAATTTCATTGAAGGAGCCTAGAGGTACTCTAACCCAAATTCAAATACAGAAAAAGAAGAAAAATACAAGCAAGTAACCAAAACCAACAATCCTAAACATAACCACTAAAATACAAAGAACTTAAATAGACACCATTTCCTTATGCAAGCATTCACTCCCCTGCAGGCCTAAAATACTCCAAAATCTCAATGTCCAATAAGGCAAAATATCCGAACCATAAAACTCAACTATAGTAGCTATCCTTCACTCCCGTAAAATTATAGTTAATTTAAAAGAATCGATAGTAAAAATGTAATAATGGGACTTTCCATCAAAACAAATAACATACATAGAACTTGATGCACCGGTACCATGCCATGTACGTAGTGGAGCTCAATAGCCTTAGCTGAAGACATGGCAGAACCCAAAAGTTTATGAATAAAAACTGCAGTAGCATGAACAACAGCAAAATGAGAAATTCACCACGGTTTTTTTACTTATTATTATCTATATAATAAGTAATTTAAAAATTATTAATTAATTAAATTGTTATTTTTTCACTATTTTATAAAATTGTTTTTATATTACACTATTTATTTTATCAATTCATTATTTATTTTAATTTTTAATAAAATACTTTATTACTAAAATGTTTAATAAGAATTTAATTATTTTTTAAAAAAATTTAAATTATAATTACATAATATATTTTTGTCTACAAAATAGAAATAGAATTTATATAATAAAACTTATATAGTTGTGTCCTTTCATGTCATTTTACATTTATCAACAAGCTTATCAGTTAGTGTTACCAAACCTTTCTAATTCAATAAGCTAGCTTATCAGCTCGGAGCTTATAAGCTAGAAGTTTATCAGCTAGTAGCTAACTTATCAGCTACCAGCTAGCTTATCAGCTAGTTTTACCAAACACACTCCAAGAGATGCATACATCCTAGGCTTGGTTTATCATATCCACAATTCTCTATCTGCGACCCCTTTGCTTGAAACATATAAACACGAGTGAGAGAGGGAGAGAGAGAAGGCATCCAATCTTATGACAGAGGAGAAAAGTGAGTCACATCATTTAAGGCAGATCACTTACCCTCTACTTGGTGTAAGTAGAGAAATAGGGGAGAGAGAGATAGATAGGGAATAGAGGAAGTACGGTGAATTTGAGTAGAAATATGAGGTTGTTTGATTTAAGAGAAATAGGAGAGAGAGATATAAGAGAAATTAATTTTGATATTTGTTTGGTTGTAGAGAAATGAAGGGGAGAGATTTATAAATAACTAAAAGGACAAAAATGTCCTTAAAATGAAAATATATTCAATTTATATAAGGGCAAAATTATCATTTGACAATTCCACCGTGTCTCTCTCCTAACTCTCCACCTTAGGGAGGAGAAAAAAAAATGTGGACCTCACTTAATCATTAGCCCCTCAATTCTCTCTCCTAAAGAAACCAAACAAGGTGTAATATGGGCTAAATGCTCACTTAATCATTAGCCCCTCAATTCTCTCTCCTGAAGAAACCAAACAAGGTGTAATATGGGCTAAATACCCACAAACTCTCTTCACAAACTGATAGCAACCAAACAATGCATTAAGGTAGATGTGTGCTAGGATAAAAGAGAACGAGAGAAGAATGAAAGGAGAGCAAGTGAATGACCTTATCCATGCATAGGGCCATAGGGGAAAGTTTGAAAGTTTAGGACCCGAAAGGAAAATCAATGTCTTTTGGCATCACTTCTTTTCTTCCTTCTTTTCCTTTTTTTTTCTATTTCTCTCCTCTAATCTAACCAAACAACATAGGGTTAGAAACTAAAGGAGGCGCTTGAGTCATGTAAGTAAAAAAAGGATTTGTAGAACTTGATGATTTCTATCAATTATACTAAATTATAAACCAAACAAACACTAAAATTTGTTTAAGAGACACGAGTACAAATTCCCCCTAAAAAAGGAGTGATGATGAACACAAGGAGAACGATATTTGATGGTAAATAAACAAACTAGGCACAGAATGTTTTTTATAAAATCACATTTAGCATCAGATGCAAATGGCAAAGGTTGCACTGGAGAGTGGCCTCTTATCTCTACCAGATTACCAGGTTTCCAAGAGGGCTTGGGCGTTGCCACCAATCGCCTCCGTGAACCACACCTAACTAAAGGACTGTAACTTTCGACAAAAAAAAAAGGTGTAACTTGCTTAGCACAGTTGAACCACCCTTTCCCTTCGAGTACAACATAAGTAATATCATTCCCAAAAAAAATAGAAAACTTGTTTCGAACATCTAAAAACTTTAACCTTGTGTTTGGATAGAGAAATTTGAAATTACTAGAATTCATGTGTTAAAATAGTAGAAGAAAGAATTCCAAATGACAAATAGGAGAATTTTTTATGACAAATAAGGGAATTTCAAATGACAAATATTGAGAGAGAATTTTAATATTTCTCTTTTATGTTCAAACTTTTTAGATTGTCATTGTCAATTCCTCTTATTTTAACAATTCACTCAGCATTGTCTATTATAATTTTGAGAATTCTAAAATTCTCCATCCAAACACAAGGTAAACACAAGGTAAAGTAATTTTAAAGTTTAACTGCAATTTACAAAGTTGCTCGACCTCATGCAACCAAATAGCTTGAATTGATTGTTGCATTGAATTCAAACGGCTCATAGGTTATAATCAAATTCGGTTCACAGCCTCGCTATTGATTGATCTGAGTGAAACGGATGATAATTGTTTCATGATTTTTTTCATCATAGAAAATAGCAAAGCCTGACCAACACGACTTAAAATATTCCAAGCAGATCGAATTTCTATTAGTATTGCGAAAGTGACGACCAGATTGATGATTTTGGCGAGCTACAGGTTACGAATGATATGCTTAGAGTAAAATTGCCAAAAAAGGAAAGCAAACAAATGTCAAACATCAATTCACGTTTTCCATTGGCTTGAGATGCCTCAGACTTTTGTGAACTGAAAAACAACTTGTTCCAGAATCCAGCCTATGCATAATAATTCAGGCTTGCTTTCTTCTTTGCTTGGACTTGAATGATACCTTCATTGAAGTCCTCATGGTTCACCTACAATTGGAACAAAAACAAATAAACGAACATTCCCACATCAACAGGTAAAGATATAAAACAAATTCTTAGTTGGTATTGAGCTTTGGTATTGAATTGAACCAGAAAAAAAATGGCAATAATTAATAATTAACCTAATAAAATTCTTAATTGCTTAAGTTACTACCGAGGGGCAGCTAAAAGCCATGCTTGGAGCATATAAATAGGGATGGCAATTGGACCCAGACTCAGTGGGTACCCGCAAAAATTACCCACAACGGGTAGGGTAATTACCCACCAAATGGGTATGGGTGCGGGTATGGGTAATTACCCGCACTTTTTAATGAGTACGGGTGCGGGTACGGGTACTATGGTACCCTACCCTACCCACACCCGCACTTATATAATATATATAATTAATGTAATTTATATACATATAATTAATTTAATAAATATATATATGTTTATATTATTAATTAATATTTTTAAAAAAAAAAATTAATGTTAATCTATATTATAGTCACAAAAAAATATTAATATATATTACTAATTCAATTAATTTAAATTTTATAATTTTGTCCTACACACTAAAAATAGCAAAACATGAACTGATTTTCATTTCCCCTCCCAATTTTTTAATCTCCCATCCACTTCCACATATGATAGTTGTTTTATAGGTTAAACTTGGATGATCTATGGATTATTTTTCATTTAATTTTTAATTTCTAATCAATTTATTTTCTTATAGTTAACAAAAGTGTGGGTAATGGGTACGAGTACAGGTACTTAAGTACCCAGCGGGTACGGGTACGGGTACTAGAATCACTACCTACGCGGGTATGGGTCCGGGTCCGGGTATTTTTTTAAAACGCGGGTATGGAGACGGGTACTATAGTACCCTACCCAAACCCTACCCATTGCCATCCCCGCATATAATTCATAGGATTATGGTGTTTATAAAAAAGAAGAAAAAAAGACCTTAATAAACAAAAGAAAAGCTCCAAACAGAAATGTCAATCCAGTAATATGTCGTTAGATTTATTATGATATTTCAATTATTTAAGTTGTTGCAAATTTGGAAGAGAACAAACCTCAGTTGCATCACGGCGAAGGGCCAACATGCCAGCCTCAACACAGACAGCCTTCAGCTGTGCTCCATTGAAATCATCTGTGGAACGAGCTAGTTCTTCAAAGTTGACATCTGGATGAACATTCATCTTCCTTGAATGGATCTAAAATATCAATGTGAGAGCACTGAGTATATATCCTGTTTGAAAGAAAAAATGTCAGCACATATAAAGTTTGAAGATAGCAAACCTGCAGAATTCGAGCCCTTGCTTCTTCACTCGGGTGTGGAAACTCAATTTTACGATCCAATCGACCAGAACGCATGAGGGCAGGGTCAAGAATATCTGCACGGTTTGTTGCGGCTATCACCTGCAATTTACAAGAATAAATGAAAATGGCTCTTCAGTCATCTATGGAAGTGTTAGGAAGAGTTTATTTAGGCTTATCTTATGACACAAGCATTTATGCAAGTGTTTGGATAAACTTATAAAAATAGTTTATGACATGCTCATAAACTGTTTTTAGCTTATGAAATAGCTTATACGGAGCTTAATCGTCCCATCCCCTCCCAAAGTAGCTTATGCAGAGCTTAAGTTGTTTTCCCAAATGTGCACTGTATATGTCCTAATTGAACAGAAATCCAGTATGTTTGGTGCCAACTCCTCAATTTAATTAATCACTATTCAAGTTGTTACAAAATAATTATGAGGCTAACAAGGAATTAGAGTATATATATACTGTTACGCTTATATACTATTACGCTTAACCCAATGACAACAAACAACTTTGAAACTTAGTTTTGTCACATCAGAAAAAAGAAGCATATCGATAAGAAGAATTAACAGACAAACCTTAATCCGGTCATCACTACTAAAACCATCAAGCTGGTTGAGCAATTCTAACATTGTTCGTTGTACCTCCCTATCTCCACTTACTTCACTGCAATCAGCCACAAGATACATCATAAGGTTGCTGAACCACTATACTTGAACCTAGAAACACTTCCTCTACCACAAAAGGTAAAAAAGACAATTGCAAATGTAGATATAAAATCCTGCCTGCTAATACCTATCAAAACGCTTTGTACCAATTGCATCAATTTCATCTATAAATATAATGCATGGTGACTTCTCCTTTGCTAGTTGAAAGGCATCACGAACAAGTTTTGCTCCATCTCCTATGAACATCTGCACAAGATTCCAGGTTAGATCATTCTAATCCAAACCAAATACAGAGACATGAAAACAAGCAATAAAGCAAGTAGTGCAAATGAAATAGAGGAAGCAAGTTGACTATTTAGATGTGTTGGATTAGAAAACAAAACATCAGAATTAGACGCTATTAATTAACCAAGTATATTTGTTTTCAGAATATCAAAACATAATATTAGAAATAAATAATAAATAATAAATAATCCTTCCACGAGCAAATTTTAGCCAAAAAAAGACTAAAGAATGATGAATATAAGGCCCTGGTTTACTAGCTACTCATTTATATTATAAAAAGATAGGGAAAAATGTTACAAACAAGTGAAAGTCGAATCATTACCTATTTACCTATGCTTAGAAATATATAATGGAGGAAAAAGAACAAATAGAAATAGATTGTCATACCTGGACCAGCTGAGGGCCTGCCAGCTTTAGAAAAGTGGCATTTGTCTGTGCTGCACAGGCACGGGCCATTAATGTTTTCCCAGTCCCTGGAGGTCCATATAAGAGCACTCCCTTGGGAGGCCGAACTCCTAACTTCTGGAATCGCTCCTTGTGGGTCATTGGCAAAACAATGGCTTCAACTAATTCTTGGATCTGTTGATAAAGACCAAGTTACTGATCAGAGAGGTCCTGTTACCTTACCATAATTTTTTTTTTAAAAAAAGTGCTTCAAAAATTATGGCAAAAGTTAAAGCTTACCTGCTTCTCTAATCCACCAATGTCATTGTAGTCCTCTGTTGGCTTTTCATCAACTTCCATTGCCTTAACTCTAGAATCATACTCAGAAGGCAGGGTATCCAGGATTAAGTAACTATCTTTGTTAACACCAACAAGATCACCAGGTTTTAGTTTGTCAGGGTCAACAAGCCCAACAACTGGAAGAAAGATTGTCTGCAGTCAAAAGGAAACAATATTGAGTTTCTGGTTGTTGTGAGTTATATAAATAGCATTTCTTCACTACCTAACTAGGAACGTTACACATAAGAAACAATCTTCTTCAGTGGTCTATGTCACCTGTCGAGTAGATGTCTTAAGCACAACACATTTTCCCTTCCTCTGTGAGTCAAGATCGATATTGGCACCATCTTCTTCAGCTTCATCTTCTGGGTTCATTTCCAATATCTAAATGCAAAAAATTATCATGTCATAATTCGAGAAGATTTTGAAAATTTAGAGGGGCTGAGGAAAACCCAAGAAACAACCTCTACCATCCACTATTCCAGAAGACTCAGAATTCAAAGTCTAAAAATTTCAAATAGAACTCTAAAAAGGTATAGAACAGCAAGAATAGAGATATATACAAATCATCGCAGACAGCAAAAACGGGAACAACAAATCCGGTGACATATAATGGCTACTAAACAGAAATGCATAATATAGACGCAGAGTAGCCTACCTCAACAATGTTGCCAACGAGGTAGGGCAATTGCTTATTGAGCTTAATCTTCTCTTGATTTTCTTTGATTTTCTCCTTGTATGATTCCAATTCCAGATTCGTCCTCTGCAACTCTTCCTTCAGTCATCACAATAAACAATTAAACCAAAATCAGAAACTGTGAACTCAACGTAATGAAACCCTAGCGACTAAGAGAAAGCATAGCAGGATAAGGTTACACGAGTGCGAAAATAGAAAATAGAGAAGAGAAGGGACTGACCTTGAGGATGCGAATCTCGTTGTCGAGAAGACGAGAAGCTCTGACGATGTCGTCGGTGGTCATATTCGCCAGCTGATCATCTTCGAAGTTCGAATCCTCTACCATGGCGCTAGCCATATCGATTACACCTTTCAGATGAACCTAATGCGAATCGAATGGATTCAATTCAACACTCACAAATCAGGGGAAAAAATAAAGTGAAAACCAACAATCGCCGTGCAAGTGCAAGTGTAGATTTTCTCAATACTGGTTTTTGTTTGCTTTCTTTGATAAGCGATGAGCAATGAAATGATAGATAAATTTTCCTCTTACCTTTCTTTTTCGAGTTCAATATTGCAATTTACCAAAGAGCTCATGGGCCCAAATCCAATCACGGCTTACACAACGAAATGCCCAGCTGAGCCTCAGCCCAGGTGTTTTCTATGACTCAGTCCAGCTCAATCACTTAATGAACACTTGCTTCAATTTACATTAATATATTTCGACCAAAATATCATTCTATTCAGGCCTAAATTTTGAATTTACATTACCAAAACCTGAATAATATAGATTATTTTTTAACTTTATACTCCGCAACTCTAGAAGAATTCAAGTCCTCAGTTACTGAAAGTGAAATGCATTGAAAAAGTGTTCACCTTATCTCATTTTGAAAACTTGGTCAAACAAATTCAACAATCCATTGTCGTCCAGCGGTTAGGATATCTGGCTTTCACCCAGGAGACCCGGGTTCGATTCCCGGCAATGGAATTATTTTTCTCTTTTATAAAACATAACTTATTCATATTATTTGGTGGTAAAGATATCTTGAGCTAATATATAATAAAATAATTATTTTATTTGGATTCTCTTTAAATAAAACAAAAACTACAGCTTCGTTAGCTCCAACTTTTTCATCTAAAATTATCTTTTTAAAAAAGTAAAAGTTATTTAATAGCTTCATGATATATTTATTTTAGAAGTTACTTTAAGCTAAAAATTATTTGATACAATATTTTTACTATTTTTTTGTTTTTATTTAATACAGAGGGCATAAAATTATAAAAATTCTAAAACATTTCTAGTCATTGAAAATTTTATATATATATATATATATTCCTTAAAAAGTCCATCAATTAAAATAAAAGTTTTTTATTGTATAGATATAAATTCATAAACGATAAGATTATAAAAATTGATGAAATATATATAAAATTTCTTATTTTATTTAAATAGTATTCTAAAAGAGAATGTGATTACAAATTTTGGTATTAATTAACTAATAGATTTTTTAAGAAATAAAAGATAAATTATTTTTATTTGGATTCTCTTTAAATAAAACAAAAACTACAGTTTCGTTAGCTCCAACTTTTTCATTTAAAATTATCTTTTTAAAAAAGTAAAAGTTATTTAATAGTTTCATAATATATTTATTTTAGAAGTTACTTTAAGCTAAAAATTATTTGATACAATATTTTTACTAAATTTTTGTTTTTAATTAATACAAAGGGTATAAAATTATAAAAATCTAAAATGTTTCTAGTCAATGAAAAATTTATATATATATATATATATATATTCCTTAAAAAGTCCATCAATTAAAAATAAAAGTTTTTTATTGTATAAATATAAATTCATAAACGATAAGAATATAAAATTGATAAAATATATATAAAATTTCTTATTTTATTTAAATAGTATTCTAAAAGAGAATGTGATTACAAATTTTGATATTAATAACTAATAAATTTTTTTAAAAAATAAAAGATAAATTCTTTAAATCAAGTTTAACTACAGAAGTAAATCATAAATTATAAGTGTAAATAAAGATAATTTCTTTATCTTTAAATATTTATAAGAAATTATAAAAATATTTTTTATCTTTTTTTGTACAAACATTTAAAAACAATAAATAAAGTACAAATAAAATGATATTTTTATAATTTTTATAATAAAACAAAACATATTTTTTTAAACTAAATAAATCATGTCAAATATTAGTTGTCAAATACTCAAAAGCCAAATTTACCCAAAAAAAAACAAAAATCAAAAGCTAAATTATAATTTTAACTTCAAGTTATTCTAGGTTTCTATTTTGTTTTTTAGTTTCACATTTTTATGGTCATTTAGTCTAATACGAGTTCCTGATCATATAATACATAATGCAATCACCATTGAAGATGAGATATAAGATAAGTGTTTTTGTCAAGATATTTTTCACTAAATTTTTTAATAAAATTGTTTGCTAATTTAACCAACATTTTTATTCTTGTGCGAGAATCTAAGAACTCATATTTTGATATTAAGGGTTGATATCGAACTCTAGTTTTTTCAAAAGATAATTTTAGGAATAAAAAAAAAAAACTGTTTTTCAAGAAGTGAGGAATATTAATAAAATAAACTGAAGTTAATTCTTTTTTTATTAAAAATATAAATTGAAGAGGGAACCTCTCAAGTCTCAACTCTATGAGGGCTCCTTATATTAGTCGAAAAAGGTCCCCTTGTAACTAATACTGAGTTTACTTGGCTAACTAATGTCCACCTTATTGATTAACGTTAGTATAATAACTTAGTCACTAATATTTTTTTTCTCTAACTTTCTTCAATTATACATAATTTTATTATATTTTTATTAAAATAATACTCTCATTTATCCTATTTATTATAGTTAGTTTCAGTAATTATAAATTAATCTTTAATTTTTAAAATAACAAATTTTTTGAAACATAAGTAAAAAGAAAACAACAAAAAATAGGGAGTATAATCTTATAATAGCAGTCAATCACTTTAGTGTACACTATAAGTCTATAAGTAACATTAAACCCGTCCCTTGCACGAATTTATTTATATTTAATAATTACAATATTTAGTGAAAGAATATTTTGAAAAAAATATACAAAGATAATTATAATCTCAATATGTGAGGATAATCAACAACCGCAATTATATTAAAGTGGTCTACTAAACACGTAATCATTATATAATTAAATTTTAAATGAATTTTATATATTTCTTAATTATTTTACTCCATAATGAGAATTTTCAAATCTTTTAATTATAATTTTATTTTTTTAAATGTGATATATATAATTGACCGTGAAGGAATATATATTTTGAGAAATATAATTTTGTAAATTTCGGTTATGAAACTTCACTTTTGTTTATTATCATTAGGTAACATTTTTTTTATTCAGAGATTTTTATTCTTGAGACAAAAAGCACTTAGAAGTACTTATTGAGATAATGTCAAAGCAAGTCGTGGAATAAGTATATAATTTTATACTAATGTTATTTCTCATAAATATTTTATTATTTTTATTATCCAATCTCTTATATGCATACAAAATACACGTTAAGGGGATGTTTGAAAGAGATTATTTTGATTTATCTCATGACACAAATACTTATATAAGTAATTGGATAAACTTGTAAGTAGATCTTCTTTTCACCCACTAGTCTATCAAGAGGGGCACTTTGATTAAAGGTGACCATTTGTTTTCAGATCTCCCAACGCCCCCATTAACCAATTATTTAGAGATTGGAGAAGCCTCTGATTGACATAATTTCCTATGGTAAACAGCCTCCTCTTGCCCGCACCAGACTCAACTGAATGCGAGAACCTGCCAGGATAGCCAAATAAGTCACCAGTACTGTCAAACTCCATCAGAATACTTTCTGGAATTGTAACAGAACTATTGGCTGATATATTGGATAGTCAATATTCATTCCATTCATCACGAGGATATCTGGTATATGGATGACCATAAAAAAGGTTGATGATCCCAACTTATTTAAATAAGCTCCTCATAGTAGCTTATAGATGACCCGTATAGATGTTCAGCATTGGGCGTGAGGAGGTGTGTTAGAGCCCCACGTTGCCTAGAGATAAGGTCAAATTGTGGTATAACAATCCTCACCTTACAAGCTAGCTTTTGGGATGAGTTAGGCCCGGGTCCAAAATCTAATAGCTATTATTATTATTGACTTTTTTTATTGAACTCAGTCCAACGACAATCCTGTGATGGATATCAAAATGCCCTTTGGTAATAAACATAGGAAAATGTTAACGAGTGCTCTTAGAGCACTTGTTAAGTACCTTATGAGACAACTTATGCAATGGTTAAGTACCTTGTCTCATCATTGATTCTCACCCACTTCCTTAAATACTTGTCACGTAAGAGTTCTTATAACATGAGTTCTTATGTGATAAGCACTTAAGTAAACTATTTTTTTTAAAACGCAACACAAGTGTAATGGTCATAACACATGATAATTAGTCATATGTAACAACTCCAATTATGTCAAGTGGTATTATTGAAATTGTGTAACCTAAATTTGGATGATTTGAAAAAAAATCCATACATCTATGTTAGGGGTGTGTGCGGTTCAGTTTAGATCGATTTTAAAGCAAAAAAATCACCTGATTCAATCATTGCAGTTTTATCATTTTGTCATCTAATTGGTTTTTTTAAAATATGATCTAATTTAAATCGCGTTGAATTTGATCGCTTTTTTATTTTTTAAAGAGACAATAAATATTATATAAACGTGATAAAATTCTATAATAATCATTTGTACTGGAACTTAAGTTTATCAATATGTATAACTACAAATATTATATAAAAAAAGAACATGAGACACGAAAAACAATTTAAATCTAGAAATATTAAAATAATACTAGATAATAAAATAATAAAAAAGTATATTGGTATTAGTAATTTCATAAACATATATTTATATAATTATAAATATATTATTATTTTATAAATAATATAATACGTGTATAAATAAATTTGGTTTGAATTTGATTGGATTGGTTTTCAATATAAAATCTGAAAACCAATCAATCCAATAATTTTTTTTCGCTTTTTGAAATTTTCAATATTTCTATTCTTAGTCTGATTCAGTTTTTTGGATTGTTAAATTGGATCAAATTAGACAAGAATTCAGTTTTTTTACAAGAGATAATTAATATTATATAAAAGTGATAAAATGATATTAAATAATAAAATCATAAAAAATATATTAATATAAGTAATTTCATAAACATATACTCATATAAATATAAATATATATATATATATATGATTATGTTATAAATAAAATAATATATGTGTATATAAGTTCAGTTTGAAGTCTATTTTACTTATTTAGATAAATAGATAGATTTATCATATTAAATATTGATATCAAATATAGTATTTAATACTATTATTCAGATTTATTTATTTATTATGATATTAAATGTTGTATTTAATACTATTGTGCACATCTATTTTATTTATTACTGTATTAAATATAATATTCAATACTATTATCTAGGTCTATTTTATTTACTATTTTCTATTATATTAAATATGGTATTTAATGTTATTATTTTTAACTATTTTACTTAGTGTATTAAATATTACTATATTCAAGTATATTTATTGTGATTTATCATTCTTTAAATAGATTTTAGTTTATACACTTCTTCTTGCACCCTACTTCTTATTGTTACCAAGGAGAGAGAGACACTTTGTCTCTCTCTATATATTTTAAATAAAAACAAAAGAAAAAAGAAAAAAAGTAATTATGAATAGTTATTTTTATAAAAGTAGTTATTAAGAATTTAAAATTTTATATAAAGATAAAAATTGTCTAGTGAAATATGGAAACAAAAATGTTGGTACCTTTTTAATATAATAATAATAATAATATATAATATATAATAATAATAATTTAGATAGTATAGATAATAATTATATTTATTACTATTGTAGTCTATATAATAGTATATCAGATCTTGAATTTTAATTAAAATTCTTCATAAAAAAAGATAGTTTAATTTAAAAAAATATGTACATGAAAAACTATTATATATAATTTAATAAATGCTTTCAAAGTTAAGAGTCATTTGTTTCAAAATAACAGTTATATGTAATAAATTTTATTGGTGATAACTCCGGTACTGTCAATAAATTATGGGTACCGGTGCAGTCATGAGTTGTCACACTCTTATTTAAAAATCTTTTCATTTTGTTTTGGAAACTGGAAAGTCATCATAATAATTTGTTCTTTTTATGGGTTGAAACTTGAAAGGTTTGTAAACATAGAGTCATTGAATTGCTCTGTATTTTTGCTCCTGTGAAAGTAATTTTCCCCCTCTGTATGAATCAATTAATTTTGTATTCTTTTTTTCGATGACATTAATGTTGTATTCTTGGAGGATTACATTTTTCTCTAATTTAACTATTCATAGTTTACAATAAATAATTTATTGTAGATTGAATGTTTTAGTATTTAGTTCTTCCACCGTTCTTAATTTCTTATCAGTAGATTTTGAACTCCTGAACTCTGTTTTTATTTTTTAAGTATTTTATCTAAATTGTTTTTTTTTTGTAAGAGTGAGTTTACTTACGTTTTGAGATTGTTATAAAAAGATATGGTATGTTTGTTGTGCTTAGAAGATATCACTGTAATGTTATTTTATGTTTTGAAACTGAGTTAAAGAATTATGAATAATAAGAAAAAGGATGAAGAAATAAAAAAAATTAAAGTTATTTTTTCAAATAAATAAAAGAATCAGAGGACAAAATATAATTAATTTTTTTAAAGTTAACATGTTAAAAAATAAATCACGTGTATCAATGAATTAATGACACATATAAAATGTATCAATGCCCATAATTTATTAAATGTACCGTAGAATCTACCAATTTTATTTACATTTTAACGACACTAAACTGATTATTTATTATGTTAGTATTAAAATACCTTTAATATAACATGTTATTACCATCATTTAGATACGAATGAAGAAATTTCAGATATTCAACAACAACTAAAAAAACAACTAAGGCTCGTTTTAACCTTTCAAAATAACCTGCTAGGAATTTCAGATTCTTAAAACTATTCTCTGGAAATCAGAAATTCGCATCCTTGTTTTTTAAACAACTTGGATTTGATTCCCTTGAATTTTTCTCTAGGTGTAAACAAATTGTTGATCACAACTAACCCTCTATCTAACCCTTCGAACATGCGAATCCCAGAAAGTGAATCACCCAACTAATTCCAAAATGTGTTGATATTATGTGAATATATAATGACCAAAGTCTAATGATTCGGTAAAGCAAGTAAATAAAAATTATCAAATCATTAGCATGCCTCATTTAACAATTTCAGGGCTTTAGTCTGGTCCCCCAACTCCATGACCGATAGAATCTCACCTCTTGATGAATTTCTGAAAGCAAACCTTACTACCTGCTTGGCATTTTTTAAAAGATACGAAAATTATTTGTGGGGCCTTAAATGTATAGGAAAAAAATACATATGATTTGGCAATGGGGGCCACTCTTTTCCTTTGAAACTTGGTCTGCCTTTGAACTTGGAATGTGATGGAACCCGTCATTAACAAGTAACCAACCGCTAAATTATAGAAAAATGTAGGAAATTAACAACTCTAATTTCCAAAGAGAGGGAGAAAATAAAAAACCTTCCAGCCGGCAACTTTTACTTTTCCATTAGTCTATCTATCTATATTCTATATGGTCTTTTTCTTCCACCAAAAATAAATAAACCTATTCTTTTGCGTGTTCTTTTACATCTAGCTATCTGTGTACTCTTTCCAAGTTCCAACTTTTTTTTTTCTTTTCTCTGATTTTGCATTCTGTTCTGTCCTACTCTTACCTTCTCCATTTTATTATTGTTTCGTTAATTCTGCAATTTACTTCTTTTTTGGTGCACAAGGAGTTTTCAAATAAGTGGTTACTACTCACAGCACCAAATGTGCGAAGCTGTCATGCTGATGGGTGATCTGCACTTCACTTTCATTGAATCGGTTCTCTAGTTTGCTCGATTTCTTCTCCTCTTTCTACTTTAGAGAACAAAAATGGAAGACACCATAGTGCATAGCTAAGGAGTATGTTTGCAAGGCCAATAAGTTAGTTACTAGCTTATTTGACTAGTTTATAAGCTGACTAACACAAAAAGTGTTTGGTAAGGTACATTAAAATAGTTTATCTTAGGATTTTCTAGCTTATAAGCTACTAGCTAGTTCACCTAGCTCCTAGCTTGTAACTTATAGGTAGCTTATTTAATTTTTTTCCATCACTACCCCTTATATTTTAATACATTTTCCTTATTATTATTGATTTCCTTTTATCTATTATTATATATTTTCAATTTTAGTGATAAAAACCTTCCAATTTCTTTTTACCTATTATTACATATATAATAAGTAATTTAAAAAATTACGAATTAATTAAATTGTTATTTTCACTATTTTATAAAAATATTTTTATATTATATTATTTATTTTATTAATTTCATTATTTATTTATTTTAATTTTTAATTAAATATTTTATCACTAAAAAATGAGAATTTAATTATTTTTTTAAAATATAAAATTATAATTACATAATAATATATATTTTTTCTAAAAAACACAAATAAAATTTATATAATAAAATTTATGCAGTTTGCCCTTTTATGTCATTTTACATTTACTAACTAGCTTATCAGCTAATTTTACCAAACACTTCTAATTCAATAAACTAACTTATCAGCTCGGAGTTTATTAACAAGAAGCTATCTTATCAGCTAGAAGCTAGCTTATCAGCTACCAGCTATCTTATCAGCTAGTTTTGCCAAACACGCTCAAATACTACGAGATAAAAATAAAAGAAATTCCATTGGGACCTGAACGTTCTCATAGTGAGACTGGGATGCAATTTCCTCATAATGCAAACGCATGATATAACTTGTGTGTTTGGTTTCACGTTGAAATTGGCTAAACTCAAGTTTAGATTTTAACGCAACTATTCTTGAATTACGAAATTTAAATTCCTGAACGCAATACTATTTATAGTATTTTTGTTTCAGCTTAAAATTAGCATAGCATGTATCGCAAGAAATCAACATAAGTTAACGAAAGCTAACCAACATTGAAATCCCCCAATTACACATTTCACCCAATTGGTTCTTTTCTCAAATCTCAATTCTTACTTTCACTATTTTACTCCTACCTTCAAATTTTGGCTTCAATTTTGAAATTAAAGTTTCCTCCGTCCAACAAGAGATCATATCCTAGTAATATTCAAAGTTCAAACCTAACATGGAAAGCAAAGCATTGGAGCTTTAACCTTTAGCCTATCGCAGCAAAGCAATAACAAAAGGTAACGGGGAGGGAATCTAATTGAATTATCAATCTCCCAATTCCCCTATGAGAGGAAAAAGTAAAAGTGGAAGACGCAAAATTGTTTTGGGTATAAATTACGAACCAAAATTACTCACAAACCACTGCTAAAAATGGGGGATTAATTAATAATATTATAAAACCAAAAAAAAAAAAAAACCCATATGACGGATTGGGAGTTTCAAAAATCGAAAACGAGACCATTAATGGATCGCTGATACCCATCACCAATACACGAACACTGCCTCTGTCTTTTTCTCGCCCATTCAGATTCAGAGTCTGACTAGCGCAGAGCTTGACAGAATAGTTAACGCGAAAGCGAAAAAGAGTGACATTTTTTTTCTTTTTACAGAAACGTTTCAACAAATCCAAATAAAAGTACTATTAAGAAGCAAAGCAGTATTTTCATTCACCAATTCGATTATGATAGTTCTTCATGTATATAACCAACAATTTTTTTATTTTTTATATAACAACAATCAGATTCAGACCCATTTCAATTAAGATTAAAAAGGAAGGAAAATTTAGCTCCTGCACCTCGTAATGGCACTGCAACCACGGCTGTAAGGGTTGGCTTGTGCCCCTGGCCGGCAATTGTAGTAGGAGGCGCCACGGCGAGAGCAAGGGACAGTGTTCCTCTGCAAAGCACCATAGCTGATGTATTTGGTGGTGGCTAAGATGCGCCGGTTGATCTCAGAGTCCAGGTCAAACTCCTCCTCCGCTTCGATGGTGGGTACCCATCCCATTCCCAGATAGTTGTCCCCTCCGGCGACGACGGTGGGCGACCAACTCATCGCGACGAATATGGTGGCGGCGCAGATCACGATGAAAGCTAAGGAAGATGAGTTGGCCATTGGGGAATGTTGTTGGTGTACCTCTTCCTCTGTTCCTTGGAGTATATATTTGCTTTGTTCTAGATGAGATGAATGAAGTGAAATGAATTCAGCTAAGCGCTGACAACAGCCAGTTGCGAGTTTAAAAACTTTAAAATGTCTTCACGGTTAAAAAAATGGACACCCTGTTGCCTTTTATTTACGTGTATGCCATTTCCAACAACCAGCAAACATCTCATCCATTGGTTTTTTAAAATAGCACTAATTAAATAAAATATTAAATAAAAAATAAATACATTTAATTTTGAAAACATTAAAAACATTGAATGTTTACTCAATTTAATAATTAGGAGGAATATACAAGAGTATGTAGAATTATTTTTTTAAACTATATATATTTACCAAACAATAATGGGCTATAATAGAAATGAACTTGGACCTAGGTGGACTTTACCTTTAAGGTCATATATTCATTTATTAACAATGTCAATCTAAGGCTTTTTAAAAGACTTCTTTAGTTAAAGAGGTCAAGTTTCATGCCTATAAAAAATCCTGACAAAATCGGATTGTGTAATATAATAATATATAATATATTAAATTAATTATATAAATAACTATATATATAAAATTAAAAAAACTATAATATAATAAAAAATAAAACAATAATTATATTAATTATATAAAAACTTGTTTCTAGATTTTCTAGCTTGCATTGTAGGCATTGTTATGAAAACAGACTTTTAAATGTGCTTATAGGTCAGCGAGGCTTTTACATAGACCAAACCAGGGCTTAAAAAAATGTCACTAACAGGTAACATACCCAGAATCGCGCTTAAAAATTAGGAACCATGCCAACCTAGTCTGACCTATTTCCACCTCTATCCGCGAGACCCGAATTCGAAATATTGCTTAAGGGGCAACAAACATGTATCACTTGAATCACCCCCTTGATAGATTTGCATTATATTCGTTCATCAATTCTGGTAAAAATCCGCAAAAAATGTAGAGCTCGGGCCTTTATTTTAGAAGCTTAAATAATTCTCGGGTTTTTTAGCCCGACCAAATAAATTCCATTACTCGCAAAAGAAAATTGAGTAGCCCACAAAATCCGTAAAAAAAATCAGAGTTACCCATAAAAAAAACCAACAAAAATGTAGAGCTCGATCCTTTACTTTAGAAGGCTCAATAATTCCTGAATTTTTTAACCAAACCGACAAAAACCTGCTACCCACGTCGAGTTGGATATGGTAACCCGAATTGCCAACTCTATTTGCGGGGTGGGGTGGGCCGATGCCAACTTTTTAATTAAAATAATATCAAAATAATTAAAATTGAAAAATTATTTGAGTGTTTCATATTTCATAGTGATTAGTAAAATATGTAATCAATTTTTGTGACTAGCATGTTATAATTGCTATATTGTGTAGCTTTTTTTTATAGGTGGCTTCTATGTAGAGCTGTCAATGTGAGCCAACCCGGCTCACCCGAGTTGGCTCACCACGGGTTAGGCTAAAAGTGAGTCGAGCCGGGTTGGCTCACTTTTCTGGTGAGCTGAAGAAATATCAACCCGGCTCGACCCACTGCGGGTTGGTGGGTTAAGCGGGCTGACTCACCTAACTTAAAAAATTATAAAAATAATTTAAAAAATTAGAAAAAATGTCAAAAAATTAGAAAAAAATATAAAAAAATTGTAAAAATGACTTAAAAAATATAAAAAATAAAAAAGTGAGCCAACCCACCTCAACCCGGCTCGAACCCACCTTGGCTCGCGAGTTAAGTGGGTTGACCCACTTTTGACCCGCGAAAATGTGAGCCTATATTGTACCAACTCAACCCACCAGTGATCCGGGTTGGCTCACCGAGCTCAACCCAAATTGACAGCTCTACTTCTATGGTCCACTTCCTTCATGGGTGATGCATGTACCCGCACAACCCTTTTTTAACTTGTTATCTCAGGTATGACCTGCTAGAATTAATTGCATTAAATATCCTAACTCTTAAAATTTGTAAGGAAGGGTCTATGACAATTATAAAAAAAATAAAAGGGAAAACCATTAATAGGTGAGATAGAGATCAATTACCGTTTGGAAGTTTGCTATATTTAAGTACACCGGTTGAGGCATAGTTTTTCATTAACTTGTGAGGGAAAAAATAGATTTCTTGGTTCTCCATCTTTAGTGTAAGGGGTTTATGCAAATATAGCAAATTTGGGTCCTTTGTCTTAAAGCACCTATTCAGAAAATAACCTTCATCGTCATTCAAGGTTAGAGAACCTATCTGTGTAATCTGTAATGCTACATATTCGTATTTTGTCACTTCCTAATTCAACTTGTTCTTTGGCAGAACAGTACACGGACATATCGTTTAATACATCACCCCCTGATCGTGCCAGATAAAAGATCGTGGCATAGGTGATCATTCCTGGGTGTTCCAGGGTGGTTCTGGGTGTAATCCGAGATGTTCCCAGGCTGTCCGAGATAGGGATCCAAGATGGTCCGAGGTTGAGGTGCGGTGGTGGTTGCTCTGAACAGTAGCTTCGATGGTGGAGGAGGGGGTGACCTGCAAAGACACTCCAACGCCCAAGTTAGAATGGGTTTGAGATAGAGTGTGAGCAGGGGAGAAATGAGCGTACCTGACCCTCCATGAGAGGGGGTATTTATAGCATGGGGTCTAGCCAGAGCTAGCCTGTGATGTAGCCCAACCTACGCCTGATTGCTTGTGTCAGTGGGTAAGTTGCTCGGTCTATGTGATGGGAAGTGCCCTTTATTGGTGTCAGTCCGCGTAGGCATAGGCAAGTGGTAGGGTGAAGAGCTAATTGGTGGTCCCCGGGTTGCACAGTTGTTAAGTGTCCATGCAGCCTAGTTGGCTGTATGATAGGCCAGCCGAGATGGTTGATAGGTCATCCGAGATGGTTGTGTGAAAAGTCTAAATCCGAGGTAGCGTGTAGGCCGCTAGGCCAGTCGAGCTAGTTCCGAGTTAACCTCTGGATCACCCCCCATGTCAAAAGTGCTCTGTTTTTTATCTCACGCTTAAGTACTTGATTGCGTAACATCTCAAAAATTAGGATTTAGGAAAATATAATGGAAGTCTTAGGCTGGGAATCCAGCCAAGGGAAGGGATTAGTTAGAGGGATATGTTTTAGTATTTTAATTTAAGATAAGATCTTAAAAATAGGGTAGGAATGTTGAGATTATAGAGATTAGAGGGAAGGTAATAACAATTTTAGGATAATTATAATATTTGAATTTGAGTATGTATAAGGATCGTATAAATAAGGATAGTGCAACATCATGGATTATAAATAATTAAACTAAGGAAATTGAATAACACTGCATTATAATAATAGTAAAGTAATGTTAGTTAAAATAATATGTTAGAAAATGGGTCAAATAATGAGTTATAAAATAAGGTATATATATTAAATAAAGATATTACATCTAAACCTTAATTTTAGTCAAGTGAAATGAATTTCACTTTATCAAAATAAATATAGTTTATCTTTAAAAGATAACAAATTAAATTAAATCACTCTCACAATTCGAAATAGGACTAGAGAATAATTTCATAGAAGTAACTAGGAAAAGAGGATGGGAGAAAAGGCCCAAAAATTGAGAAGCCCACTTGAGGTATCACTTAAATACTTGGAGAGGGCTCTTAAATTAGGGGGAGAAGCAATAGAGTAGAGAAAAAAGAAAGAGGGACACCAACACTTTGAGAGAGAAAGGGGGGGAGCCATTCCCATATTTCCACAGAACTGCAGCGGAAAAATCGCTCCTGCAGATTCGTTCACCGTTGGATCGGACTGAAAATTCGACAGCCGGTTCGGAACACATGATTCTTCATCTTGAATGGTCGCATCATTGATACGAGATCTAAGTCAATAGATATCCAGCTCGCACAATAGCTGTTCTTTTGGGGTTTTTCATCTTCCTTGTTCTCTATTAGGGGAAAGAAGAGAAAGAAGAGGAAGCCATGGATTTCTTGCCACCCAGCCTTCTTCAACCTCCTCTCCCTTCTCCATTTTAAGCTCCATTAGAAGTGAGTTGAGCTCACACACTTCACCTCCCCCTTGTGAGAAATCCTCCATGAACCCACTTCTTCCTCTCCCTTTCTCTAGGTTTTATGTGCTTATTGATGATATTTCACCGATTGATTTTAGTTGTTTTGGGTATTTGAAAGAGATTGAAGTTAGAACCCACATAGGGTTTGGAATTGGGGATTTTTCTAGAGTTAGGAGCTTTTGCTTGTATTTGTTGGATATTATGAATATGATGGATGTATGTATTGTGTTGAATATGATTGAGACTCATTGATGGAGAACCCTAGGTTAGGGGACTTGATATAATGGTTTAAGTTCATGATATTGTTGCATGATTATAAACCTAGATTATGATTAATTGTTCAAATGGCTCATGCTCATGCTCATGTTCATATTCACGTTCATTATCAAATACACATGTTTTCATGAATCATGATCAAGTTCAAAGAAATATCATTCATATTTTCAAGTACTCAAGTATTTCAAGTGACAGGAAAATCATGTTAGGCTTCGGCCATCACAGGTCTTGGACCATCATGTTCAAGTAATCAAGCTACTTAATATTCAAGTGAAAGATTCATGTTAAGGCTTCGGCCATCGCGGGTCTTGGACCAATCATGTTAAAACTTGGCTTCGACCGCCATGGTAACGGTGGCGGCGTTATGTCCCCAAGGGAGATATCCCTTGTAGTCTGAGCTCAGTCTAACTGCATGGCAAGTGATAAGACCCTTGTTGTTGGGTTAACAGTTCATGTTAAAATGATTTTCAAGCTATCATGTTAAACTTATTTTCTAAAATATCATGGTCATTAGAGTCTAGCATTTCATCCTGTCATATGTGCATCAGGCCAACTTTCATGTTTATTGGCACTGATTATTTGATTTGAGTTGTTATCACATGTCACCTTTATTTTGTTATGGTCACTGGATGGATGTCGTGTATGTATGCACTACTTTTCTCACTAAGGCATTAGTCTCACCCCGTTGTGGGTTTACATTTTAGATTCCCAGGCAGGTCGTGAGGATCATGGTACAGTTGCAGCTTCTGAGTTCTGTTGGCTTTGGAGCCTCCTATTTTATTGTATTATCTTGAATGAATGTAAATGTATATTATTTTTTTTGGAATGATTTTCAGCACATGTGTAGTTCTTATGCTTCCACTTGTTGAGGCACATGTATTGTAAAATTCTTTATGTGATTGTATGTAATAATCCACAGGTTATGTTTAAATAAACGTTGGATTTAGTTAAACATGCCTGTAACATAGTTATTGATATCGTTAATGTCGTGAAAATGATTCCCTTATTTTGGAACTTATGCTTCCAAAGGGCAAAATTTCTAAATTATGGGAATTAGAACGTTACAGATTGTCTAGTTAATTTTGAACTATAAGTTTGTTCAAAATTTTACATGTAAGAATATCATATTCAAACATAATATTTAGAATTAAAAAATATAAAAAAAATTTTGTACTTAAACTTGCTACAATATATTAATATTTGATACTTTTAGATATGGTAATAAACTTATTATCCTAAAACAACATTTGGAAAATTAATAAGTATTTTTTTATATTTTAAATTTCTTATAATATTAATGAATGAAACACAAACACATCTTACCATTAAGAATAATATCATAGTACGTTTTTTAATTCATAATTTAATACAAGTTAATTTGTGAAATATATATTTTTTAATTCTATATTTTAAATTTCTTATAATATTTTAACGTTATCTATATAGTTAAAAAAAAAGTATTTTAAAACAACAAATCTATAAAAGATGTGTCTTTTATTTTTTGAGCTGAGAACATTTTAATTCATCAATATATAATTAATAATTTTTAAGATTTACCATCATAATTTAAAAAGACTTCAGATAATTATTTCACAATATTATATATTGGTTTAGAAAATTATAACTCTACTTTCAAAATAACTCAAAAGGGAGCCATATTGCGATCTCTAGTTATTTTGATGGCTCCCATTTTATATAATAACATATCATGAGCAGTGAATAAGAGACACACGGAAATCCCAGAGCCCCCTTTGCATCATGGTTGAATAGCAAATTCTTTTTATTCCACTGACATATTAAAATGAAACACGGAGGGACCGGATTTCAAAATTTACAGAATTTCCTAACAAGTTGCCCTTCCATAATCTCCATCATTCATTTCCATCTCTCCTCATCCAATGGTCATCACAAGGAGTGGTATGGGGACGACACCCATTTGCGAGATGGACAATAGACTAAACCTTTTTTATATATAAAAAACTCTTCTTTAGAGCCACATTCAAGTTATAAATTTATATATCTTTCGTAAAAATAAATTTTAAAAGGTCACATTATAATTAAATTTTGATATAAAAATATTGAGAAATAAGAATAATAACAAAATTAATTAAATTATTTTCTAAATAATTTTTTTAACTTTTACGGGCTCACTCGGGCTTGCGAGTGAACCCGTGCATATGTGGGGTCGTTTACAATTTTCTGCCCATTTTCTAAAAGAGGGTCAACCCGCCTCACACTATTTTTTGCAGGTCAATCTGAGGCGGAATGAGCCAACCCACATTGTCATCTCTAATTAAGGGTTTACTTTAGTAATTAACTTACGGTGTAAAACTCAATCATATCTAGATGAAAGTTTTATAAAAAATAATCGAGTTATAGGGTAAACCGTAAACATGAATCATACATATTGACAAATTATATACAGCATATTAATATTTAAATGGGTTTTTGATAAAATCAACAATAAGGGTAAAAACTATTTATTATAAATTTATGCTTCTGATGCAGTAATGTAATTAATACCTTTTATTTCAATAAAAAATCTTTTTTTTAAGTGATGTCCTCATCTTGCTGTTAATGTTATGAAAATCGTATTTAAATTATCAAATGAATGATATTAAAATAATATATATATATATATATATATAAATTTGTGTTGATTACATCTATATAAAAATTTATTGATATTTAAATTATAAAATAATAATATATCATATAAGAATCAACATTTCACATGAAAACTAATTCATATATAAATTAATAGGATAGGAAATACACTTTAATAAATTTTTTATATACAGATTTACGTTAATTCTAAATGTTTTATTTATGTTTTTTTAGTTGTAAAAATATTTTTTAAAATTGATTAAAAAAATTCCATGTATTTCTTAAATATTCAATTGTGATTTTATTGATAGGTTTTTCGAAAAAATTCTTATGATATTTTTTTATACATCACGGAAAAAATCTTTTCATATAAAATGTTTACCCCAAGATCATCACTAAGCGTGTGTTTGGTTTACTTAAAAATCACATTTCAAACGTGAATTCAGGTAAACACTATGTAGTGATGGCATTGATCACGTTTGAAACCTAGTTTTGGAGATAAACTAAACACACTATAAATTCATTTGATAAAATGGATACCTGTTATATTTTAACGTAGATTAATTGTTTCATAGACCTTTTAAATATCAACATATATTAATTAATTTTCATTGTTGTTTCATTTGTAATAACAATAAATAAAAATTTAGAGGCGATCATTTATCTCATGCAAGACCACAAGTATCCTTCATGAGAGACAATTCTATCGAGGTAGGTAGAACCTCTATGTGCGGCAAAACTCTTATTTCGAGTATTTAACACAATTGCATACTCAAGTATAGATGTCAAATTTAATCCAAAAAAATGTAGCCATATAGAGCTTGGGTCAATATTTTAGAAAATCGAATAATTCCCTGACTTTTCATCCCGACCCAATAAAGTCCTATGTGGATAAAAGGCAACAAAAGCCTGCAAAACCCACAAAAAATGGGTTACCTCGCAAAAATCCCGAAGAAATGTAGGGCTCAAACTTTCATTTTAGAAGCTTAAATAATGGAGGTGTCAATTCGGGCTAGCCCACTACGCGCCAACATATTTTCGGCCCAGGATGAGGTCGATTTAGTGGTGAGCTGGAATTTTACTGACTTAGGTCAGCCCTTTACGGGCTGTGGGCTAAACAGGTTGGCCAATGAGCCACTCACTTCTAGAAAATTAAAAAATTAATAATTTTTTATTAAAATAAATCAACATATGTAATAAATTAATAATTTTTTGAAATCATTATAAACTAAAATTAAAATATAGTTGTAATCTATTATTTTTTATATTATTTTATAATTTTATTAATAGAATAAAATATAATAAGTTGTCATATTGTACTATAAAATAACAAAAAAGATACATAATAATGAAAATAAAAATAAAGTGTGTCAATCGTAACAATCAACTGATGTCAGAAATACGGGTGGGAATAGGCCAGCCGGTCTGTCAGGGGCCTGCGGCCTATGGCCTGACCTGACTCGTTTATTAAAAAGGTCAGACTAAGGCGTGTTAAAAGGTCTGTTTAGTTAAACGGGTTAGACTTCAGGCCTATGAAAAAGCCTATTAGGCTTAACATGCTGGCATGTTTAATATAATAATATATAATATATTAAATTAATTATATAAATAACTATAAATATAATTAAAAAACTATAATCTAGTAAAAAACTAGAATATATTAAAATAATTATATAAAAAAAAACATGCTTAAAAGGTCTGCTGGCCTGCATAGGCCTATAGGCCTGTTTGTAGGCCTTGTTATAAACAGGCTTATAGGTTAGACCGTGCTTTTACGCAGGTCAGGCCATGCTTTTAAAAAAAGGCCTGTAACAAGCAAAAGGTCCAGGCCCAGGCTTAAGAATTAGCAGTCAGGCCAGGCTCAGGCCTGCCAAAGTTGGGCTAGTCCCACCCCTAGTCAGAAATAAAGAGTTCAATATATATGCAATATTAACCTTAAAAAAAATACTAATAACACGTGTAATGTTAAAATTATCACTTATAATTTTATCAATTATAAACAAGAGAATAATAAAATAAAAAAGATCGAGCCAACGGGATGACCCAGTCCATCACGGGTTAGCCCTGCATTGGGCCACTCAAAATACGGGCTGGGTTGGGCAAAAATTAATCCGGGCTAGAAATTTCATAGCTCGATCCATACATCGGGCTAAATGGGTCAGCCCATCGGGATTGACCCATTTTGACACCCTATTAAATAATCCTCAAGCTTTTTAGTCAATCTTGCAAAACCCACTACCCCGCATCGTTTCGTGTCGAGGTAGGTTATGTAGCTTGAATTGACAACTTTAAACCTAAGGCCCAAACCCAAAAGTTGAAGTTCTTAAAATATAATAATTATATTTATTCTAAGGAAAATATATAAGCTCACTTATTGTTTAACTATTGTATCACATTTAAAATTATTTATTTAGTATATTGAAGCGGGATTAGAGGCTAGAACTTGCATACCCAAATCCACCGTTCGTCTCTGTCAAAACCGTGTCAAATTTCCGTCAAAGCTGATCACAGGGCGGGGTGGACCAATACACACGAGTTTGATTATCATGATTAACAATATTAACACCTAATCTTATATGGTTAATTTTGTTAATTTTAATTTTTTAATAAATTAAAATAAAAAAAATACTAATCACAATTGAGATAGTGGGATATTGAATCCTCATTATTACAAAAGTATATTAAAATTTCTCCAAAAGTCTTGCATTTGTCTGTTTTAAGGTGTGAAAATAGGGAGAATATAATGCACTTTTTTGTTTGTTTAGGACTTAGAATAAAATGTAGAAGTGAGGAAATTTTTTACTATTTTTTTTTCTTGAAAAATACTTCTCATTATTCTTTTTGCTTTCTCTCCGCTTAATCAAGATGGAAAATCATCTCATTTTTTCTTCTTTCTTTTCTTTTTTTTCTCAAACCAAACAAATTATTAACCTCGTTTTGTGCTTGCGAGTTGTGATATTTGTATTTTTTATTTATTTTTTGACCGCGTATGTAGCTGTTTCTCATTTATATATTTTAAAAATAAAAAAATAATTGGGTATATAACTTGACAGTTTCCTAGTGTGTTTGGCTTTGAATTATTAAAATTCTAAAGGAATTATTAATTTTTTATTTATTACTATTCTCGTCAAATATAATCAATAGATGATATAATTCATCAAATTAATGAGAAATAGGGGAAGAATACCTAATTTACAAGTAATCCCCCTTCTGAGAGAATATAGAACTAACAACTATATATGCGTCTTTTTGCTTTAATCAAAGGTATTATCTAACGGGTAACTAGAGATTAATCCTTTTTTATATATAGAGATCATTAAAGTGAAATTTGTGTCTCTTAATAAAGTCATTTTTATACACAAAATCAAGAATCAAATCTCTATTAAGATGCTTAATTAAGAGACCCAATTATACCGGCCAATATTGTATCGTGCTTTCTTGGCACAACTATGCTTATTATATCACGAGGGGAAAATACTATTTATATCATAATGAAAACGGAGATGCAATAAGCCGAATTTGACAAGTTTAACTTTCATGATACCTTCCTTATATTATATGGTGGACCAAAGAGATAAATAGAGACATGGGTGGGAGGGAAGGCAAGAAGAGACGTGTGGAGCATCAAGAAATATATTTGTATTTTTTTTCTTTTGTAGCACTTAGCAGAGGAAGTGAGGCATGCCCTTTTTTTATTTCTTTCGTTGTTTTTATGAAATTGAGAAAGTTTAATTATTATATTCTGCCAATTGACTTTTTGTATACATGCAAACTAGTTTAATGTCTAGTTTACAATAGTATAGTTAGCAAGACGCAAGAAAATAGCTATTGTATTCTTCCATATGATATATTGTGTGCTACATATAGTCACCAAAAAAAAATGTACGTGTGCTACATTCACCAAATCATGGTTTCAATTTTCCAAGTGTGATAAATTATCTTTCACATATATATTACGTGTGTCATATTTAATGAATGTCTTTGAAACACATCTTAGAAAGTCTATTTAATGAATGTCAAGAAGACAAGGTCATCGGCAAGGAAGCGTCGACCTGCTTACTTTGTATGCGAATGATGGAAGACAACTAAAATTAAACCACTTTCATCAAGTTAATTTGTTAATTTTACATATAGATATAGAATATATATATATATATATATATATTACAAATTTTCTTTCTCAATTAATATTATATATAATTTAAGATTTAAATCCAAAAGTTAAAAAAATGACTTAATTATTTTAAATTAAATATATTAATATATCTTGTAGTTTTTAATTTTAAACTCAGAAATATGAAAATTTATATGTATGGATAAAAATTAGAAAAATAACTCAATTAACTTTATGTTTTAATTTATTTATTATGTAAAGGCAAAAAAATTTTAAACTCAGAAATATGAAAATTTATATGTATGGATAAAAATTAGAAAAATAACTCAATTAACTTTATGTTTTAATTTATTTATTATGTAAAAGCAAAAAATGGAGAAGAATAATTGATAAAGGTATAAATTGTTAAGAGATAAAGAAATTATTGAAAACACTCAATGAAATATAAAGAGATTTAAAAAAAAAAAGAAATACAAAGAGGTGAAACTACGCATTTATCATGACAATTTTTTTTTGTAAGTTAAACTATGCATTTAAAAGAATAATTCAATAGGTATTATAATATTTATTACATATACATCAAATGTAAAACTCAAGTGAATTACTTTCTCTCTCTATATATAGATATAGATAGATAGACACTATGTTTCACATATAACGGTTCACTTTACTACTAAATAGTGGTACATTAAAATTGGAAGTGAGCTGTGATTTTAATCAAATGGACTTTATAAACCTATAACTATATTTGAGGGGGATTCCAATAAAAAAAGATATAAGGGTCCAATTTAAGAAAAAGAAAAATACAGAGGAAGATACAGATTAATTAAATACTTGTACTTGGGGAATCATCCAACAGTAACTTTGAGGGGGTGGATGATAGAACAAAGTCAGGTCAGAAAATTAATAGGCACAGATTAGGTATATCCAACATGTATAAAAATTAATAGGCATAGATTAGGTATATCCAACATGTATATTTGCATGTTCTCATAGATGAACTGGATATTTAAAATTGACCAAAAATAAGAACTGGCTATTTAAAATTGAAGAGGTGAGAATGGACTCTCCTCAAAAATCTATAAAAATGTAAGACACATATATTTATTTTAAAAGTTTAAATAACTCTGGATTTTTTAACTTAGATTTGATAAAATCCGCCATTTACAAAACCCATAAAGTCCTAAAACACATAAAAGTCTAGGGTTTAAATATTTATTTTAAAAATTTAAATAATTTTTTAATTTTTTAACTCGGTCTATGAGAGGCTGTTACTCATATTAAGTCAAGTCAAATCGGTCCAGATAACTTAAATTGATAACTCTAAATCCAATCGAATTAGTTGAATTTCTTCTGTAAAAACACATTACACCTAAAAACACTTTTTGTGGTTTTCAAAATTTCTGTTCTGAAAATCACAAAAACAAGTTTTCAATTTTTGGTTTTGAGTAGTAAAAACTTGATTGAAAATCTTTAAAAATAAAAAACTGAAAACTCACAACCACCCCAAACGGCCCTTAAGATGGCATTAGTTGTTCCATCATAAACTTCTCGTTGTGCACACCAAGAGGAATTCCCACAAACCAAATTTAGAGTTAGATTGAGGGTTTTAGTGAGTAATGAGTGCATAGTCTTGAATGGTGGAAGTAGTCCTGTAACGTCCTAATTTCTGAATGGATAAAACTTAGATACAGTACCGTAGGTGCTGTTTATACTGTTTTTAAATTATAAAACGCCAAATGGATCATAATTTCCACGTCATAGCAAGTATCGTAATGCACATTAACCTCTCCGTTAAATCCCCTGTTTTTCGTTAAATCCCCTATTTGTCGCTAATCATGCATCTGTAATTCCTTCCACCTCTATGCATTTCCATTGATTCTAAGGATTCTTAAAGCAAATGGTGAGCAAATTTGACTGCAGAATTGGATCTTGAGTGAAAGCCAATTTATACAGAATTCCAGTGCAGCAAGTTACATATATAACAATTGGTGCACAATGCACGGTGAACAAAGATTTGAACATGAAATTTGCTGGTAGCAAAATGAAGCATGGTACATGTGTCTATTGTGAATCGAAGAATATGCAGAGAGATGGATGGAGTTGCAAAGGGATAATTAACGGAAAATAATTAAGGGGTTTAACAGGGAGGTTATTGTCCATTATGTTACTTGGTCTGACATGGAAGTTATAATCCATTTGGCATTTTCTTATTTGAAAACAGTATGAACAACACCTATGATACTGTATATAAGTTTTCTCCTTTCTGAATCCAAGAATATATCCGTTGGAAACACTATTCCCGAATTTCTGAAATTATTTCGCGTCATTTTCGATATCGGTGAACAAATCGTACAATCGCTTAGGTAATCCAACGCTTACTTAAGCCATCACTAGAATTCAATCTACAATACAACATGAAACATTATGTTCAAATCTAAGGGAAATGAACCTAGACACGGAGTGTCATGGTTCCACAAAACTCCTACCGGAAATCCGACAGAATTTCCCCTGAAAACTGGACGTTTCCAACTTTTCGGCTTCACCTGAAAACCAGCAAAACCACCAATACAGTTCATAATAACATGATTTCTAATCAATTTCCAAGAAAAATGGGCCTCCGTGGCCAACTACAGGTTTCTACACCAATTACCAATTAGTTGTAACTACACTTAATCCTTTACTAAAGAATTATATTAATTTACATCATTAAACCAGTATCTACACTAAAAGAACTCCAATGACAGTCTTCATAATCTACCTCAAGTCAGTACTCAGCTCCTTTGCTAAGTACCAGAACAAAGACCTGCACACTGAAAGATATTTCCCACAGCGTGGGTTGAGACTACGTCCCAGTGTGTGTGATAACAATGTGTGTAGTGTGGGGGGAAAAGACATGTCATTGTATATACAACATATATGTATATGGGTGCATGAAAAGATATCATAATACATATTATATAACTTTCGAATATCAAGTAAATGCACCTTGAAAATGAGAGCAAGAATCATGAGCCAGTCACGTAAGTAATCAATGCAGAGTCAGTCCTTAAGTGTTATAACCCGAACACCCACGGGGTCTTTTCACTATTACCTCTTTTGAGCGCTCGGCCATGTGACCAAGGACCGTCGTCCAGGGCCACCCTCATTAAATTTTATTAATAAACAAGTACAATTCATTTTAAATTGAGGAATCTCATATACCCCTTGGCCTAGAGGTAAATGTGATTGTCTCTCTTGCAACGTGAATCCAAGGACCGGAGACAAAGTCTAAAAAACGTGAGTCCAGGGACCAAAGGTCTGAGTGTGAAACATGATCAATTTAAACATGAAATCCAAGGACCCAAAAGAATTCTTTTCAAAACATGAAGTCCATGGATTCAAAGTCATTAAGTTCAACATGAGGTCTAACAGACCCAAAGGTCCTTTTTACATAAAAACATGAGGTCCTAAGACCCAATTTCCTTTCAAAACATGTGTAAATGGGGACATAAACATAATAAGAATTCCATGAACATGAGCGTATGCATAAATGAACAACACTTCAAGGTTACAACATCACAATCATCAATTTCACCAAAAATCCCCAAATCCCCTAACCTAGGGTTTGGCTAAACAACATATATTCATATAATCCTAACAATCAACCCTAGATTTTGCATAATCTAAACATAATCATCAATAATAGAAAGGGGAGGAAGAATGGGGAGCACACATAAGAGAAAAACCAAGAGAAAGTGAGTGAGACCACACCCACCTCAAATGGAGAACCAAGGAGGAGGAGAAATGGAGAAATGAAGGTGGAGGAGAAGATGGAATCAAACCTTGGAAGAGGAGGATTTCTTCAATCAAGCCCTCTCTTTAACTCTCCTTCAATCCCCCTTACGAACCCTAAACCCTCTTTCTCTCGAGCTCTTGGAAGAACGGGGAAAAGAAATGGAACTGAATGAGACAGGGAGCGGAGTTGGGTATATGACCCATAAGTGCGCGCTGCAGTCCACTTAAAGGGCGCTGCAGCCCCCTTAAGGGCGTTGTAGCCCCCTGATGGGCGCTGTAGCCCACTCCACACAATGCCAAGATATGTCAGCGCACAAGGGGGGAGGTAGAGTGCGTTGTAGCGCACTTGAATATGGTGCATCAAGGGCCTAAAAGCATGCGCTGTAGCGCACCTAATGTGCGCTGAAGCCCCCAGGGTGTGCTGCAGCCCCCAAAGTGTGCTGAATCACGCTTGCCAAGCCTCCTATTAAAACTAAATCAAGTGCGCTGAGGTGCCCTCTAAGTGTGCTGCTGCCCCCCAGAGCGTGCTGAAGCCTCCAGAGCATGCTGAAGCCTCCAGAGCGTGCTGAAGCACACTCCGTCACAACCAAAACTCCTCCCTTTCTCCACTTAGTTCTCCGTATAAATTTCCCTTCTAACTTAGTCCTTCTTCTCCTGATCGAATCCATAACTTAAGACTTTCACTATGCCCTTTTAGGTTCTAATCTCGGGATGTTACAAGTCCTGTGCAAAAAAACTAATATTCTTAAATCAGCCCAATTCCAAACCGGTACCACACCAAAAAAACCCACATCATTGAAATTAATTTATGAACCAACTCATTTTAATTAAAAAAATTAGTACAGTTTTTTAACCCATAAAACCAATATGTATACCCGAATTTGACCCGGTTTTGTCCCGTTCTCCCCCGTTCTCCAAATTCACAATGCAAATTGAAAGTTTTTCATTTCACGATGAAGAAGCCTAAAATTTAACTCGCGAACCCAATCCCTCTATTCCTCTCATTCCAGCTTCGAATCATTTCGCTCTATTGGCTCGATTGTATTGTTGATTCTTAGCTCGAATCCTCGAAGGGTACTTCGATCGTAAGCTAGGTCACGTTCTTCCTTTGTTCTTCACTTTCAGGTTCTCGATAATTTTCATTCACTTGTTTTGCATGCCTCTAAGATCAATGATTTCGTTAACGAAATCGGTTATGAACACCCAATGGGTATTAATTTTTGGTGACTGCGATTGTAATACTTTTTGGTGACTGCGTTTATTTTCGTTAATGAAGTCTTCGTTCGTAATAATTTCAATTAATTTGTCAAGATCAAAGAGGTAATAACACTACCTCTTTGATTCTAGTTTCTGAGTTGTTATAATGTTTCTAATTATAGTTTCTGTTGGATATAAAGACATGTTCTGAGCTGTAGTTTACTGTTGAGTTTGGTCCAATATTAGCTAAGTTTAATGCAAAGAATGTAGAATATTCCATTAGAGCTTTTCCTCTTGGTGGGTTTGTGGGGTTTCCTGATAATGATCCAGAGAGTTATATTCTTGTTGATGATGAAAACTTGCTTAAGAACAGACCAATATTAGATAGAATCATTGTGGTTTTAGCTGGTGTTATTGCCAACGCAACTATTTCTAGCGTTGAGGTTAGACCAAATGTAAAGTTTGCTAAGGTTAGACCAAAAAAATCTGCTGAAAGCTCTGAGGTTTACTGCAAAAGAACTCTGGGGTCTATCATCTAATGTTTTAGATGGTTTAAGGCAAACGTTTTTAAATTTTTAAATTTTTATTGAACTCACAGTGCATAATCATGCACAGAAACTCACAACATTTAAATTATGTTCAAGCAGGAACTCAGATTTGGGAATTTGAGCCTAGTGGGAAACAGGTTACCAACTGGGCTATTGTTCAAGCAACAAAATTTTTATTGAAGTCTGAAGTACTTGGTGCTGAGTACTTGGTGGAACAAATGTGAGTATTCCTCCTACTTCATCTTCTTTGCCTTTTTGGGAGCCAGGGGGTTTATTACTGTAAATTTTGTTTATCAAATGAGTTTGGTGAACACATTATTTTTTGCCTCTTTTGCAGATTTACACTTTCCAGCTTTATCTGTAGCTACTGTAGTCACTTCCTTCAATTGCTTTTCTGCACTTCATAAGGAAAAGGTATGCATTTATGCACTTCAATTAAGCCTATTGGTAATCTGTTCTGAGAGTTTTTAATGTTTGAATAATTTTTAGAACACTTTTAGTTGAGACTGAACTTGGGTTTTGATTTTAGAGGGGTTTTGATTTTGATTCAACATTTGTGTTCGGTCAACAGTGATTAAAGAGCTTGTTTCTACATCTTTCAAGTATGTATTGATGATTTTTATGGTTTCTGACTTTCTGTAATTGAAATATTAATCATTTCATTTGTGTGTGTGTGTTTTTTTATTTTGTTCAAGAAATTTTGTTAAAAAATTCAGTGAATATATTTATTGGCTAAAAATAATTAATAGAAACTGTCTGAATATATTTATTAAACTAGTTTAAAATTGTTTTTTTTTCATAAAACTGGTTTAAAAACTGGTTTTTAAAACCGATTTTTTATTCGCAAACCGGTTTAAAACCAGTTTTTATTCATAAACTGGTTTAAAACCAATTCGGTTTAAAATCGATTCAGTTAAAACCCAAACTGATTTAACATTAAAAACATGACCCATATAATTGGTTTATATTTGGAAGTGGTTTGGGTTTAAAAAAACTGCCCCATGCACACTCCTAGGTGGAAGAGGAGAAATCGAAGTAGAGAGTGAGGAAAATGTGGGTTATGGGTGGGTGAGTGGAATCTGTGAAAGAGTGAGGATCAACAAGTGTCATTGTTGCGGAAGAATTAAGGATTTTGGTAGTTTTTATTATTTTTTATTTATTTATATGGGTGCTTAAAGAAGACATAAACAATGATGAAGAGGTTTGCTTCTGCTTCGGCGGTGCAGACTCGGTTGCCTGAGTATGCTTTCACTATAACCTGAAGGTCGTAAGTGATGATGACGTTTTGTGTCTTCCATGTTCTGAGAATCCTAAACAAAAAGTTGGCACTCAAATTCAAATGTAGATTCAAACAAGAATGGCATGCAAGGGTGGTTACAAAAAAGAGGAAAGGTCGTGGTTTTGGGTTTTGTGATAGTGGGAATGAGTTGGTTTTGGGAGAAGGGTGTGAAAGTGCTAGTGTGGGTGCACTCATGGTTGGGTTGTGACAATGGGAATGAGTTGGTTCTCGTAAGGGTATGAAGGTGCTAGTGTGGGTGCACTCATGGTGAGGCAGTAGGGTGATGGCGTTGCTAAAGATTGGAGAATATGAAGGTGGTTCAAGGTGGTTTGTACCATGTTGAAAGTGTCTGAGAGATGAAAACCAATGTTTTAAAACTCTAATTGCCGGTTAAGACACGGATTCAAAGTTCAATGGTCGAATTAATTTGACGGGTATTAGTTAAATAATAATATAAAATTATTATTTAAATAAATTAATAATATTATTCAAAAAATTATATACTGTATTAAACAGGGGAAGTTCAATAAAAATACTTCAAAATGGACCAGCACATTTAAGTTAGCATCCTAGTAATCTAGAATTTAAAATAGGCTCAAGCATATCCAGTTTTACAGCCGTGAGATACTTCCAGGCTCCAGCTCCACAACAATTAATTAATTTACAGTATAAACCTTTAGAGGGAGAGAAGTAGGGATATCAGCATTTAAAAATTGGGTCAGCCCAAGCTCAAATATCCATAGATTAAGAGGCTTAAGGCAACCCATTTTGTGAAATGGGTACTGAAATACTACTAGTAGCGTAGTCCACCGCACTTAGCTTTCAAAAAAAAAAATCCACCACACTTAAAGAGGATTTTTCTTGGACCAATGCCCATTCTAATTAGCACCCGCCACTATTAATAATAGTCGTGTAAGTTTTTTTTTTTCAAATTAGTCGTGTAAGCTTACACTTCCACATGAAGTCAACCATTTGTCTTTTAATAAGGTCTTTTTTTTTGTATGTACGGAACTGTGAGGCTTATAGAATAGAGGAATATGATAGAATATATCTTTATCTTTATCTTTATTTTTATATATATAAAAGTAAGGTAGTGGAATCATTCTTTAAAACTTAAAAGAAGGATCAAAAGGTAAATTACTTTAAAAAAAGTTTCTAAAAATAGTAAGTCAATTTCCCATTTTAAATTATTAACTTTAGTAATCATTAATACTTAGTTATAATGATTATATTAGTGAAAATATTACTACAATTATTAACTTATAATAATAATTTATCCTCTTATTTATTTGAAAAGCCTACAACTTTGCTAATTTTTATTTTATAAAAATAAATAATTTAATTTGTTTGAGAAATTATAAATATTAGTACAAAAAATAAATAAACATTTAGCTTTCAAATATAAATAAACAATTTTATTTATTTATTTATTATAAAAACATTTCAGTGTATTTTATGAAATATATAAGAAGAATAAAAATATAATATAAAATTTAACTAAAGAACTTGTTAAAAACAAAACCCTTTACAATTGCGATAGTAGTAATTATTTAACTTTGGCTATTATATCATAATTAAATTTTTTTTATATTTTTAATATTAAATTTATCTAAAAAAACTTACAAATTTTGCTAAATTATTACAACAAAAAATCTCTTGCTAAATTATAGTCAAACAACAAAAATCCTTTATTTGACTCGAGAAATTATAAATATTAATACAAAAAAAATAAACATTTAGCTTTTAAAAATAAATAAATATTTTTATTCATTTATTATAAAAACAGTTTAGTATATTTTATGAAATATGTAAGAAGAATAAATATATAATATGAAATTTAAAAATTCTAAGCACTTATTAAAAATAAAACCCTTTACAATCGTGATAATAGTAATTATTTAACTTTAGCTATTATATCATAATTAAAGCCTTTTTATATTTTCAATATTAAATTTATCTAAAAAAACTTGCAACTTTTGTTAAATTATTGTAACAAAAAATCTTTTGTTAAGTTAAAGTCAAATTACAAAAATCCTTTATTTAACGTTGGTTAATTGTTTTCTATTATTCTTTTCATTTTCCAATGACAATAAAATAAAAAAAATGGGTCAAATATTTAAGTTGCACGTTAAAAATTATAAGAAAATTCTTCATAACAATTAATTTATAGAGTAAAACCAAATCAAACGGAAATGTAACTTTATAAGAAAACTTACTAATAATTTAGTTATAGGGTGAAAGTAAATCACACATAATTAAAAAATTTTAAATAAAAAAACTAATATTTAATTTACTCAAAGAATGATATTAAAGTAAAGTATAAATATTAAAATTTGTGCTGATCATATATTATATAAAAATTTATTATTATTTAAATGATAATGTAAGAAAATATCATACGAAAATAAATATTTCCTATGAAAGCTCATAAATATTAAAATTAAAAACACACTTTTTTGGTAAGTGGGAAAAGAAATTAAAAATACACTTTAATTGAACTTTTTAATATAAATTTGACTTGATTGTAAATGTTACTTTTATTTTATTGTTTTTTAGTTGTAAAAATATATTAAAAAATAATTCATAAAAATTATTGAATTTTAAAATTGAATTGTGTATTTATCCGTAGAATTTTTTTAATCTTTTTAAAAATATTTGTTTAAATATCACATGCGAATAGATCTTTATAATAAGTTTATTAATATTTAATTATTAATTTAGTATATAGATTACAAGAGGTAGATATAATTTGCTCGAGGATGAAAAGTTTTCACAAATTATATATTTTAATAATTAATTTTAAATTATAGAAGTAAATACACTTATAACACATAGAAATAATTTCTTTTAAGAAAAACACATTAATATCTAAATCATAATAGTACATTTGTATTGAGACGTTATAATTAAAGAGTACAAATATAATACACGGGAACGACCATTGTATATGAAAATAATGGTATTCAACTTATAATAATTCATATAAATATGTTTTTGAAGCATGTGATTCTTATCAAGAAACAATGTTAGATGATTTTTTTTTTTACCCTAAGTTATTAAACTTTGTGTTGATTATATTTACTTGAAATTTTATTACCATTTTAATTATAAAGTAAAAAATACCACCTAGGATTAAACATTATTCGTATTTATTTGTTATATTAATATATAGTTTACAATAAGTAAATATAATTCACCCTAATTAAGAAACAATATTGAAAAAAATGTTTACTTTTTGTGTATAATTTATTTAATCAATATGTAATCAATATTGTAAGTACTTATGACATATTTCACATGTGTTATTACATTATTTTTTTTATCGTGACTTATTTTATATTTTATATTTTCACACTATTTCTTATCATATTTAATGTTCATTTCTTTTTATATTTTGTTTTACAATTGTGTTAATGATATTTTTTATTCTTTTCAAGTCTTTCGATAAATATACTTTTTTGTGCATTGTAAGCATTATAATTTATTTACACATTATGTAATTAATATTGTAAATAATTATGACATATATTTTACATATGCTTTTTTAAATTATTATTTTATTATTTATATTTTTCCCCTCAAAACTAAATGTCTCATGTAAGGCACGGGTAAACACACTAGTGTTGGATAAAAGGAATCAAGTTCTTCTATGGAAAAGGGATAGATAATAATCTATAATGTTAATAAAGGGGATGGCTTGAAATGATGTCCACATTTCAGTTTCCAATTATGCCCCTAACTTTTATAAAAAAGACACAAATAAGACAGCAGTTACTAAGGAAATAAAACCAAAACCCGTCAAGTTACCCCACACTCATAGAAGTTACCCCACACTCAAAAACTGCTGCAGAGAACAAAAGAAGTGATCCGGGGAAAAAGTGAGCTATTCACACCTTTTCATTTTTTTCCTTCAAAATAAATAAAAACTTCTCTCTTCCTCTATAACTGCTCTTTTCTTCACTCAACTTCCCTCCTCAATTTCTATTTTCTTGTACCAATCTGTTGACAAATGTGGGGCGTAAGGAAATGGCGTGGAAGGAAATGGCGCCGCTGCAACGGCGGTGGCTCGAGGACAACGTCGCCGCGCTGGACGAGGAAGACAGAGGGATATGCAGAGGCTCTAACGCATTCGGGAAATGTGGGGCGTGCAAAAGGAAATGGCGTGGAAGGAAATCGCGCCGCTGCAACGGCGGTGGCTCGAGCACAACGTCGCGGCGCTGGACGAGGAAGACAGAGGGATTTTCAGAGGCTCTACCGCTTTCGGGAAGATGCGGGTTTGCGGCGTTGGGTTTGAAGTAATTGGTACTTCAAAGTGTCCCTTCCGAAACGGAGGCAGAGATTTTGGTTTATGGCATCTTATTCGTTCGTGGTTTAATTTTCACTATCTCTTTTCTTTGCTTCGTAGTACTTTGCAAACCGGCAGTAATGGTAGTGCATTTCGCTTACCCTTTCAGATTTCGATTTTTGTTTTCCATTAATGTTCTTTAAAACCCTAACTAATGTTCTCATTTCCCGCTTTTGCAGAGGATTACACTCAACTGTTGGTCGTTGTTGAAGGGTTTACTCCGATTGGTAAATTATTCTACTATTTCTTTGGTACATATGTGATTGCCCTCATTCATGATTACACTCAATTTCCCCCTTCTTTTCCCTAATCCGATATTTCACTATCTTTATACAGTATTTTTATTCTTAATGGATCTTTAAAACTCTAACTAATGTATGTATTGCACATGCATATTCTCCTGCTCTGTGTTTGTTTGCAAAGTGTTATATTTTGTTATATTTGAGCGATGGGGTCAGTAAGTTTTCTATCTCTCTCACTATATTTTGTGTAGTGCAAGGCTGCAAGTTTCTTCGAACACATACCTTTTGATGCCATTTTTTAAGTAAAATTAAGATGGATATTGACTTGTTTTCATCTCCAATTGGAGTTGATACAGAGTAAACATCAAAGGTTATAGCTAGATTTTTTAAATGTTAATTTACGTGGTGATGGTCTTGATATTAATGGTGCCCTCACAAATACTGAAAGGTGTCTCCCTTGGACTTTCTTCTCTTTGCTACGCGCTCATGAAGTCCTGATATAATCAGAGTTAATTCTGTCTTTGATGTTGCTCATGCAATCCTGTCAAGTATATGTTCACATTTTACTTTAATATTTTTTCCATGAAGCAGTGAGACTCACGGTGGTAGAAAGGGGCGACAGGGAAAGGATGGTGGCTGAGGATTTGGGGCTCAATAAAATCCGGACCTTGAGCTATTTTGCTTTGCTGACTTTGTGCCCCCTTTTCAGGTATTTCATGGTTTTCTTTTTCTGTGTCATCATTGCCGGAATATCATCATGGATCTTTGTAAGTATGTTATTTTAAATTCAATTGGTACCTCAACTTGATTTTTGGTGATTTCCCTTTTTGATGTTTCGATCACTGATTTTAGGCATCGAGCACCACTGATTTTATGCTATTTGGTGGTCATGGTTGATGGGAATGTTTGGATGGATGGGGAAGTGCTTTCAACATCATATTTGGGGTTTGAAGAAGAGGGTCTATTTTCTTTTCTTTTCTTATCTTTCTTTTGTGTAATTTCTTGAATTTGGGACTGTGTATCTTTGAATGATCATTTTAATTTGTCTATTATTTTTTTGAATGGGGGGTATGAATAAGAAGGTTGTATATGCCTATATGGTACTGGGTTGCTTTCATATGACCCTTTTATTTCAGCATTATTTTCATTTAATAGATTTGAAGTAAAAAAAACACTGCATGAATTCAAATAGAGAAGCACATCACATGACTATGTTTATGTTTTACTCTTTAGTCGTGTAAGGTGTGGACTCAAAACTTAATCCAAGATTGATTACAAACACTCTATACGATGCAATTCTTTGGTTTTAATGTCTCTCTCTCTCTCTGAATGTTTTTCTATTATTTTTTACACTGATCATTATTTATGGACCAAAATAATTTAATCATCATGTATCTGCTTCACCTTAAAGCTCAATGCTTTTGGTGGCTGCTCTCAATTACCATTCACTAATAATTTTATTGCTCCCAGGTTCTTTTCTTTTTTTTTGCCAATAACCCAATGAATCAGCTTGCGCCCTTTTCCACAATGACATTGCTCAAGCCTTTCAACCAAGGTATCTCTATGTAATTGGTTTCATCTTTCAATCCGCCTTTACTCTGTTTTAAATTTTACTTTTATATCTCCATGTAATGTTCTTAGTTTATAAGGGTAGTTTTCCTTTTCCTCTTTTCCTTATTTGTTTTACTCTCATCACCTTCCTCATAAATGATCTATAAATGTATCTTTTCCTTATCAGTATGTGGTTCGTGATTCATATCTGCAAGTGGTGTTAACTCAATGTTGCGATGACAGAGAAGGTGAAGGAAAAGGGAATGTGGAGGGAAAGAGGATAGGCAACACAACCAAAGGTGAGATCTTATCTATTTCCAAGATCTGGCTGTGGTCCAAGAAGAGGAAATTTCATCGTTGTAATGATGCTTTCCCTTGATTTCTTACTGTATGAATTAAGAAAGGTAGATATATGATGAGGAAGCTATATTTTTAATCCAATTGCATGACTATTAATGCTTCTGTTTTCAGTAACATACCATCAACACAAACAAATTTATGGTAGGTGACATTTGGTTGTGCTTTTCCGTAGAAGTCTATGGCATTAGGAGGATGATATTATTGTCAATAAATGAAATGAGAAATAAGCATTTGTTACAAATTCCTATAGTTGCTTTACATGTTTTTTCACTAAGGTGTTAGAGCAATTTAAATCCTCACTATTGATCCAATTTTGTATGTCAGCATGCTAATTATTTCTTTGCTGAACTTTAAAAGGTTGTTGATAATGATTAAATAATACCTCATATTGGAATCAAACACCCATATTGTTTTATGCTATCAAGCATGAAAATTGAGGTTCTTAACAAGTGTGATACGATTTTGTGTGTACTACTGGGCATTTTCTATGATGAAAATGATGCCGTTGAGATATTTCCTTTCTGTCATGGTTTATAGATTTACTTCACTTTTGCATACCTACTATCAGTTATATGTTGGGCATATGCTCATCTTTTTTACCAAATCTAATATAGTTTTAAAATTTGACTTTTGGAAACCGTAGTGGAAAAAGTTCATCTTCTTAAGTTTAAATAATCATGCTTGCCTGACTTTGAGGTTTATTTTCATAACTAACTTAGTGCTATATTGAGCAAGATTTTGTGGAATGGTAGAGAAAAGAGTGAAACTCTGGTGGAATGAGTTATCTCCTGCTTGAATTTCTATGTTGGATTGGAAGTGGTTTGTTCACAGATGTATTCTATTTATGTGCAGGTTGTTGTACTTATTGGCAAGGTTGAGATACTATACGGTACTTGCAGTATAATCCGGATGCAAAAATCCAAATCACTCTGTCTCTTCTTTCTTCTTTCACTCATCTCTCTTTCTCTTTTCCATAGCCATTTCTCTATCAAGTTGTTGTTTATTATCTGGATAAAAGTCCCTGACTAGGTTATTGATCCTTAGAAATTGGTTTATGTGTGTTTTTTCAAAAGAAATTAGTGCCTCTGATGGTTCGATGGTGGTGATTTTGAACTTGATTTTGGAACAATGGTGTGAACCCTAGGACTATCGACTGAGTTAATACTTACTGAGTTACTGTCATTGATCAATTTTTTCATTGTACGTTGTTATTGGAATCTTTCTCTAAGATTGAGTTTATTCTTTTCAATCTATACATTGTTCACAAGGGCAGTGGCCTGGTCTAAACAAAGATCGGGATTGTGGTGGCGACGGTTTATACTATTTTGCATAAGATATATATTACATGATAATTTAACATATATATCTTACTATAATTTTAAACCTATACTTAGTTGTTTGCTTCTGTTTAGATATTATCTTACCATATTTTAGCACATTAAATTTCAGCATACTAGCAGCTAGCAGAAGTTCAACAACAAAGGTCATATTGATTATTGTGTTGTCTTGCAGAAGATATATTGGATGGCCAATAACACCTTCGTCTGCTGTACACTGGGCAATTCGTCCTCAGCTATTACTCAGATCCAGTATGACAGGCAAGGATGCATCATCCGGCCACAAGTGAGTTCTATGATTTTAAATTATAATTTGTTTTGTGTCAGGCTAGAGAGAAGCAATTGAATAAATGGGATACCTGAGGTTTGATGTCCACTTTTTCTTTACAATTTAGTTTAATCTACTATATGTTAAATTATGTTAAGCGATGATTTGAAAAATAAAAATATATAAAGGTAGTCATTGGAGTTGGAAAAAGAAGTTACTCAATCTCTTCATACAAGGATATGAAGCAGCTCTATCTACTCTGTTTAATAAGAAAGTTTAAAAGCCAAATTTTTAAAATTTAAAAGTATATCTTTTTTCTCTTAATATTTCTTCCCTACGGAGCTGCTCAATATCTGATTAAAATTATTTCTTTTTTCTTTGCATTTTGTTTAGAAAGACAAAAATTGATCTGTTAATTAAATGATCTCTTAACAATGTGTTGCAAATTCGATTGTGATTATGTGCCCAATAGTTTTCAATAGAAGCAGGGCCAGTTCTCCGTCAATCCTATCTTGGTTCCTTCAGAAAACATAAGAGTTATGAGGTTAAGGATGGCTGCAAGGTTTCCTGTGGCAGCTATAAGTGAGGACTTTGTAAAGGCATCTGTGCATGCAGAGAAACCAGTCCAATTCAAGGTTAGGGCTGTAGTGACAGTGAGGAACAAGATCAAAGAGGATTTCAAAGAGACCATTGTGAAGCATTTTGATGCAGTCATTGGCTGGCTAGGAAGATATGTTGTATTGGAGCTTATCAGCACTGATATTGATCCAAGTAACGCTTTCTTCCCATGCTGTGTGTGTAACGTCTCACAACTGTAAAAGCAACCAATAATTTTTCTTTCTGTCTCACAAATTATAAACCATTTTTCCAGATCTTAAAAATATGTCCTTATTTGATTTTATTCTTTAGGACGTGTACAATATGGTATTAAATATCTTCCCAATTTTCTTTTATTTGGCAAACCAATGGCGTGGATACTTTCAGAGGTTTGAAAGAATCAAATTTGACAATTTCCTCCGTGGACTCTTAATTTAGGCCCAGGACTGGAACCCGGGGTACAATAGTCTATGTATTGTAATATAATATGTTTGTGGTTGTAATTCTAGAGTTTGCTTAAAGGAAGTGATTGTTAATAGGGTGATCTATTTGGTAACTTTGTACTCTCTCTTTTTAGTACCTTTGGTACTTTGATCTTTAATAAAAGAATCAACTGATAAAAAAAAGTGATAGTAACTTTGGAATTTTAAATTATCAATTATCTTTGAATTTATAAGAATTAATACAAAAAGAGTCATGTGCATATTATGTTATTGATGTTCCTCAATGTTTCCAGGTAAAAGTAAAAAAGAATAATTGAAAGATAATTGAAAAGATAATTTTTTGGTTTTAGGATAATTGAAATATTATTGAGTTTTAAGCTTTGAGTTCTACGATATAATTGAAAGATTATTGAAAATATAATTTTGTACCACAAAAAGGAATTTTATAAAGCCATGGTCATCGGATTTTATCGTTGGAGCTTGATTTCTAAGCTGAGTTCTAAGGGATAATTAAAAGATTCTTGAAAAGATAATTTTGTACGAGTTATAATATGTAGGTCTATCATATAATTTGATGTGGATAAACATTTGAGAAGAGGAGCTTAATAATAATGACAAGGTTGGCAACTTAGTCAAGAGTTGATATGGATTAAAAATAATTGTGATAATTAACTATAATGATTTGTGTAAAACTATCAATTTCAATCCCTCGATGTGAGGGCTTATTAAAAAGGACCTTATGCACATTTTCAATGAGCCTTAAAAACAAAATTAAGAAACTCTCAATTCTTTTGAGCAAAAAAAATAGTAAGGCAATTTATAAAATAGGCTGCTTTGGTAATCAACACTTAGGTAATTTTCCTATAAAATAATTGTAAAATTTAAAATATAATATTTTATTATAAAATTATTAAATTTATACTTTTTAGATTACTATTATTTTAGTTTAATTTTATTTATAAATTATATTTATTTAAATTTGTATGTATATAGATAGGGTAAGTTTATATTCCCCCCAAAAAAATGCGGATAGAGAGAGAAATGTATAATACAAATACGATTTATATTTTATATTTTACACTGTGATTAATTTAATTTAATTAAAAATGTTTAATATAATTTTATTTTATTGAAACAAATTAATTATATGAGGTATTTGAAAATGTAAATATACAAATTTTACATCTTTTCCCCCAATAAAAAATGCGGATAGACAGGCACGACACTCTCCGCTAGTGATCAATAAAGAATATGCCGACAACCGGGATAAAAATAGAAATGGGAGCCATATCGGCTAATTCTACCATTAAATTAAATATTTCAAGTTTTCACGTTGCTATTCTTCAATAATGTAGAACTATTGTTTGTACCATAAGGTTTTCTGGATTATTCCATCCAGACTTCCCCACAGATGAATACAAGCTGGATACCACAGAGATGGAATGGGCTGTTGGTGTACGTAAACAAAAGTACCAATCCCGCCTTAACATGTTTGGCTGTGCATTTAATAAAGTATAACACATGTTTTCTTGTCCAAATTTAATTTTGTTTTTACTCATTTGATTTATAGTTGAATAAAATTGAGTAAAAAATCACCGATTGAGATAAATGATAAGATATTGGATGAAAGTGATTTAAATCAATTATACAAAATTATGATTTTATACACTATCACTACAACAAAAATAATTATTAGCGAAAAAAATTATTGCTTTTAGCGGCCATAAAAATAGCTGCAAAAGGTTTTACCGGAAATCAAATATCTACCGATGTATGCGCAGTCGGTAAAAGTTATGCTGGCAATTAAATAGAGTGTCGGTAAAGAACCAAATAACGTCTGGTAAATAACCAAATATATGAAAGAATACGTTCGAACCCCTACACATCCATAAAGAAAAAAATTATAAATACGTTATTGTTCCTATGATTCTTCAAGAAAGAAAAACAAACACTGTAGAACCAAACACCGATCAACCTTCCATTGATGAGCCTTTTCGAGTTCGATTATCTCTGTGATCTTAGGATCCACGACCTCGAGAGAATCGTTGAGCTGCTTTATCCACTGCCATTTTGTGAAAATTTTCAATCAAAATTAGAAGTGAAACGAAACATGTATATATATATAAAAAAGCAATTATGCATCGTCAGGAGTGGTTTTCTTACATCATCGCGAGATTTGTCTTTCTCTAACGCGGAGAGCGAAGAGGACTGCAGCCAAACACAACGCAAGAGTGTTAATCGCAAACGAAGTTTAGGGCCGGGGTGACGACAAGAAGGATAGGAAGGCATCAGGAAGGGCTTCGCAGCCAAAATGAGGGCTTTCGAAGACGAACGATTTTCCAGAAACTAAGGGTTTCACAGATATAAAGACCAGGAAAGGTTTTTGCGCGACGCTGAGAGTCTTTTATTTTTTATTTAAAAGGAAAAATGAAATAATAGAAATAGCTCACGGTGAAATGTGGGAGAGTGGATAGTGTTGACTTTTATCGACAATTAAAAATTATTGCCATTAAAAATTAATCTTTTACATTGGCCACTAAATAGAAAAATAATGGCAATTAATTTATTGTCACTAAAAAATAGTCACTAAAAGTAAATTTTGTTGTAGTGTATACTAACGCCAAACCAAACAGACATGAAATCATTTATAAAAAGTTTGATTTTATGATCCAAAGCAAGTTTTCTTTCACTTGGCTAACTCATGACAAACATTTTCTACCATTGGTCAACTTCTCATAAAATATTCAAACATAAATTATTTTATTTTAAATTTATTTTTAAACAAAATCAATTTATAAAAAAATTAAAATTCAAGTTATAAATACTTATTTTTCTTCACACACTTTGTTGTATAACTTATGGAAGTGATGACTTTTGCTTCAGTCTATTTGAATTAACTTATTTTTTAAGTTTTAAAAGTTCATTATTAATTAAAATGCTGCAGATTGTTCATCTTAATTAAAAATTCATTTTCGAGAAAAGAGAACATATATGGGAAGTCCAATAAGCTTCAAGTTATCAGTAGAATATCAAAGCCAAAATGAAATATCCAGAGGTTATAGATGATAATAATGGTTTGAATCATTTCAATCTAATTCGTACTAAAACATTCTTGAAAAAAATTCATGCTTTTTTTTTTATCTCTCTTCCCTTCATGTTTAGAGTAACACTGTTAGTAGCAATTATTGCCAAAAAAAATTCTTTGGAATATGCATTATACTTGATACCAAACACACTAGAGAGGTTGGTTCTATATTCGTGTGATTGTTTTTGTGCTAAATATAACATTGATTTGATTATATAAAAAAAATTAAAGAAATAAATTCAAATAAAATACCTTTTGTGGGATTAAAATTTAAAATCTCGTACGATAAAGGGATAGGCGAAAAGTATTTTTTTTTTCTTTTTGTCGATTTTCATCTTTGTTACCATCTTTTAGAGTATGTTTGGATGGGCGTTTGGTAGAAGTAAACTTGAGTATATGTCAGCCGTACGTGAGTTTATCTTTTTTGGATTGTTTGGATTAGCATTCATGAATTGAGTTTGAGAGAAAACTTGAGTCTAGTTGGAAGCAAAAAATTGTAACTTTCACGTTTATTGATACTTGAGTTCAAATGGACATGTGAGGTTGATATGGGCAATTTGCTCTTTTACCCTTCACCTTTACTGGGTCAAAGCATGTTTTCTCACTTGATGTTCTCTCACTCGGTCCTTTTTAGTAATTATACCTACAAACGTGATTTATACAATCCCAACCAAATGACATTCACTTTCTTAAACTCACGTTTGCAACAAACTATCCAAACAAGAAATCACGTTTATACAAACTCAAGTTCCCTTCAAATCACGTTCAATAAATCACGTTCACCTAAACTCAAGTTTACAAACCCCAATCCAAACACACACTTAATTTATCTTTCCAGATCAAGCCAACAAGAAAAAGGGAAAACTTCATTTGCCCAAACGAAGGGCAAAGTGCAAATTCCCCAACACCTCAAAAAGCATAGGATGTTTGTTCTATTTCTTTAGAGAAAGAGTTGCTTTAAATATTAACACGGAGTCTTGCTGGCTTGCTGCCTCTTAATAAGATGAGAACATAAAAAGCTAATGGAGTAATTTATTGTAATTATATAAAGAAATATAAGATGTTGGTGTGTCTTCACACATCGAAAGAGGATTGCTTCTCAAAGAAAGTCTATATAAGCCTTAATTAGTTACACTCAGGGGCCAGCTGAAATTTGCTTAGAGGCAGATCAGTGTCAAGGAAAACGAAAAAATGCATTATGCAAAAAGAAGTACTCATTAATTCTTTTCAAAAGGAAACCTGCCCAACAAAGCTTAAGTTAATATATATAGCAAAATTTTAAAGCAAATACAGCATACCATTCTCCTTTAAAAATGTAAATTCCACCTCACAAGATAGCCATTCTTCTTCTGGAACTTCCATACAATAACCAAACCATATGTAACAGTGAGGAATGATTAAAACTCAAAACTCCATTTGGTGTCATATTCCTGTGTCAAACACGTATTCAACATGACACACTAACAATGTATCAAATATAAAAAATTTTAGACTCCAAAATCAAATTGGGTATGACACAACAGGAACAAATCCATTTAATTTTTTTTTAATCATCTCAAACTTTCGAACCGTTTATGTTTTAACACGTACCTCATATCCTTTTTCAGTATTTGTTCCATTTGGCCCACCTCAGACTCCAATAAGGCAATAACCTTCTTCTACTACTTCATACCTAAAAAGCATATGAACCCTGGATATCTATTTATTAAGCCACTATAACAAAGCGATATGGACAATGTGGGGTAGTACTAACATCAGTAGGCCAATAATTTTCTATTTCAGCACATTATCTTAGTATGATACATATCACGAAGAAGCATGAACAAAAACCGGTGACCCATAATTATTCTATGCAACTTTTCATCCTTTCAAAGCAAGAAATTGTGTTTCTTTCCCTAACTCCGATTACTCTGCTTTTCTTCTTTTTTAAAGTCTTTGATGATTCTTCTATATCTACAAGCATTACAAAATTACCCCATGCCCATACAAGTTGTATGTGTAAAGTCCAAAAAGCACTTTAACAGAATGATTGCGCGCAATACCCTCACATGACTGAACACGCATTAGGATTTTCATCACTAAAGAGCACGAATGAATCAGACGGCTGTGATGATGTATACGATTCCGGTTCGTACATATACGGTGGAGGCTCCATTTCGGTTCCAGGACGCACCACATGGGCGTATGAATACGGTTGCGGAGGCGCAAAATAAGCTGCACCGTAGCTGCTGCTGCTAGGATGCGCTGTGTGATAACTCACAGTATAAACGGGAGCAGGAGGAGGAGGAGTATAGTAATGCGGTGGGTACTGAAACTGATGGTGGATGTGATGACGTGGAGGGCTCTCATTTACTGGGCTCGAAACTGGAACTGGACCTGTGGGCCTGAGCCCATGGACATGACCATGACCTTGTGACCGGTTACCTAAACCACCGTTAACTGGGGCATCACCACATGGTTCGACGGTAACAGTAGCAGTATCAGTAGCACCCTCGTTACCGTTGTTGTTATTCCCTTTCCCTTTCTTTTTCTTCTTTTTCCCTCCGCTGCTACCGCCGGCGGCGGCGGAAGGACCACCGGCACTTTTCTCATTCGCCGATGCTTCATTTTCATGAGGAACTTGCACTGCGACGCTGACCTTCTTCTCTGCTACCGGTACGGCCGGTAATATCACGGTTTGCCCCCTCACCTCTTGCTTTGGTTCTTGAAACTGAACACCGGTTTTACCGGTGGCACATCCGTCATTGGGTTTGTTACTGTTAACCCCACCGTGACCGTCGCTGTTTTTAGCGGTGCTGTTGCCAGTGCCTTCAACAACGTTTTTGGGTGTTTCGACAACTCTAACTGTTTCTTTATCGTTTTCGCCGCTTTGGTTGTTGATATTTTCTTCGCTATTTTCTGCGTCGTTCTGTTTTTCTTTGTTCTCTGGTTTTCCCTGTTTCTTCTTTTTCGATTCTGGTGGTTTTTCAGGCCATAACTCAGCATGCTTCCCTGCCTTGGTCAATTTCTTAATCAAAGTATTGCCGTCTACGTTCCCCGTTACTACGACTTTTTGTTGCCTCAAATCGATGTTTATGTCATAAACACCTTGATTACAGAGGAGTTTTAAGAACAATGTTAAGGACAAGATTGAACTTTGCGGTAACTAGTAACAAGTACAACTAAAAAGAGCCGTTCATAAAATGAAATAAATTTGAGCTAGTGAAGAGAAATAAATGTAAAATCCCCAGAAGATAAACCGGAATAAAAAAGTTTGGTGCAGATGAACACAAACAGAACCTATGGAATAGTTCCTAAGTCCTAACACATTGAATAGTTCATAAACTTCAAAACTTTATCGTGTGTGGTTTAAAAAATAAAAGAACAATGAGAAGAAAAGATTGAAAGGAGCAAAATACAAATAAAAATCAAATACCAAAAATGAAAGGTTTGGTTTTGAGGATCATTATTACCATCTACGGTGTGTAGAATTTTCTTTACTTTCCTTTTGCAGCCTTGGCAATGAATGGAGACTCTCATGACGATGGTCTGGGAGAAAGAAGCGTAACAAGTTCAGAACCTGTTGGATAATACTCAAGAGTTGCTATAACAAATAAATGAAAGTAAACGGTGGAACAAAGTCTTACCTTGCATGCTAGAGGTTGTTGTAAATGTTCTTCCACTTCTTTAGCTTCCGGTTTTGTTTCTGTTGCGGCCATTTGAGCTTCAAACACAGTAACAGGCAGGGTATGTTCCAGAGAAAGAGAAGAGTGCCAAAGGTACCCTGAAACTGATGGGAACGCTTAAAAAGCAGAGAATTAAAGGCTTTGAAACAACAGCAAATACAATTTATATTTATTTATTTAATTTAAAAGAAAAAAAAAAGAGAAGGCTTTTGTGAAATGAAGAACCTTGAAGAAAGAGAGAGGAAAAATCGTGGCACCATAGGGCTTTGTTCTTGTTCACAGTGTAGGTTTCAATTAATTTTTAATTTTTTTTATAGGAATTCTATTTTTGTAGTGGATACCTATCAATTTAGCATTTGATGCGGTTTCTACTTTTTTTTCTTCTTTTGCCAATCAATTCACGATGCCTTTTGAACGAGTTCTTTTTTTCCCTTTCATTGACCTCTTATATCAATATATCATAAAGACATAAATTTATATATATAAAGCAATTTATTGATGCATGTAATTTGTTTCAGAAAACAAGCCATTGGTTGACATGCTATACTTTAAAGTTTAAAGAATTTCGAGAATATATTCTTATTATCACCAATCAGGTAGTTACGTTGTTGTATTTACTTTTTCTCATATTTTGTTTGAAGAAGTGTTATCATTATATTTTTTTGACACTTATGTTCAATTAATTTTATTTATTTTTTAAATTAGCTTTCTTCTCTAGAAATCAAATTAATCTATACTGTTATATTTTGGAAGTTTGGATTTCACTGTTCATTGGAGTTCTTTTTGCTATATATAGTTAGCTATCTATTATTGATGAATTTCTTATAAATATATATATATATATATATATATATATATATAGTGAGCGTATCAAGTGAGAGGAGTTTTTATGGTGAGAGATGAGAGGGTTAAAATATAGCCATTGGATTAAATTCAATTAAATTAAATGGTTGAGATTATATTAAGTAATAATGATTTGTTATCTTTGAATTAAATTAAAATAGTGATTAAATTAAGTAATAATGATTTGTTATCTTTCATCCAGGATCCACTATTATCTCTGATTAATCCTCCAAATCTAGTTAGTCTTTAATTTTAGTAGAAGCTGCCATCAACATTAAATCATTATTATTTAATTTAATCTAAACTATTTAATATAATACAATTTTTTTAATATGCTAAAGTACTAACTTAATTAAAAAATACTTTATAATTACAGTAATAGAAATTATAGTTATTATATCAATATTAAAGCCTTTTTTACATTTTAAATATTAAATTTTTCAAGAAAAAACAACATATATTTTTTTATAAATTATAGGCAAATGACCAAAATTCTTTATTTGATTTGAACTTTTTAATTCCCATTTTTATTTCCATTCTGAAATATAAAAAAAATCTTCTAATTTACCGGAAAAACCTACAACTTTTGTTTATATTTATCTCATAAAAATTAATATTTTAGTTTTTAAGAAATTATAATATTAATACCTAAAATTAAATAAATATTCTATTTTAAAAAAATAAATAAATATTTTAAATCATTTATATTTTATGAAATAAATAAAAAGATTAATAATATAATATGAAATATTAATATAATAACTATAATTACTATTACTGTAATTATAAAGTATTTTTTTAGTTAAGTTAGTACTTTAGCATATTAAAATTTTCGTATTATATTAAATAGTTGAGATTAAATTAAATAATAATGATTTAATGTTGATGGCAGCTTCTTCGAAAATTAAGGACTAACTAGATTCAGAGGATTAATCAGAGATAACAGTGGATCCTGGATCAAAGATAACAAATCATTATTACTTAATTTAATCACTATTTTAATTTAATTCAAAGATAACAAATCATTATTACTTAATTTAATCTCAACCATTTAATTTAATTGAATTTAATCCAATGGCTATATTTTAACCCTCTCATCTCTCACAATAAAAGCTCCTCTCACTTGATACGCTCCATATATATATGGTTCCTTATTTAAAATTTAAATTCAAATTAGTGCCTATGTTGTTTTTTTTTTGTTTATTTGTCAAACCTTTTTTTCATTTTTTATTATTATAATATTAAAAAATTTCTCACATTATCCATTCATATTAATTTATTTCATTACATAAGTGGTTTTTTTGTGAACTACATTTACCCTTGACGAGAGGTAGTCATGCTCCAGTCATTTTTTCTTTTTTTCCTTTCCTTTTGTTCTTATCACAATTTCGGCTTATTAACCACAGTGGTGTAATTTCATTTGGAAATTACCACTCTGGTATAGATTGAAAAAAAATTATCAATCCGGTATAATCGTATATTGGAGGTGCGATTTTGAAATAATAAATCGTAGTCTCCGGATACGATTTATAAAATAATATATTTTCATTTTAAAATCGTATATTTCATACGATTTATTACTTTTGAAATAAAATATTAAAAATCGTATATCTAAGATACGATTTAGTTATTTATATTTTTTTAATTATAAAAATCGAATTTTACATTTTTTAAAAATATAGTATAAAATAAAAATATAAATCGTATCTTTAGAATACGATTTATATTTTTTAAAAAAACAAAAAATATAAATCGTATTCTAAACATACGATTTATATTTTTTAAAAAAACAAAAAATGTAAATCGTATTTTAGTTATACGATATATATTTTTTTAAAATAAAAAAGTAAATCACGTTTTTTAAAACAACAAATAATTTTTTTTAATAAATAAATTATGTATTGATGTTATTATTTTGATTTTAACTCTTATAATTTTTAAATAAATGTGAGATTAATAAATTTTTATAAATATCATATACATAAAATAATATTTTATTAATTTTAGTTATAACATTAACTATAATAATTTTTAAAATTTCATTTAAATAAACACTTAAAAATAAGTTAACATTACAGGATACTCATAATTCTTTACACGAGTTAAAAACATAATCACTAACACATATAATAATTGACTACAAAAGGTGAAAAGATAATGCACAACATATAGAATAAATGTTTATGAAAAACCGTGGGATGATGTCCCACAATGAGGTTTTTTTCTTCGGCGCTCTGGTTGGACCCTTCGAGGTTGTTCTACTTGTGATCGTTTACCTCTTCTACGATTAACATCTCTTCCCATTTGTGGTTGTAACGAGGGTGTAGGTTGTTCATTAATGTTATGAGCATCATCATGAGCATTACCATCACGGTCATTATCATCTGCATCATTCATTTCTCTAATTTCAGGGGGCATTGTAGGACGATAATCTTCCATTAGTGGTGGTTGGTATGCTGATGGTGGAGTGGAGAAGCAAGTGGCGAACATTGAAGAACTTGATTCAAAAACATTTGAAGTAGAAGACATGTGGGTGGATGATGTTTAAATAAACAGACTGGTGTTTAAATATAAATAAACAGACTTATCTTTTCACCTCGTGTAGTCAATTATTATATGTGTTAGTGATTATGTTTTTAACTCGTGTAAAGAATTATGAGTATCATGTAATGTTAACTTATTTTTAAGTGTTTATTTAAATGAAATTTTAAAAATCATTATATTTAATGTTATAACTAAAATTAATAAAATATTATTTTATGTATATGATATTTATAAAAAATTATTAATCTCACATTTATTTAAAAATTATAAGAGTTAAAATCAAAATAATACCATTAATACATAATTTATTTATTAAAAAACTAAAATTATTTGTTGTTTTAAAAAACGTGATCTACTTTTTTATATTTTAAAAAAATAAAAATCGTATATTAAAAATACGATTTATACGTATGTTGAGAATACGATTTATATTTTTGTATTTTTTAAAAAATATAAATCGTATTCTAAGGATACAATTTATATTTTAATTTTATATATTTATTTTTAAAAAATGTAAAATTCGATTTTTTATAATTAAAAAAATATAAAATAACTAAATCTAATCTTTGATATACGATTTTTAATATTTTATTATAAAAATAATAAATCGTATTTGGAATCTACGATTTTAAAGTTATAATATATTAATTTTGATAAATCGTATCTCAGGAGTACGATTTTTAATTTCAAAATCGCACTTCTCATCTACGATTATACCAAATTGGTAATTTTTTTTAATCTATACCAGAGTGGTAATTTCGAAAGGGAATTACACCACTCTGGTAAAAAGGCCCACAATTTCATTTTTTATTATTTTATTAAAATATTTTCTCTCGATATAATTTAAATTTATAATTATATTTATGATGTATTTGTTAAAATTTTCTATAAACCATAGGTACCCTCCACGGGAATTAGCCCTGCTCCTGTCGTGAATATTATAGAGTTGTGGGAGTGCTTTAACTAAACGTGAGATTATAGAGTTTGCTGAGTGAATTCTTACATTAGGTGATGGTGATTTAGACATTTATGGTGATGGTGATCACTAATATTGAATTACCGAAGGATTTACTGATGGATTCTACAGGTAATACAATTGGAGATATAGTTTCATTTGCATACCATAAATTGCTTTCAATTTTTGGAAACATTGTATTTGAGATAGGATAAAGCAATTCTTGCTCCTACATTAGATGTTCATTCAATTAATGAATATGTCATGACATTATTTCCTAGAGAAGAGAGGGTGTATTTGAGTTCTGACACTATATGGAAGGTAGATGAGGAGATTGGTATTTAAGCTGATTGATTGACAACTGAATTCTTAAATGATATTAGGTGTTTTGCACTTCCTTATCATAAGTTGATGTTAAAGAATGAGTGTCTGTCATGCTAATGAGTAATCTTGATATATCTTGTGGACTTTGTAATGGAACCAGATTAATGAAAGTGAATGTCAGACATTGTCCCATTTTGGTGTGTATTTACCAAAACCAATTTTCTTGCATGGTCAATTATATGTTGTAGTATCTATGGTTAAGTTCAACAAGACTTATGATTCCTATATGTAATGACAATTTTAAGTGTTATAATGTGACGAAAAATATGATGTACAAGGAGACATTTCAAAAAATATAAATGAAATAAAATTTATATTCCATTTTAATTATTAATATTTGCTATTTGATTTTTCAAATCCATTTTTTCTTTTTTAATTTTTATATTCTTTATACACCAAGAAATATAGAATTAAATATTAAAAAAGGAATAAATCGTTATTATTTTTTAATTACACATATTTAATAAATTATGTATATTATATCATTCAATGTTAATAATCTATTGGAATAATAATACCCGAACATCGCACGGGTTGGACACTAGTTAGATATAAATCACCAAGCTAATGAATCAACTGTCAGGGATTATTTCATCTCAATCAGTGGTTAGAATCAGTAATGTCTACTTCCACCGGTGAGATAACATTAAATGGTTATTGGATTTATTGATAAAATAATCAACGGTCCAGATTATCAATTGGAAAATTGTCTAGGGGAACATTCTAAAATTGCAAAAGAGGATTTGTTCCAAATAGTCGGAGTACAGTTCCTCACCAACACCATTCTTAAACATGGCAAGAATCATTGAGTCATAAAACTCAATTCGAACCAAAAGATTTGGATTGCAAATGATTGTAACCTCTTAAGCAATTTCTCCTTCCTAAAACAATCAAAGGTAATAATGAATGAATTGTATTCCAATATGAGATCTTACCTACAATCTATTTAATTGAAGGTATAGAAACATCTATAACCATTCCACACCAGTTGTCGGTGCGATTGCGAGCTCTTGTTATTCGACATTGACGAGGCATCGAGGATGACTCCAGTGACGAGATGAATGCTAGTAAAGTACTGGTGGGAGTTAAGGTTCCAGATCAAAGAAACCAACGTACTCCAGAAGATTTAGCTTTGGTTATGGGTAAGATTGTGGCAGAGCAAGTGATGGAGTCACTACAAGAAAAAGGATGATTAGCGTAGGCCAAAAGCCCACGCTAATAAGCAAAAACGGACGCTAAATACTAACTTAGCGTCGGCCTCATGGCCGACGCTAAAACCCTCGAGTCAAATATTTGTTGCAAGGCCGCCGCTAAGTAGCATCGGCCCGCCTACGCTATGTAGCGTCGGCAAGCCTACGCTAACATGGACGCTATGTAGAAGCTAACTAATTACTAAATGGCCGACGCTAATGTAGCGGAGGTTTGGAGAACGCTACGTTAGCGTCGGCCAGCCTACGCTAAAGTTAGCTAGAGCTGGCCATCCTCACCATTCTGTTTTGTCTCCACTCTATTCTCCATTCAGTGCCATCAGGAGGCTTGACAAACACTGGATTTGACAGATCACCTCCATATTTCCTTGTAAACACATTGGGTATTTTCTTTGAAGAACATCTTGGTTAATTAGTATGTAACTAAAAATTGTTTAGAAATACACTACTCATCTATACTTCACATTTCCCCCTAAATAATCCAATATCTAGTGCTTATATCTAAATGTGATTTCAATCTATAGTATCAACCAACAACAAATACCTTAAATGAAAACACATGGACCACAAGTAAATCCAATTCGATCCTTGTTCCAAGCTAAAGTCAAAACCACATGGACCACCAGTGGCATCAAAAGGAGAAATCCCACATCCCACCAGCAAATCAAACAAAACTAAGTCCCATTCAATACTATGACATCATTAATTTAGATTGTTGATCAACTACAATATGAGGTAGCAACTATAAATATAGATGCAACACCAGCTAAGCATGTGTATATAATTATTTCTTTTTCACAAAATTTTGAATCTAACTTGGGAATTATCCTGAAAACACATATCTTAAACAATGAGATCCGAAAAGAAAAGGGTCAGCATAAGCTCACCTTGAGGAGTTCAGATGACCGAAAACCACCAAGCCACAAAAAAAACACCTCTCAGCAGGTGTTTTCATTAAACACATTGAAATCAAAATGGTTGTGGCAACAAAACCAAATGAAATGGCACTCATTGATGTCCCAATGCTTTTCCACGGACCTTCCTCATCTCCTTGGCCTTCTGAACCTCTGTATATGTTCCATCCCTTTGATCTTTCATCGCTCATCCTTTCTTTTTTTCCTTTTATTTTCAATATGTTCTTCAAAAAGAGAAAATAAACATATACAAAATTATATCATGGAAGATATATGAGGCCGCAACAAGATCGATCTATTTGAAGAGAAAGAGCATGCTTGACATAAACATGCTTGACATTGCAATGTATCCCAATGGTGGACTTGTATTCCAGGCTGAATTCATTTTTGGCAAACCTCGACAAAGGGTTGTACGTACCTTGATGTGATGCAAGGAAGAGCGACACAGACGACGAGTTGGGACGGTGACGCAACAGATCGATGGAAGAGATGATCGAGCCAGGCCAGGCCACGGCCTACGGAGGCGTAGACGGAAGCAGAAAGGGTAGAGTGAGGCCACGGGAATGGTCACGAACGGAGGCAGAGTGGCGGAGCGCGAGGCCACAACCACGGAAACAAGAGGAGCAGAGCCGAAGATCAAGACAGGGACTGGCGAGGCACAGTGCGGAAGCGATCAAAGGTGGAGCGCGGCGACTGCTATTGCTTGTCTGTCTGCTAGGGTTTGTTTCAAACTTCAAACGCGTGAGACTGAGAAGTGAGAGACTGGGAGGAAAGGTGAAGGATACGCTAAGTGCTTTTTTCAGAGAAAAAAAATATAAACTATTTTCATGTAGTGTAGGCCAGCCTACGCTAATAAAAATCTAAAATAAATTAATAATTTTTAGCGGGGGCCTGACGGACGCTAAGAAATTACAGTATTTTAAAAAAAGCAAATGACGAACTAGCATCCGCTTAGCTAGGCTGGCCCAACTAACAGAAAAAATTTAGCCAAGGCCTCGTGGCCTACGCTATTTTTGGCAGCTAAATGAGTGGCAATTCAATGAAGAGGAAAGTGGTTGTCGGAGCAGATGGTTATACATCGCTACAAGGCAGGGTTATACATCGCTACAAGGCAGGTTGTGAGGTTGAAGGTAAGCGGTTCATATATAAATGCAGATTACTTGGTGGTCTCTCATACCCACTGTGGTTGAGAATCGCATTGCATCATTGTTCTCTGATCACCAAAGTCTTTCTCAGTTAAGCCACTCTCTAAATGTGCGCATGAACTTGCATCTATACCAGCATGTGGTGAACCGACATTCAATATGATGGAACACGTGACAGAGGTAGATGGAGAACAGGTTGATGAGGAACATTGTTGAGGATCTCTATTGAGAAATTGAATGTGTTCGAAGCGACTCAAAGTTTGGTGAGTAGAGTTTGGAGCAATGGAGGCAAATGAGAAAGAACGAGGAAGAAATGGCTTCAAAAGGATTTATTGCAAATGATAATATTTTTATCACCGATAAAGCTTGTTATAACCAGTAAATCCCATCTCTCTCATGTGGAAAAGTTGTTCTCTTTTTCCACCCTAGAAGCTGCTATCATAATCAAATAATGGGTATATAACTATATTTTTATAGAAAACTTTGTCGTTCATAAATGTGCTATTGTTAATTTTATTTAAACTTTTTATTATTCATTTGATAATTGATGATAAATTAATTAAAAATAAAATGTATAAAACTGAAAAGACTCTGATACCCACTTCACTTATCTATGATATATGATATATTAAATAAGATTAATTAGAAGCTTCTATATAATCATCAGTCATCACTCATCACAAGTTGTTCATATGTACAAATCTTAGGCTTAATTGCACTTTGGTCCCCCTATTATCATCAATTCGCATTTTGGTCCCCCAACTATTTTTTCCCGATTTTGGTCCCCTTATTATTCCAAATTCGCGATTTAGTTCAAAATCTTGGTCCCCCTATTTTCAAAATCTATGTGTTAGAGGGACCAAAATTGCGAATTTGGAATAATAGGGAGGGCCAAAATCGTGAAAAAAAAAATAGGGGGACCAAAATCGTGGATTAATGATAATAGGGGGATCAAAAAGGCAATTAAGTCTTTCCCTTTTTTTTTCTTGTCTGGTCGACCACTATGTATTCATTGGCATTAGTTTGATATGCATGGGGTATCATCAACCTTCACTGCCTTTGAGGTATCAACATCTTATCTCTCCACTACCCATGCTGAAAACATAAATAGGTATAGTGTACGTCCTAATTTCTAAATTCGGAAATAATGCCTGTTGGGAGCACTATTTCCAAACTTATAAAATTAATTCGTCAATTTCGCGTATTGAAAACAAATATAAACGCTTGTGTAATCCAACCATTACCAAAGCTCCACATTACATAATTAAAACATAAAGAATCCAACCTAATTGCCATCAAGGCCTCCAGTAGAAAGCACTAAGATCAACATAGTAAATTCCTAGGAAACAACGAAACAAAAACTATGGTAGTCCTAAATAACATCAAGAACGATAACAGAAATCAAAGTATAAACAGAAATCAAATCTAGTCTGTGGTACTTCATGCATCCTCTACTACTCGTCCTGATCCTGAAACTCATCCTGCACAACTGAAATATAGTTCCCGTATCGTGGGATGAGACTACGTCCCAGTGAATGTAACCAGTGTGTGCAGTGTGGGGAAAAAAAACCAAGAACTACCAGGGCATTCATGTTAATTTCATGAAACATAATGAAAGCAATAACGCACAACTGAGCATATTGAAGACAATGATTGTATGTAATGCATGACTGTGATGGTGTTGTTACCCGACACCCGGGGTCTTTTCTCTGTACGTGACTGTGATGAGCGCTCGGCCATGTAACCAAGGACCGTCGTCCAAGGTTACCTATGATTAAATCTTAAATAGCATTTAAACATAATACTGTGATTGGGGACCCCATCTCCCTCTTGGCCATGAGTTCGATGTGGTTATCCCGTTGTTATTAAATAATTTGCCCGAAGGCCTGTGATGGTCAATGACCCTGTGATAGCCTGAAGGCTCTATGATTTCTCTTAAATTCAGAATTTCATGACTGTGATGGCCAAAGGCCATGAATTACAGAATAATATAATCAAGAATCATCAAACATAATCAAGAACCAATATACAGAATCATCAAATCATCTACCCTAAGGTTTTTGGTAATTCAATACATACAATAATCAGTATATTCGCAATTCTTATGTTCATACTATACATATATCACTAATTCATAGAAAGAAAGGGGAAAAAAGATAGGGAACATGCAATGGCAATCATCCAGAACAAACAAGTGAGAGTCCACCCACCCGTGAGTCGGAAAAACGGAGAAAGAACGAGGAAAGGAGTGCCTTGATAGGGAAAGAATGATGCAAGACTCGTCTTGATGAGTAGAAATCGTTCTTGGCCTTCGCTGGGGACTTTCTCTCACTAGAACCACTCTATCTCTCTCTGAAGAAATGTGAAGAAACGAGAGGAGAACTGACTGAAAACCGTCCAGGGCGTGTTTTAAGTGGTGTCAGTAACGTGCCACTCACTTAAGCTAAAATTCGCTTAAGCGAGTTCTCTAAAATTTGGTTTCGTCCCCGATAAAGTTCGCTTAAGCGAATTCCATTCGCTTAAGCGAATTCTTTCCAGAGAGCACCCCAAAAAGGCTCTGTTTTTCGCTTAAGCGATTAAATTCTCTTAAGCGAAAATGAGTCTGTTTAGAAGGTGAAATTTTCATCAGAACCCTATCATATAACCTATCAAACTGAAGCCCCGGAAATAAGCTTCTAATGAGAGTGGGATCACCTCAATCGGACATCTACAACTCTAGATATTTGCAATTTAGTGCACCAAGGTCATTAGGCTTAAAACCAAAATCAAGCTACAACCTTAGTTTTTGCCTCTTAAGCTTTCCTGTACCTATTCTTTTCTTCATTCTACTTTCAGTTATGATATTTCTATGAATTAAAGTCTTAATTAGCGGGATGTTACAATTCTACCCCCTTAAAACAATTTGTCCTCAAAATTGGCTAAAGATGATAACTGAAGAACTCAAAGGTGATCTAAAGTTTCTTACCTCAAACGAATAACTCTGGAAACTGAGAGCGGAGATCTTCCTCTTTTTCCCAAGTTGCTTCCTCGGGTGACTGACCCTCCCAAAACACCTTCACTAACGGAATCGTCTTATTTCTCAAGGTTTTGACACTATGCGGTCAATGATCTGTGCAGGTCTCGTGGGAATGGTCAAATCCTCCCTCAATTGTACCGATTCTGAACTATGATGTGGGAAGGATCAATGAAGGTATTTTCTGAGCTGAGAGACATGGAACACATCATGGATGTTGGCTAAATGTGGTGGAAGGGCTATTCTGTATGCAAGGGGGACCAATCACTTTGGCAATATTTGAAAAGGACCGATAAAACGAGGATTCAACTTTTTGGCTTTAATGGACCTTCCAATGCCATTGATGGGAGTAACTTTCAAAAACACATGGTCACCTTCCTCAAACTCTAGGTCCTTCCTCCTCCTATCAACATAACACTTCTGGCGGCTCTGGGCAGTTACCACTTTTCCCTAATTCTCTTAATCTTTCTGTAGTGATTTGTAACCAAACTTCTGGTCCTAAAAAGCTTTTCTCTCCCACCTCACACCAACATAAAGGTGAAATACACTTCCTACCATACAATGCCTCATAGGGTGCCATACCTATACTACTGTGAAAAACTGTTGTTATAGGCAAACTCTATAAGAGGGTAGGTATTTATCCCAACTACCCTCTCTCTCCAAAACACAGGATCTAAGCATATCCTCTAAGGTCTGGATTGTCCTTTCAGATTGCCCATCAGTCTGAGGGTGGTAAGCGGTGGCTAAACTTCAGTTTAGTACCGAAGGCTTGGTGTAAGGCATTCCAAAACCTAGAGGTAAATCTGGGATCTCTATCTGACACTATGTTGGAAGGTATTCCATGGAGCCTTCACAATCTCCTTGATGTACAAGTCTGCTAATTTGGTCAAGGGGTATGTTGCTCTAATTGGTAAGAAATGAGCGGACTTGGTCAGCCGATCCACAATCACCCAAATGGCATCAAAGCCTGCTGGAACTCTAGGGAGTCCCATCACAAAATCCATGGATATGGCTTCCCATTTCCACTCGGGAATTTCTAATGGTTTGAGCATACCTGAGGGCTTTTGGTGTTCTATCTTAACCTGTTGGCATATAAGACACCTAGAAACAAACTCAAGCTATCTCTTTCTTCATTCCATCCCACCAAAACATGGTCCCTCAAGTCTTGGTACATCTTGGTAATACCCGGATGTACCGTGACTTGCTCTTATGAGCTTCTCTAAAATCTCTTCTACTAAGACTACCCCCCTTAGGGATACAGACTCTCCTTGGAAGAGAATCATCCCATCTTCGGACACAGAGAATCCTGTTTGTCCCTTTCGGGATTGAGTTCTAAGTCTAAGATCTGGGCCTCTCTAATCCTTGTCCTTAACTCATTACCACTTCTAGCCTGTGGAGGTCTCATACTATCTCCCTCATAGTTCCCATCAAGTTTTAAATCCCTAAACTTCTCTAACAATACTAGCTCATGCACATCATGGATGACGCATGCAGGGATTTCCTACTTAGGGCGTCGGCCCTACATTGGCCTATACCTGGGTGGTACTTAAGCTCAAAGTCATAGTCCTTTAGAATTCCATCCCCTCCTCTGTCTCATGTTAAGTTCCTTCTGGTCAAACAGGTACTTTAAGTTCTTGTGATCACTTAAAAACCTCAAACTGCACACCATATAGGTAATGCCTCCACACCTTGAGAGCAAACACTACTGCCAGCCAACTCTAAAGTCATGGGTTGGGTAATTTTCCTCATGGGTCTAGCGTTCTAGAACCATAGGCCCACTACCTTCTTATCCTGCATCAAAACATAACCTAAGCCCTTTCCGAAGCGTCACTATACACCTTCAAAGGATTTGGACAGTCCGGCAATACCAACACCGGGGTGGTGGGTAACCTCTCCTGAGATTCCTTGAACTCTTCTCACATTTCTCATTCCAAACAAAAACTGACCCTTACGAGTCAACCGGGTGAGAGGTAAAGCCAACTGGGAAAAACCTCTAATAAACCTGCGATAATACCCAGCTAATTCCTAAGAAACTCCTAACCTCAGTGACTGATTTGGGCCTCTGCCCAACCAATCACTGCCTCTATCTTACTGGGGTCCACTGACCCACCTTCACTAGATATCACATGTCCTAGGAAGTGAACTTATATCCAACCAGAATTCACATTTCTCAGGGTTAGCAACAGTTTCTTCTCCCTCAGCACTTCCAAAACCACTCTAAGGTGTTGCTCATGTTCTTCTAAGGTTTTAGAATAGATAAGAATGTCATCGATGAATACAACCACAAACTTATCTAAATAGGGCCTAAAGATACGGTTCATGTAGTCCATGAATACAGCTGGAGCATTGGTCAAGCCAAATGGCATCACCAAATACTCATAATGCCCATACCTAGTCCTAAAAGCAGTTTTGGGAATATCCTCACTTCTAATCTTTATCTGATGGTAACCTGATCTCAAGTCTATCTTAGAAAATACTGCTGCCCCTCTAAGCTGATCTAACAGGTCATCTATCCTAGGCAAGGGATATTTATTCTTAATTGTTACCTTGTTTAGCTGCCTGTAGTCAACACACAACCTCATGCTACCATTCTTCTTCTTGACGAGGAGCACTGGGGCTCCCCAAGGAGATACACTAGGCCTAATGAATTGCTTCCCTATTAACTACTCCTCTAGCTGCTTCTTAAGTTCACTCATCTCTAAGGGTGACATTCTATAGGGAGCCTTAGAAATAGGTCATGTGCCCGGCACAAGATCTATGGAAAACTCGGCCTCTCGATCCGGAAGTAAGGTGGTCCACCTCACTAGGGAAGAACATCCTGGAACTCCCTAACAATGGCTATGCTGCCTAGGTCGGGTTTCGACTCTACAGTTGAGGAAAGCAGTAATATACAACAATAACTACCATCAGTCAGGCATTCAGAAATTTGAGTGGAACAAGATAACAAATATGATGGTCTCTCCTTCGGGGAAGGAGAAGAGTAGGGAAAACAATTTCTTTAATTGCAACAGTCAAGCATGACCTGGTTACGGGATAGCCAGTTCATACCCAAATAACATCAAGCTTTTTCAATGACAAACAAATCAAATCAACCTTAAAGATTCTACCTTGGATTTCTAAAGGGACATGCAAGACATACCAAGGAAGTGGAAATGGATTCCTTAGCAGGGGTGTGGACATTCAAATGAAAGATAAGGGAGTAACTTGCAGTTCTCAATCAATCTTTCCACACAATCCATAAGAAATAGAGAGAGATGAGTTGCTCCAGAATCATACAGGTACAATCAAAGGAGTATCATTTAAATTACATGTACCTTGCATCAGATCATCAAGCCTGAGGCTGCCATCTCACCGATTGAGGAAAGACTCTCCGGTAGCTTGGGGTTTGAGTTGTCCTTCTTCTTCTTTGGGCAGTCCCAATCATATGCCTGGATCACGACAATAAGAAGCACACGTCGTTGTCCCTGCCAGGCACTCGCCCGATGATTTTTGCCACACTTGGGGCAAGTAGAGTGAGCTGACAGTGGAGGGAAGGGCGACCTGCTTGCCCCTTCCTCCCTGGAACTGAGGTCGAAATTCGTATTGTGTAGGTGATCCTCTCTCTTCCTCTTACCCTCAACCCAAGTCTTCGCTGTCGACCTGGGTGTCTCATCTACTAAACTCTGCTCAACGACCAGACACTTGGTCACCAAGGCTGAGAATTCCCTAAGCTGGAAGGCTGAAACAATCTTTCTAATCTCGGGCTTGAGGCCCGCCTCCAAGTGAGAGCATTTCCAACCCTCATTAGGATTGGCTTGCAGCAGGGAGTGATATTTGGAGAGTTCTTCAAACTTGGCCACAAACTGGCCCACGGTCATGTTGCCTTGCTTCAATTTTCCAGTTCTTTCTGTTTCCTGGCTGGCTCTGGGAAATATTTCTCAAGGAATGCATGCTGGAATGCATCCCACGAGGGTAAGGCTCCATGAGGGCTCAAACTAGTCTTCACACTCTTCCACCAGTTGTCCGCTTCTCCTTGTAGCATGTAGGTAGCAAATCTCACTTTCAGGTCATCCGTGCAAGCCATCACTTCAAAGATTTTGTTCATGGCATTGAGCCATGAGTCTGCTGCTGCTGGATCATAAGCTCCATTAAAGGCTGGAGGATGGTGTTTCCTGAACTCAGCTAATCCCTGAAGGAAGGGATCCACTACTGCCCCCGGTGGAGGAGTACCGGTAGGCTGCCTCTGTAAGGCCTGGAGTACTGCGGCATTAGAAGCTGTTTGCTCTCCATGATTTGAGTGAGCATGTGGAGGGCTACCGCCACGGGATCCTGAGGTTGATCCGGGGGGGAGGGAGTGAAGTGGCACGAGGACGTCCCCTCCTACCGCTAGCCATGATCCTAACACATCATTAAGAAATATCCAGGTGATCAGTCTATCAACTCCCTAATAATGCATAAAATTATGACTAACTTAAGGAGTAATACATAATCCACAGTCCAATTGGATTGAACTGCTCTGATACCAAAATGTAACGTCCTAATTTCTAAATTCGGAAATAATGCCTGTTGGGAGCACTATTTCCAAACTTATAAAATTAATTCGTCAATTTCGCGTATCGAAAACAAATATAAACGCTTGTGTAATCCAACCATTACCAAAGCTCCACATTACATAATTAAAACATAAAGAATCCAACCTAATTGCCATCAAGGCTCCAGTAGAAAGCACTAAGATCAACATAGTAAATTCCTAGGAAACAACGAAACAGAAAACTATGGTAGTCCTAAATAACATCAAGAACGATAACAGAAATCAAAGTATAAACAGAAATCAAATCTAGTCGTGGTACTTCATGCATCCTCTACTACTCGTCCTGATCCTGAAACTCATCCTGCACAACTGAAATATAGTTCCCGTATCGTGGGATGAGACTACGTCCCAGTGAGTGTAACCAGTGTGTGTGTGGGGAAAAACAACCAAGAACTACCAGGGCATTCATGTTAATTTCATGAAAACATAATGAAAGCAATAACGCACAACTGAGCATATTGAAGACAATGATTTGTATGTAATGCATGACTGTGATGGTGTTGTTACCCGACACCCGGGGTCTTTTCTCTGTAACGTGACTGTGATGAGCGCTCGGCCATGTAACCAAGGACCGTCGTCCAAGGTTACCTATGATTAAATCTTAAATAGCATTTAAACATAATACTGTGATTGGGGACCCCATCTCCCTCTTGGCCATGAGTTCGATGTGGTTACCCCGTTGTTATTAAATAATTTGCCCGAAGGCCTGTGATGGTCAATGACCCTGTGATAGCCTGAAGGCTCTATGATTTCTCTTAAATTCAGAATTTCATGACTGTGATGGCCAAAGGCCCATGAATTACAGAATAATATAATCAAGAATCATCAACATAATCAAGAACCATCATACAGAATCATCCAATCATCTACCCTAAGGTTTTGGTAATTCAATACATACAATAATCAGTATATTCGCAATTCTTATGTTCATACTATACATATATCACTAATTCATAGAAAGAAAGGGGAAAAAGGATAGGGAACATGCAATGGCAATCATCCAGAACAAACAAGTGAGAGTCCACCACCTGTGAGTCGGAAAAAACGAGAGAAAGAAGAGAAGAACGAGGAAAGAGTGCCTTGATAGGGAAAGATTGATGCAAGACTCGTTCTTGATGAGTAGAAATCGTTCTTGGCCTTCGCTGGGACTTTCTCTCACTAGAACCACTCTATCTCTCTCTGAAAAATGTGAAGAAACGGGAGGAAACTGACTGAAAACCGTCCAGGGGCGTGTTTTAAGTGGTGCAGTAACGTGCCACTCGCTTAAGCTAAAAATTCGCTTAAGCGAGTTCTCTAAAATTTGGTTTCGTCCCCGATAAATTCGCTTAAGCGAATTAATTCGCTTAAGCGAATTCTTTCCAGAGAGCACCCCAAAAAGGCTCTGTTTTTCGCTTAAGCGAATTAAATTCGCTTAAGCGAAAATGAGTCTGTTTGAAGGTGCGATTTCATCAGAACCCTATCATATAACCTATCAAACTGAAGCCCCGGAAATAAGCTTTCTAATGAGAGTGGAATCACCTCAATCGGACATCTACAACTCTAGATATTTGCAATTTAGTGCACCAAGGTCATTAGGCTTAAAACCAAAATCAAGCTACAACCTTAGTTTTTGCCTCTTAAGCTTTCCTGTACCTATTCTTTTCTTCATTCTACTTTCAGTTATGATATTCCTATGAATTAAAAAGTTAATTAGCGGGATGTTACATATAGAGCCTGTTTGGGTGGAACTTCTGCAGAAGTATTCTAGGTGAAAAAAATAGCATGAATAAAAGAGGTCAAATTCATTTAACTTCTCCATAAGTTAAAATTAGTCTTTATAGACCACCTACTCCAAAAGTTCTCCCATTTAACTTCTCCAAAAATAACTAGTTTTAACTTATGAAGAAGTTAAATGCATTTTACCCCTTTAATTCATGCTATTTTTCCCACCTAAAAGTACTTCTACAAAAATTTCACCCAAACATACTCATATCTAATATCTTTATTGGTAAACCGGTAAATGCATAAGCAATACAGATATGATAAAGTCCACTATCAAGTGGTTTTTATTTAACATGTCCGATTGTGGAAATCAAGAATTTGTGGAAGCATCAGAATATGTTAAACACACAGGCAATATGATTGAAGAGAATTTGTCATATGAACCATTACCCGTACCAATTACAATATAATAACATTAATATATATTTGTCCGTGAAAAGTTTTAGAAGAACGATTTAGGCCATCTTTATATCATCACCATATTTTCTTACTATTCACATATCTTAAATGGGTCCCATTAATACACTTCAGCAAATTTTATAAAGCACCTCTAATCTACAATTCAACACCTCACGTTTTTACTATATATTCACAAATCCTAAATAGGTCCCACTATTACACATTATCCATTCTTCCTATTTTTTAAAAAATAATTTAAAATAACAAAAGAATGAGAAATAAACTTTTCGACGGTTAGAAAACGCCACAACTTTAATTTATTATTTTTCTTAACTTAGTGGCCGTTTCTAATCGCTAATAAGTGTACAAAAAATATTAAAGTTGTGGCGGTCAGAAACCGCAATAAATACAACATAAAAAATAAAAAAAACCTACTGGCACATTGTTTGGCGGTTTCTGACCACCAAAAAAGCAAAAAAACCAAAATAATCTTACTGACGTGTTTCTAACAGTATCAGACCGCTAGAAATGCAAAAAACAAAAAATTTAAAGCACCGCACTATGTCAGAGGTATATCAATGTTTCTTTAACAGCAGCGAAATGCTAAATAAGACTCGCGTTAAAGATGGTCTGATACCGAGACAGAATAATGCAATCAAGGAGTTCCATATATATATATAAATAAAAGAAGGCCACCTAGAAAAATAATTATAGAATTATTAAAATTATAATAGAAAATGTTGAATGAATTATAGATATGAGATAAATTATAATGATAATTTAAAAACTTAAACATAATAGAGAAATATTGAAATTGTCTCTCAATATATATTATTTGAAATTTCTCCTATTTGTTATAAAATTTTCTCTAATTTGTATTTGAATTTCTTTCTTTCACTATATAACATATGAAATCTAATAATTTTAAATTACTCTATCCAAATACAAGATTAATATCATGTATATTATGATTGATTGATCGTCATTTTTCCTAAAAACAAGGTAATTTCATGTGTTTGAAATTGCTTTAACTGAAAAAATCGCTTTTTTATATATAAAATTATTTGGTGAAGGAATCGTCTTCCCATTTCAAGGTATTTAATTTCTTTGTGCTGATGGAAATTCACTAAAATTTTAAATTTTCCAATTATTATAATTAGTTTGAATATTGTTAAGAATGGTAATAACTAATTAATTGGACTTAAAAATTAAATAAATAACATTTTAGAAAAATTAAATTAAAGATAGTTTAGCATGAATTACAATAAATATTTAGCATTTACTTCATAATATGGGAAGTGATGCCGGTTATTGATAAATATCATACCCGATCTTATTTATAAGAAACATATGACTAGATTATCATGATCGATAAAAATCTTTAAAATTAATTAATTAATTAATAATGTCATAATTTTAAATTTTATTCTAGAAATACTCTTAATATTAAATAACTAAAATATTGATAAATACTCATAGTTAAAACCATTATTAAAGTTCTTTTCTTTGTATCGGGTTAGAGTACCCCTTGTACTCTCTATTAATATACTTCACTTTGCCTAGCAAAAAAAAAACCATTATTAAAGTGTAAGAGTTAATTTCTACTCTATTCTTTTTTTATGAGGAGAAATTATTTTTTTAGGTCCATACCTTTAAATTTTTCTTCTCCCTAAACCCTTCTTACCAAACAAATAAAGACTCTTAATACGACTCTATTTCCCCTCCCTCCACCTTATTTCTCCTTTTAACATAGCTAGGGTAAAAGAAGCAAAAGCTAGGCATCACTGTATTTGAAGGCTACTACTTATCTTTTTTTTTGGTTTCAGTACATCTTCCACCGGAGATACACTAGTGGAAAAAGGGCTTTTTACGACGGTTAAAAATGACCTTTTACGACGGTTGTGCAACCGTCGTTGATCCAGCCGTCGTAAAAAAGAAGACTTTTTACGACGGTTATACAACTGTCATTATAAATTCTTTTTACGACGGTTATAATTTAAACCGTAGTGGAAAGTGGAATATCATACACTATTGAAGCAGTTTTAACGACGGTTCAAATAGAAACCGTCGTAGAAACTAGACTTTTTACGACGGTTCCTATCTGAACCGTCGTTAAAAACTGCTTTGAAGTAGTTTTTAACGACGGTTCATATAGCAACCGTCGTAAAAAGTCTAGTTTCTACGACGGTTTCTATTTGAACCGTCGTTAAAACTGCTTCAATAGTGTATGATATTCCACTTTCCACTACGGTTTAAATTATAACCGTCGTAGAAACTAGACCTTTTACGACGGTTATAGTCACAACCGTCGTGGAAAGTTGGATTTTTTTTAGGTTCGTTTTGTTTTTTAGCTTTTCCCAAACCTGCAAACAGCCAGAAATAGTACAGAACCTCATACACAGCAACAATATAATCCAATTTACATCAGTTAACTTAAAAACACAACATCTCAAAGATTACAATAACAAAAGTAATTTTTCCATAATTAATGATAAACAATGACATGGTTATATAGGGTTAAGTATAGGAGTAAGCGTAGTTAGGCTTTAGAATCAAACTAACGATATGGAAAGGTTTTTCCCAAACTAATGATTACAAGATTTCATGTTTTGGAAAGGTTTTTCCCTTTTGTAAACAGGGTAAGTGCAGAGTAGGGGAATATTTTTATTATATACAACTAATAGCAAGTTTAGAAACTTACTTGATATCTAAGCAAAAATATATATATGGGAATTGAAAAGCCGTATGTAATTGCTGGCACTAATCCAAAAATAAGGAACGATGAGATAGAAACAAAGAAATGGAGAACGTAATTCTCCCTCTTTCCTAATAACTCATAAGAATATATATATATATATAAATGTAATTTTATATATTCAGGTCCCTAAGCAGTAATTATATATATATATATAGGAATTAGAAATTTAATTAATTGGAAGAGGACAAAATGTCAAACCATCTATATCTCCAAGTATTTTGAACAAAAACTCACATTATGACCCAGGACGAAAAGTTAGTCAATAAACTTGTTATTTTTTTAATAGGCAAAGAGATATGAATTAAAAAGAACCAGGAAAGCACATGTAACACCCACTAACAGAACAAGAAAAGAGCAGAAGCAATTATCAGCACATAAAATTTAAACAAGATTGTGGAGAAGCAACCCAGGATGAATAAATATGCTTCTCAAATCCCATATATATTAACCAAATTTCTCATAAGTTTAATTCACTCAACATTGTAAAGATCACAAGCGTACCTTTTGTCTCCCACAACTTTAGACAGCGTACCTTTTAGACAGCATAACGCATTTTTAAATTGATGCTCAAAGATCCATAAACTTCTTGAAACTTCAACATGGGTTGATACTCTTTTCCATATGATAAAATGTGAAAATAAAAGAAGTCCGCATTCTCAGAAAAAAACAACTTATTACTATATGATAATTAGGCATAAAATTTCAAAACAGAAGCTTTATTTAATTGAAACTTCTACATCATGTAGGTATATATATATATAAATTTTCATAGAGATCAGTGACAATTGAATTTGCAATTTAAGTTTAAAACCACCAATATATTTAGTTTAAATATGTTCATATACAACATTCATTCTAAATATTCATTCAAACAATATATCAAACCAATCGCACTTCCAATCGCACATTCATTATTATCAAACCAATCGCACATTCATTATTATCAAACCAATCGAAACTTAATCTTGCTACAATAATCCATAAATCAAAATGCACATTCATTATTATCAAACCAATCGCACTTCCATAATCGATGAATCGAAAACACGTATTCGTCTAGTTTCGGATTAAACGCAAGCATAAGGCGTCAACGACGAAAGAAATAGGCATCGAAACCAAAATACATTGAAACCGAACCAAAAGAAAGAAATCAAAATACCTTGCCGAGAGAGTGTGAGCGAGAGCGGAGCCAGCAACACCGGCACCGACGATGATGACCTCAGCGTCGTCGTCGCGGTTCAAGGATCTGCATTCTCCGGTGGCGGTTGTTATGTTTTCCGTCGCGGCCTCCGAAGAAGCGGTGCAGTTCTTCCGTGTGAAAACCAAATTGTAGAGCGCAACGAGGCTCAACACGGAGCATATGATCCATCCAAGCGCGTACGGGTCCACCATTTCGAGGAACCAGCCTCTTGGCACGGAGACGGTGGTTGGAGCTCCCTCCTCTCTCTCTTTCTTTCTCTCGCTCTAGTTAGTTCTTTCTCTCCCTTTCTCTCTCTGCTTCGCTGGCCACAACGAGACACACAGCCACACATGCTTCGACCTAGGAGCTTCCAAAGTTGCAGAATGCCGCGTCGTGCAACTGCAGAACGATGGAGAGGAGAGAGAGAGCTCGTAGAGAGAGAGAGCTTGTAGAGAGAGTGGGAGGAAGAGGAGTGGATGGAAGAGGAAGAGGGACGGTGGGAGAGGTAGAGGGACGGTTGTGGGGGAGAGAGGAAAAATTTAGAGAGAGAAAGGGTTTCTAGTGTCGCACGACGCTGTGGGGGAGGCGCTGCGAACTAGGTTTAAATCAGGGATTCTACGACGGTTATGAAAGGGACCGTCGTAGAATCCACAATTTACTTTTGCCCCCACCAAATTTCTTTTCACACCCCCACTTTTTTGAAACAGGGATTCTACGACGGTTGTCAAGGGGACCGTCGTAGAATCCACAATTTACTTTTGCACCCCACCAAAAATTTCTTTTCACACCCCCATTTTTTTGAAGTCCCTGTCTACTTTCTACGCATCGTTAAGAACTTAATTTTTTATTTTTTTTAATTTTCCTGGACTTTTCAACGACGGTTGTGTTATGACCGTCGTTGTTGGTGCTTTTAACGACGGTTGTATAGGGAACCGTCGTTAAAACATTGATTTTTTTTTTTATTTTTCCTGGGTTCTTCAACGACGGTTGTATAGGAACCGTCGTTGGTTTCCACGACGGTTCCCGTACAACCGTCATTGTAAGTTACGCACACATAATTACAAAAATGCCACCGCGTCACTTTCGAGTCGGGAATGGCCGTCGTAGTATCCAGTTTTGTAGTAGTGATAATCCTGTTCGAGTCGGGAATATACACATCATAGTAGGACTAGCTCTCCCAACACAGATTTTTCTATCTACAAAACTCAAACCCGAGAACTATTGCTTAAGTGGAATCAAACACATACTACTTGAAACAATCCCGTTGATTACCGTTTATCCTTTATATAAAGGAAAAACAATACAATATTTCTTTTCTCTTTTTTCACTTTTTTCCTCCACCACTTTCATAGATGAAAGTTTGCAATTGACATATATCTAACTACAGACAGACAGGATTTTGCTGTGAACTTACGGGAAAGCATTAGTTTAGTTGTAAAGCAATCGCAACCTTCCGTGTTAAGTTATTAACGAGCTGAATGATAAGTTTACAATAGAAGTATTTCTTTGATGAGTTTATCACCAACAATTTATCCATTTATATGTTATGCATAATAAATTTGAATAATCATTTTTTAGATTGAGATAATCTTAATACTTATTTTTATTTTATAAAACTATGATGTATTCTCCTTTTTCATAAGCCATATATTTCTTCATATATACTGTGACATTTAAATTGATCAGCTTCTATATTAATTAAATTAATATTAATTTCCTTTTCAATTTTTTATCCATAAGAATATTATTTTATTAATTAATTTCTTTAATCAATATTTATATTTTGTAAACTAAAAATAATACAACATTTATAAATTATCATTGAAATAAATATTTAATAATTATTTTCAAAATTAAGAGTATTAAATATATTTTTAATATTCAAAATTATTTTTATTATTGAAAAATAAAATAGTCCCGCATTGATTAAAATATAAAACATATTAAATAAATATAACACTTCATTCTATATCAGTATATCCCATCCTTCCTTTCTGTGTCTTTCTTACCAGTTACCACTTAAATTATCACAAGTCAAACAAAAATGCATATTAAAAGCTATTAAACACAAGTTCTGTATTCTTTAACTTCCCTCCCTTCATCCATACTGCCTTTCGTCTCCCGGTAGTGATTTTCTAATTGGAAATGGTATTACTTGTCCATAGTGATTTCCAGCTACGGTGCTTTTTGCAGTTCTTTTTCTTAATCTTTTTTTGCCTTTTCCTGTTTGATTTAAACTTACTTCTGGTGCAATGTAATGTATGACTGTAAATTGCATAAAAAAGATGGGTGCACATTTTGTATTATTCCTATTGACATCAATATTCCAAGTTTTCGGGATGACTGACAGCAGTATATAAGAGCGCCCGAGGTCAATATGATTTTCCTACTATGTACTATGTTTTACCCCCTAAAATATATATGCTCTGTTAACTTGGAAAACAAAAACTAAGAAGTTTGTTATATGTTACAATTACAATTACAATAATCATTTAATTGCATGAAAGCATACAACATCACGACTTCATTCTACACGAAACTTAAGACAACTTTTTCATACATGTATACAATTCCACATATCAAATGCAGCTAGCTATATCTATACCTCTACATTAAAAAATGATCCAACTATGTATATATGTTACATAAGATGACGAAAAAAGAAAGAATTATGGGAAGAATCTAGAAGTTTTCTTTGTGAAAATCAAACTTGGTGCTGGTTTTTCTGGAAAAGTCTAGAGAAAGCCTCTTCAGTTCTCCAACCAATCCGTGTGTCCCACAGTAGAAGACACCTAAAAATAACATAGTATATTGGAAATTAGCCAAGCTATATTCAATTCAGCAACCAAAATAAAGGGCAAAATCAAATCAAATTAATACTTACCAACTCTTTTGTCAGGGTTTGAGGGCCGCATGTTTATAGACAGTACGCCAATTTGGTCTAGCAAAATGCGTCTTGATCCTTGTCTCAGAAACTATATCCACCCCACTTTTGGCATGGTGGAGGGATTGAAGCATTGTTATCAAAGCCGAACGAGCATCTCCTTCTTCATACACACTTGTGCAATAGTTGTGAAGCTCAATTACTCCTTCTTGTCATTTTCTGCTATCTCATTCATCACACTTTTAAACCATTCAAATGAACCTTGCTCACGAGTAACCCAATAGAAATAGGCTCGCTTGGTGACAAAAGGTTTTTTCTTGTTGTTCTTAACTCCGTTTTTCTACCGCTCCTTCTTCTAAGTCTTGTTGTTGCTTAATGTTATTTAGCACATCTTTAAGTATGCTAATCAAAGGGGTGGCACCAATTCCCAGCCCCACAAGAAGCAGGACTTCATAGTTTTGTAGTCTTGTGCTGGAGCTCCATAAGGTCCATCAATCCTGAGCCTTGGCATCCTGCAATTTATTTGAGTTTATAATTACTTGGATCAGAAGGAAGCTATAATTGTGGACTACTGTTCATGATGATCACTTGGTTCTTTTTAATTATACCATTAAAGACAACTTAGCATACCTTGGTATTGGTTTGTTGCCTGGTAACATATCAGCTCGTAGAAGACCACTTTGGCCATCACTTGCTGGTTGGCATGCCTGCATCAATGATAATGATGCAGTGATAAGCATTTATGTCATGAACAACATTTAAGAAATGTACACCTTAATTAACATCACTACTCACTAGAATGAATCAATCATCAAATTAAAAAAACATGATTCTCTTGTGCAAAATTTACCTTGGCGAAAATACCCTTCAGCTGTGATGTCCAGTCACCCAAAGTGCGAATGTGAACGCTTATGTAGTCATCTCCAGGAGCTGATGTTATAGAAAAGGGATGCCTGCAGGAGACAGATACCATACAAATACAACACAATTAAGTTAAGTTTGCTCATATCATAATCACCCTTCTTATATGATTGATATACAATAGCAACAATAAGAATAAGAACTTTGAACTTAAATTACATACCATTCAAATGGGGAGATATCTGAACAGTTAACATAAATATACTGGCCACTAGTGTACTTAAATCCTTGCGGTTTAGACACTTGCAATGCTAGTACATTTCCTGGGTACACTGCAACCTGGATTTTTCAAAGAATAATGTTAAAATTAAAAATTCATTTATAACACCATTATAACAACACAGTTAAACTTATGAAATTCTCTAAAATGTACCTTCTGAATCCTCACAGATTTGTAGCCAGACCTAAAAGCACGAACTAGCCTTTCGCAGCCGTATAGTATCATAGGAACGGCGAGATACATCCATGTCTGTATCAGAGAATTTTTTGTAACCAAATTCAGCAATCAACAAGATGAAGAAAATTTCCATGCCAAACAAAAGGGTAACTGCATACCGTTTTCTTATACCATTTCTTCTGAAGGTAGAGGAAGTAACCGTGGATGATAAAAAGCACATAGACGATGACGAAAAGGTGGTGGGAGTACCAAAATGCATTGAAACCAGTGAGTTTCTTAAGGGTTTGGGGAGGTTTAGCCTGTTCCGACGGAACCAAGGTTGAGCCAAAATGAAAGCAATAGCCATAAGCACCACCATGACCACCCCGGTCCAACCCTCTGTTCCTTTCACGAACCACCAATAATTGTTGGGTCTCTCATCGCCAAAAAATGGTTTCATGGGTTCATATTCTGCATCTGTGGCATGCAATAACCTTGGGAAGTCACAAGTCAAATGTGAAATCGCATGCAACCCAACCCCAATTGCAATGCCAAAAGCTATCACCTAAATAAATAAATGTTTTGTGTTAGCAGAGTAATTTAATCAAACAAAAAAAGGTGAAAGTAATTGTATTGTATATATAAATATTATAATGATTTATTACCTTGTGAAAGTTAATGTTGTCATCAAAAGGAACCACCATTCCTAGCTTGGTCCGGCTCCTAAGCCAAGTGATGGTGTTTCTGCAGACAGGGAGCAAGATCAATGCCATATTGAATTTGGTTGTCTCAGCACCACCCTTAGCTGTTGTGACACAGTAGCCCATGATATCAAACACAGCACGATGTTTGTACTGGATGAATTTCCAAGTGAAAAGTCCTGCACAAATGCCAAGCCACAGGGCTAAGATCCAAATGCGTTTCCAATTGTCCTGTATGAAGTATGCTAGTGCCCTGAAGCCACGCTTAATGGGGTTGCGCTCTTTGGTAGGGACTAATTTCTGGCTCAGCATTTGGCTCAGCACCCTGCTGTCTGTGGTTATGTGGGCTGATTGTGCTGGGGCTTGCAAAAGAAGCATTTCCAAGTTGTATAACTGCATGAGGCCAGTCACACATTTACGTATATATGTTAGGAATCAATTCGCAACTTATAATAGTATTGATTATAAGAGGATTGTTTTGAAGAATACACCTAGAATCTTGTAAAGCAAGAAGATAAAGTTCTCTAGATTTGGCCATTCAGTGTGTTTAATTCTTCTCATATTATCAAAATTAGTGTGGAACAAAGCTTATTGAAGAATTATATAGGTATATTTCATTCTATATCCAAGAATTAAAAAAATAAAAATCAGGAGGATGTTTTCTCAGACTAGTCCAGTTTTAATGAGGCCCCAGGCCCGTTACTCATTGAGGGCTATTTTTTTTGGGGTCACAGGATGAGTCCTCAACTGGATCTGCAAAATAAGTCAGCAAAAAGTGCCCAATGCTAATGGCCAATAATGCAGCGCACCTACCGAGCATAGGACTTACAAAGAAATGACCATAATTCAACATATAAACATTTTTATTTTGGTCAAGACAACATATAAACTTTGACCAAAAAAAAAAAAGACAACATATAAACATTAAACACTACCTTTTTGACCAAAAACAAAAACCACTTTCAAACCACTTACTTACAATTGCCATTTTCTAACTGATCCACTAATTTGTTTTGAGTTTATGTGTAGATCACAAACCTCAATGTATCCAAGGTTGTTGGGATCCAGCTCCTCCATGATAAGGGCAGCATATTCCTCTGCACGTTCTTGTATTTTTGACAGCTTATTAGCTGAAGCACTTAAGGCAATAATCTGCAAAATGAATTAAACAATGTTCACACGTCCACAAATCTCTAGTAAAACAAGCAATCTTCCATATTAGAAATTAGAATTTAATTTGTCTAATGGTCACTCCTTAGTAATAAGTGGTCTAAGTTCAAAATTTAAGATTCCAATATCGTTGGATATAGAAAATGGTAATTGTTATATTAGTAAAGTTTGATTTGGAACTTCATTTTTCTTTTTATCTGAAAATAAACTCTTACCTCTACTACTTCCTCTTCAGCAATTCGTCCATCAGCATTCTTGTCCACCCTGGATGAGTTAAGTTGATAAGTCAGAGAATAAGTAATTAAAAAGTGCAATATTTTTGACGTTTGGCTAAAAAATATTCTTTTATTTTGACTAAGAAATGCATACCTAATGTTCTTCAAACATAGCTGCTAATTACAAGTACATTTTTTCCATAGTCAACCACCTAATCGTAGACTAGTTATTAATCTACACTAATAATAATTCTATTTTTATTTTTATTTGCTCATTTATCTGACTACTATGATTGTGAAATTGTCACGGGGAGTTCGGTTCGGATAGGGAAAAAACCAGTTTTATGGACACTAATTTTTTCTTTCTTTAATTTTTATGAAAATGGATACTAATTCCAATTCTAATATTCTATTCATCCAAACTAACTTTACTGAACAAATAAAGTAATGTCACTTCAACTAATTTTTTTCTAAAAATATTATAGAAATGTACTTAAGAAAACTTAATAGTATCCCGAATTCCCAATACAAAATAAAATGTTATTTATATACATTTGTATTCCTATTAAATAATTTTTATTAAATATAAACCAGTTGTAAAAAAGTTATTTCTACAACCAACCATATTGTACAACATTCTTATATTGCAATCTACTCTACTCTCTTTAAAGATTCTGTAACTTTTATATCCTGGTACCTTTTTCGTTGTAACTATTTTTAATCAAATAATTAATATATAGTATTAATTATATGACGCATGGTTTATCAAATGCAAATTAATTCCCCCAACTACAGTTTAGCTATCTGCCTATTTCTAGTCATTGCGTAGAACTTTAAAAGCAAAAGTCCACACAATCTGTAATGATTTTCTAGCATGATTAGAAAATTGAGCACACTATCTTGATTCTTGACATTAGTCTAAAGATGGACATTTTTCTATTATGAATCCCACGATCCACGAAACCCGTCTCTTTCATGCTGCCCAACTAAATTAATTATAAATTATATATATTTCTTCTGGCTGTTTGGCTTATCCGAATTAATTAGTTCTATTGGCACAAAGACAAACAAAAAAAAGTTCCCATTAAAAAATGAAATTCATCACAAAAATAAAGATGAAATGAAGTCTTACATGTCAAAAAATGTCTGAAGCCTTGAATCAAAGCTTTGATCTGTAATTTGGTCCCAAAATTCGCGCAACTCATCCTTGGTTATGGAAGCTGATGTTATGCCTCTACGACGAGCTAATGCATCAAATAACTCACCGGCAAAATCTTTCGACTCGTTCATTCCTAAAATATCATTTCCACCCAAAATTCACAACCAACATTAGTTTCAGGAAGAGTTTCTCAATCATTGGAGAAAAATACTAATTTTTAGTTTTGATGATAAAAAGCAAGAACAAAGCACAAATACATACACTGAAACTCCGTTGATTAATTTTTACTAACCAATTTTATCATGCAATGCTGACCAAATCCACTAATGAAATTTTGGCGCATAAACGATATGGGACCAATTTCCAAACCCAGCGAGGAACAATGCACATGCAAAGTAACGATGAAATATGCATATAACATAATTTACATATTATTACATACCTATGCACTGGCTAAAGCGAGTCTTGGGCAGTTTTCCTTCAACGGCCAACTCATCGAAGCGCTTCTCAACCTGTGACCAACCTTCAGTTCCAACGCTTTTAGTCATGAACTTGAGACCTTTCAAAGCACGAGCAGCACCAGATTTGGATCTATCGACTCTATCAAAAGCCTTGGAAGACGTCATGCGCTTCAGTTCCTGAGACACCTGTCTCAGGCGAGCCGACAGCGATGTTGGCCTCATCTCAAGACGGCTAGCCAGAAACGCCGTTTCGGAGTCGCCACCGCGAATGTTCTGGACGGAAACGGAATCGTCACGGACGTCTAATGTGATCTCCACCATTTCATTGTCGTCCTTAAACCTCGCACTCTTGTTCTTGCTTCCGTTCCGTTTGTTGGAAACTAAAGGCCCACTAAGAGGCCCACTATAGCCCACCCGCGAGCTTCTTCGGCTTTCCGTGCTCTCTGTCTCTGACCATGACTCTTGTTGGTTGTCATGAATCTCCATTGCTAGCTAGTTTTTGCTATGCTTCTCTTCACTCCCAAGCTAAGTTTCTAAACTAGCTAGCTAAAATAACCTTTAATTAATAATTAATATAGTAGTACCCTGTGGATTTCTGTAATTTGTGATCAAGACAAGATAATGAGAAATTCTGTGGTCTTGGATGGGGAGATTGGCAGTTATAAGCCAATGATTTATATAACTTACAAAGGGAATTCGGTTTGAGGGTGTGATGATGAGAAATTGGAGAGTGGAGGATAAAGTTTATATTATGTGTATATACACGCGAAGATAGAGAAGGAGTGGTGGGTGGGTGATTGGGTAACAGGGAGTATATGAGATGTGGGGGATTTAGATTTAGAGGTTTTAGATTAGATAAATTATATTAAGTCAAATAACGGGGGAGGAGAATCAAGGGGCGCATGTGGATAGTATTGTGCTGGTTTTGGGCGCGTTAGTTGACGATGCGGAGAGTGGTTGGGATTCAAAGGCTTTTGGTTCTGTTCAAAATTCAAACGACACTGCTGGAGAAGAAGAAATCCACACTACTATACATTTTTTACATGGAGAAGCAGCTAAGAAGTTGCATTTGGCACTCGAAACAAAAGAGGAAACGGAAAACTAATTCCACATTCAAGTGTGAAGGTAAACTCTCACAACAAAATAATGGGATAGGCCAGAGATTTGAAAGCAACATAATTATTGCGATTGCTTCTCTCTCTTGATTTTCTAGAACACACTGTATGTTTTGATTGAAAGTCAAGGACACATGTTATTATTAAAAATATAGCAGTAGTAGCAAGTGTGTCTTGTGTATTGTTGGATCTCTCCTCATTACTATTTTTGTTATTTTTTATTTTAATTTAAAATTAGAAAATTTAAATTGCAAAACTGATTAATCTCATGAAGTTAGACATTAATATTATAATGGAAATAGTATGTACGATAAGAATATTAAAAAATCTAAAAAATGATAGATTCAAAATTTACAACAAAAATGCAAATTTTAAAAATAGTAGTAGAAAGTGTGTATTGTTGATGTTTTAAAATTTTTAAAAGATGACACCTCATGTATTATTAAATTTAATAAATGATGTGACGGTACATCATTGAATGTCCGTGTAAAATTTTATTATACTGACAGTATATCTATATAAACTTATAATAAATTAAAAAATTAATTTTATATTTAGATAAAAATTCAATTAATATATAAAAATATCTACCACGGCTCTACCTATAAACTATTCAGGAAATTTGGGCTTTTAAATAGTACCGATCAGCAATTTCATATATGGGAAGAGTTATAAATAAATAGCCAAGATACATGTGTGTGAATATATAAATAGGTCAAATGCTAATAGTATATCCATATGATAATTGTTAAGTACAAAAAATAGAAAATACATTTTTTAAGAAATGTATGATTTAAGAAAATATTTTTTTTATTTTTTATCAATAAATATATATAAAAACGTTACATTATTTATATCTTTAAACAATTATACCACTTTGTTTTAGCTTCTTTTAATTCAATATACTTTACCAAAAAAAACAATTATACCAAAAAGTAAAACAAATATATAAAATAAATATAATGCATTATTTTATAATTACTAGTAAAAATGAAAAACAAATAAAAGGCATTTTCTCAACACAAAACATGCCATTAAATTATAAATAAAATATACTTTTCCCGTAATTTAACTTTGAGGAATATTTAGTTTTTTTAAAAAAAGGCGTTCTTAAGAAGTTGGACAAAAATTAATGTTGTACTTTTTATTATTATTATTTTTTAATAAATGTGGGACATTCACTAGAGGTCTAAATAATTACTCCCGTTATTGTTTTTAAACATATATATATATATATAGAGGAGGGTTATAATTACACCGATGTAAGTTACACCAATTGTTACACCACTGAATATTTTTTAACGGATCATTGTATTAAATAATCCACCGTTGGATTGAAAGTTACTATCATATAGATCATACATATAAAATTTTACATTAATCCGAAATTATTTGATATGCCATTGAGATGTCTCAAGATTAACGTTATATATACATTTGAAATATATGAAAAATTCAACCATTTGATTATCAAGTTATTAGTGTTAAAATTTTACGAAATTTGGCACATATAATATTGATGATGAACAAACATAATTCAACGGTTGGATTACTAAAAAAACATATTCGATCTGTAGTTATTAGCGGTGTAATACTTGGTGTAACTTACACCGGTGTAATTATAACCCTCCTCATATATATATATATATATCATGCGTTTAATATATACAATTACACAAATATCCAATGTTTTACTGTCACATTATTTATTGAATTTAACAACACATAAGGTGTCACATTCATTAAATGATGTGGCGACACATCATTGAATGCCTGTATAAAACTTATTTACACTGATAATGCATATAAATTAAATTCATATATATATCATTGTTTATTTTCACATAAAAATAATATTATATATAGATATAAAAATTAAATAGATAAATAATATATTAACAAATAAAAATCAATTTAATATTAATAAACACATTAATTATATACATTTTTAATTTATAATATATTACCTTAATTTAAATTTAAAGAAACAGAGAGAACATAATACAATGTAATAGGATTGCAAGATTGTGAAATGATAGGAACACACTCTTTTGAACACTCTCTCTAACACACTCCATGTGATTGGTTAAAATCCACATGGGTCCCACCACTTGGGAGTGGGGCCCACGAATTTCAGTTTCTTTTTTTATCTCTCTCTGTTCTCTATCTCTTATCATGTTTCTATATATTTCTTCTCTATCTCCCTCCGTTTTCTATCTCTATCTCTATTTATCTCTAATCTATCTCCTTTGTTTCTTCTTGTTTCTCTCTCTATTATCTTCTCTGTCTGTCTCTCTCCTCTCTCTCGTTGTTGTCTCTCCTCTCACTCCTCGTTCTCTCTATCTCCTTTGTGTTTTTTCTATTTATCTCTCATGTTTCTCTCATTTTTTTCTCTGCTCTGTTTATACTCTCCTCTTTGTTTCCTCTCTCTATCTCTCCTCTATTTCTCTCCTATGTGTGTCATGTTTCTCCCCTCTCTCCCTCTATCTTCTGTTTCTCTCCTTTGTAGAACAGTAGAGAAACAGAGAGAGAGGGGAGAAAAAACAGTAGAGAAACAGAGGAGAGAGAGGAGAAAGAAACAAGAGAGGAGAGAGAAATAATAGAGAAATAAAGGAGAGGGGAGAGAGAGAAACAGAGGAGAGATAAATAGAAGAGAAACAGAGGAGAGAGACAAGAAAGAGTGAGGAGATAGAGACAGTAGAGAAACAGAGGAAAGAAGAGAGAGGAGAGAGAAGAAACAGTGGAGAGAGAGACCAAGAGAGAAACAAAGGAGAGAGAATTATCCTGTAATGCATAGAACTTAAAATTGATATTAAAAAAATGAAACTGTAAACCATAAAACTAAAACTGAAAACTGGTTTTTAGTTTTAAAATTTCAAAACCTGAAAATTGTTTTTGGTTTTTTAAATTTTCAAAACTGGAAACTGAAAAGCCCCAAACGGGCCCTTAAACTAGTTTGTTGACGTATAATTCAAACAAAAATACGTAACAAGTATATAGAGTTATTCAAAAATATTAAGTAAAATTGCTTAAGTGCTAGCTTAAATAATTTTAACGATAAAATTCAACAGTGCTGCAAAATATTTTAATGATTCCTGTCTTGAAGCTGAACAATAAGCTATGTAATAGTTTTCTTTTTTTTTTTTTTGGTAAGCAGGCTATGTAGTTCTATATATAATAAGGATATTGTAATTCTAATGTTAGATTTTTCGGGATTACCCTTTCATATAAACTTTGATTATCCTCCGATACAAAACTTTACTTGACGTCATTTCATTCATAAATTGTTAGTTTTAAGATCTCTTGGAAGAAGCATTTTGTTAATTAACGAAAAAAAGAAAAGGACTCGCCATAAAAATCCGTGATTGATTTAAAATACTAGAGTCTAGGGGGCATATGCGGTGACGTCTCCGATTCAATTATATATCATTGATATATAACGAATCGAAAAATATGTCATTTTCAGTTTATAGGGTGTGATAATTTTTTTTGTGTGAAAAACTAGGTACAGTTACGAACATTCACGTCCTGTGAGTGTGAGCTAGTTAGCTTCTTAACGGATTTTTTTCATTAAACTCGAATGTGATACTTTACTCAAGGGAATTAAATATATATAATTTAAAAAAAGTATTTTCATTTTACATCTAAATTATAGGATAGATAAAAGTAGAATATTAGATTAAATATAATATAATATAATATATATAATATAAATACCATTATTATTCTATTTTATTACATTTAAACAATTCGATAAAATCAGTTCATCCTTTTAATTGATTTTTATTTGGGAAAAATGCACTCACCTCCCTAGGTTTGCCTAAATGACAAAGACATCTCCTCTAATTTTTGAAATGCAGAAACCTCTCTTCCCATTGACACTGAGGATTATCCAGGGATATTAACGAGACGAAACAGATTACACACCCGTATGCATACCTACTAAAATTAACAGCTACCCATACAGGTAACAGATATTCACGAGTATCCATTAATATTTAGTAATTCAAATTTAGAGAAAAAGAGAAAAAAATAACATATAATATATTATAATATCATATTAATTAATTTATATAATTATTACAAGTATTGAAAATAATTATAAAATAAAAAAATTAAATTTTAAATCACCATAAAATAATAAAAATCTTAATATTTTAATATATTTAATAGAAAATATTTTAATGACTATGCGGGTACATGCAGGATAAGTAGTATAATATCCGTCCCCACTCATTTAATAAATATGTAGGTACTCATCAGTCATCACTGATATATCCAACAAATATCCACTAGTACGAGTTTTTTTTATCATATCGCTTTAGACAAGGGAGGTGAGTGCATTTCAAAAACTAGAGGAGATGTGTTTATCATTTAAACAAACCTCAGGGGAGGTGAATGCAAATTTTCCATTTTATTTTTTCTTAATCCACACACAACATAAATTCATTTAAAGTAATCATACATAAATTAAAATATATATAATCCTCCATATTTTTCTTAATTTATCAAATAAAAAATATTTTTGTCGTTATTTCTTCACAGTATACAAATTCAAAATAATAATAATAATAATAATAATAATAATAATAATAATAATAATAATTTTTATTTATATTTATTTTATTTTTATCTAATTAATTAATAAGAAAATAATTGAAGAAAGACAACAAATTAAATAAATAAAGTGTATATAATAAAGTTTAAAATAAATAAACAAAAAATTAATTATATATCTTAATTTATTATCCGTGTTTTATCACTTTAAATGACACTTTAAAAAAATTAAATGAGTCTCCTCAAACTATTTGTTAATAAAACAAGAATAAACAACATTTAATTGAAAAAGAAAATACTTATCATATTGAAAACATAAATTTACTGAAAGATAGAAGCTTCATATATATCAATTGAATATAAGAGGAAGGTGAATATAAAGTTTAAATTCTAATAAGTCTAATGTTTTTTTTTTCGGATTACACTACTACATAAATAACTTTTAGCAACGTTTAAAAGAATGTTGTTAAATTATGATAAAATGTTACCTTTTTCCTTAACAACATTTTAGCAAATGCAGTATAAAACCCCCGTCATTAAATGGTTTTTTGATAACATTTTTTTACATATTATTAACAACATCTGTAAAATGTTTACTAATTGATTTTAACAATATTTTTAATATTATTAGCAACGTTGAAAAAATATTACTAATTTATTTCTTTTTGTAACATTAAAAAAGATGTTGTTAATGGACAATTTTCATAATATTTTTCATCTGCAGGTAATCTATAGCTAATCCCTAGCTAGAACATTTTGGAATTTAGTTCGTATTTTCCATGGCCACAGTAGCTAATTAACTAAATTTAAAGAAAGGGCACTGTGGCAGCTAGCTAAGTACCCAACTACATCAATTTAACTTTTTCTTTTCTACCAAAAGCAAACAAAGGTTGAATTGGTAACAAAAAGCACTTCATAGCGCTAAACATATAATAAGTAACGGTAAATAAATTTTTTTGGAAGAGACAAAGAAAAATTAGAGAAGAAATCGAAAGGAAAACCAGAGAAAATCGAAGCTCACTATTTAGACAACACCGTGTTCTCCGATCTGGGAAGAAGAAATCAAGAGTGAAAACTCTGAAAAGTGAGATGTAGTTGAGCCGAGAGCGAGAGAAACTGAAAGAGTCATGACTACGGTGTTTTCATTACGATATTAAACAAAATGAGCCATCTTTTTTAACTAATACTATTGGTTAAAAGCGCGCGTAACACTTTTACTTGGAAAATAAGTAACATGTAATTAAAAAATGTTGCAATACAACCATATGAGTAACATTTTAGAAAACGTAATGAATTAAATCTTGCTAAAACGCTTAAGTGCATTTTGTGATAATGTACGCAACAACTCTCTCTCTCTCCCTCTGGTTACTGAACGGGGTCAAAGACCCAGACCAGCTCACTCTCTGAGAGCTCGCTATCTAAATTCAAACATGTATCAGAGAAGTAATATATTAAGCTAAGTAAAGCTAAATCCGTTTGGATTTGAAGGGAGTGTTAAAAAATAAATACTATAATAAAAAGAAAAGTGAATATAAAGATTTTAGTACAAAATAGGATACAAGAAGCCAACTCATTCTCCGATGTTGATAGCTTTGGCCGGAATTCACTCAGTAAACTTTAAGGGCCGTTCGGGGTAGTTGCGAGTTTTCAATTTTTGGTTTTTAAAAATTTTTTAATCAAATTTTTACAACTCAAAACCAAAAACTGAAACCACTTTTTTGGTTTTCAAAATGTTTGTTTTGAAAATCACAAAAACAAGTTTTAAGTTTTTGGTTTTTGAGTCGTAAAAAGTTCATTGAAATTTTTTTAAAAACCAAAAACTGAAAACTCGCAACCACCCCGAACGGCCCCTAACAAAATCATCTAATGTACTTCTGTTTTTTAAAAGTAATTATTAGAAGTATTTAATAGGATATATTTTTTTTACCCGCACTCTTAAATATTTTTTTTGGCTGCAATACCACAGGTATCCTCCACGGGAGGCAAATAATTATTTTAGTCAACGAGGGACCTTAATCACATTAAATAGCATATCAATAATTTAAAAATAATTTTAATATGAATTAAAATATTAATTATATTCTTTATTTTTTAATCATTAATATATTCTTTAATCTTGTATCATACTTTTTTGACGAAATTAATCTTTGTATTATTACATCAATGATCAAATAACATTTAAAGAAAAAAATTTATTAATTAATATATTTCTCATATTAAAATGTTTTATTTTAATTTAATACCTTTTATTTAATATCTCTCTAGTTAATTAATAATATATCTTTCAATCATGCATCTTAAGTTCAAATCCATATTTTTCTTATACCTCACGTCATAGATTCTCTCAACTGGAATAAATAAATAAAGAAAAGATTACTAATATATCGATTGTAATTAGTATTAGTAATCAAAAGCATATATATATATGTACAATTACACGTACATGAAGATAAGTTGAAAAGATTAATATTGAGACACTTAATAATTTGAAACTTTTCAAAAATTATATATGATTTTATGATAATTCTTAAAATAAATCAGAATTGAATAAAAATAAATGGTATATATAATTGAGAAAATAATTAATATTATTTTAACATTTGAAAATGATACACAGATAAAATGGAAAATTTCTTTAAAAATGTCAATTAGAAAACAAAATATTTATGAAAAGTCTTGTGCATCCAAACAGACATGCAATATTGTAATTAAATATATCGAATTTTTTCCGTAGACTGGGTGTATTTCACTTGAAACTAGTTCAAAAATTTATTTAGATATTAATCGATTATATACCAATGCATGAGTAATTATTTTATAATCATAATCAGTAATAAAAAGGGAAAATATATATTTTCTCAAAAAAAAAAATCCTTAGCTCAAGATATAGGAACACAGAAACCTGTTTCCTCGGTCAACAAGAAATATGAGAAGTAAAAGACAAGTTGAAAGTAAATTAGTAACTTAAACAACGAAAAAGAGATTTATTTAATCATGTGCTCCATTCACTTTAATCCAAAAACGAGACGTACATATATATATCACACTAGCAGCATTATGTGTATATATTCGCATGTGAAATGTATTGGAAAGACAGACTCATATATGTGGTTTTGCCATTCACACACACACACACACCTTAACTTTGATACACTTTGTATAATTAGAATTTGAGTGAAACCATGGATAATGGTTTAAGGCTAAACCACACGGGGTCACGGCAAGTGGTATATAAACTGTAACTCAACTAGATAATCAACGATGCCTAACCATAAATCCTGATAAACTATAAAAATTATGTCTATGAAGAAAATGCTGTTTGATAAAGTCCACCTATTGGCTTCCTTCCGACTAATAATATTGTTGAATATTTTGATAAATACTAGTTTTCTATTTTACTTTAACTCACAAGAGACAGAATTGCACCAACGTGTTGTCGCTGACCGAGATCGAGAAAAAGTCAGAAATTTCTTTGACTTTTTTCGTTGTGTGAGAAGATATGATGTTTGGATTGATTCGATATTTAGTTTTAAATTATATGAGTTAATTCTGCTGTTTATAAACAAAATCTCGTGAATAAAAGGGTAAAAATAAATTTAAAACTTCTAGAAAAAAATTGGAAAAAAATTTAAATTATTAATAATTAAAACATGTAATTGTTTTTGAATATATATATATATATATATATATATAAAATAACCACTTAAAAAATTATTTACAAACGGTAAGGGAAGGGTTAATGAAAATTCTACACCTGATACGTACTTCCGCGTATACGTTTCGAAATTCAACATTAGCTGCCTCTTAATCAATTTGTATATAATTCTACCAAAAAAATCAATTTGTATATAAATTAAGAATTTTAACAACCATTTTGCAAGTCGATTTTCTTTAATATAAAGTAGAACATTGCAGAAACATGTGAAGGGTCTAAGAGTATGGAATTTGAAACCAAACTTGGTTCTGTACTTGATGGATATTGTCTAAAATGCAATGGAGGATGAAAGAAAATAGAAAGCACGGGTGAGGTGTTGTGTGCCGTATCGAAACAAAATTTGCAAAGGTCGTTATGATTTTTGTTAGATCTGAATTGCGAAGGGCCAACACCTAAGTTTCCACCTTTCACTGACTCTATGGAAATGGTTACAATTGAGGATTAGACAATTCTGAAACGACGGGCACTCATGAAAGATAGGGATCACCACTTCATAGAGGCGGCGTAAAACCGCGTTAGAAGGGTCCAAAGCAAAACGACTGTGTGCATCACACATGTACACGAGTACACGACACCATGCCATGAATCAGATAATACACTCCTTTATCAGCATCACCATTAATTAAATTATTAGGATTTTATATATATTATAATAATTTAAATTTTTTATTTATTTAATATTTTCAAAAATAAAATAAATATTAAGAGAAATGCTAGGAACACACTCTTTTATAACACTCTCTCTAGGTTAAATTCACATGGGTCCACCACTTGGGAGTGAGACCCACAAATTTGGTGGGACTCGTGTGAATTTTAACCAATCACATGGAATGTGTTTGAGAGAATGTTCAAAAGATTGTGTTTCTAGCACTCCTCATAAATTAATATCAAAAGGAATATATTATAAAATAAAATATTTGAAAACTTTGTATATAAATAATAAAAAATAAAAGTTTTTAAATTATGAAAATCAATAAATAAATTAATTATATCATCATTTATTTTAATTATTTAACATTGTTTATAAATTTTAATAATTATTGAAAGTTTGATCTTGACAAATAATTATTTTTTATTTCTAAATGTAAATAATAGTATAATATTTATGAACAATAGAAAATATATTGGAAATAATAAAATATAAAATATCTAATGAAAAAGTTATGGACTTATCGAGAAAAAAGATTGATAAAAGAAATTATTTTATTTAAGAGTGAGATTTATTTAATATATAATAATTGATTATGAAATATATAATTTTATTATAATTATATATTGGTATAATAATTTTATATATAATCATATTATACAAGTTTGTTTGTTTATAATTATATACTGATATACAAAAAATATTTATAATTATTATTATATATTAATATAAGTTTGTTTGTTGTACGACTCACCCCTAAAATAATTGTTAATGCACATAAAAAATAGACAACAGAGCAAGGATAACAGCTGTTATCTACATTGGGTGATTGGGAGATTCTTCTACTCGTAGCAGTTTAGCTTACCTTAAAAATTGAATTCTAACGTAAGAATGCACGCCTTTATGACGTTAGAGGGCGCATCTTTACAAAATCAATTCGACAGCATGTAATTTATTTCCCATATATTAATGCGATGTGCCATCAGGTGCATTAACTTGAATGTATATATGTGCCATCAGGTGCATTAACTTGAATGTATATATCTTCATAAATGGAACATATACAAATGATATTTGAAATGATTAATAGTCTCCCATGTAGTAAATATTTAAGAGTTGAATTAGTATACACTCCAGTATGAAATAATTTTATACAGACATCCAATAATGTATTGTCATATCATTTAATGAATATGACACCTCATGCATTTTAAATTCATTAATTGATGTGTCAATAAATCATTGAATGACTGTGTAAAATAACTTTACATTAACTCAATATTTAACAACACTAATAAATTCTTGTAGAAAATTTTTCTTTTATAACATCGATCCTCTTAGTATTGAGGATACAAATATAAATTAATGAAAAATTATCATTGAAAAACTATTTATTACATAAAAACAATAAATAATTTTTTAATAAAAAAATTATTTTCAATATTCTTAGCTCCAGTCTAAGATTAATATTATCATTTTTTTTAAAAAAAAAAATATAAGATATATCCAACAGTAAGGACCACCCCTATTCTAAAAGTTAATTATCCTCGCAATTATATTTGTGAAAAATTTCAATAAAATTTAGAAAATGATAAAATATAGTCTTAAACAAAATTTATGATGTAACCAACAGAAGTTGGTTCAAGTAGTATATACTTGATTCCGGTATCAAGTTCAAATCCTACTGAGAGAAATAGTTTCACATGTATGAATGTTCTCGACTCAAATAGGATACCTGTAGTTTAAAAAAAAAAATTATAACGTGAATATTTCAATTCTTTCGAAGTTGTCACTTAAAAGAAAATTTCACTCAAACTAGCTCACTTTTAATTTTTTAGTCTTAATTATAGATAACACATGGGGACAATATTGACTTAATCACAATTAAAAATACTCATTTAATCTTAAAAGTTTATTTAGTAGAGACCGAAGAACATAAAATATCCTTCTACAATTTCAATCTATATTACCAATTAGTTACAATCATATGATTTATCACTCTTAATTTAAGTATTATATCGCAATTATATTTATAATGTGTTCATTTGTCCGCTTGTCATAATCATGTGGAATCGGATTCTCATATTTTGTGTGATTGTGTCTTCGTGACTGAAATTTGGGATTGCATTTTTGGCCGTGAGAGGCGCTGCTTGAAAATGGGCGCTCCCATTGCCTCTTGGATATTTTCTAGCATGTTGGTTTGCAGACCGTGCATCAAAGTGGTGTTCCTTATAGCTTGTTGTTTGGTATCACTTGTTGGTTAATTTGGAAGTATAGAAATGTTGTTATCTTTCAAGACTCGATCTGGATCCTATTCAGGTTGTTAATCATATTTGGGCTACTGCTCGTGATTTCTTGTGGCTACGGGCTGCCAGGTGCCTGCTGTTTCTTCTTAGAAGTGCATTAGCAAGGATGTGGGTTGGGAGCCTAATGTGAACCTTGAGGTTCTATTTTTTAGGACCTTAGAAATTTCTGAATAAAACAACACTTTTCTTGACAAACAATTTTTCTTTTCTTTTCAATACTTTTCTTTTGCTATTTTCTTTTCTTTTTCTTTCTTTGAATTTTCGAGAACATAAACTAAAATAAGATAGTAGAATAACAAACTCTAACCTTGCCAAAAAATGATATTCAACCTTGAATACTTGAAAAATAAATCACTTATAATTCAAGCAATACGTATTAGGAAAATAGGTTTTTTGAACAAAATAGAAGAAATTGGAAATATAGAAGGAATAGAAGTTGGACATCACACCTTCAAGACTTGAAAGATAAGCCCTTGAAGATACACATAAGGTGAAGAACCTTTGATAATTTTCAACTCTTGCCTAGCAAGAAATTTAGAGAAAATCACTTTCACGTCTAAGGATAAACTTTGCATAAAACATCCAAATTTCTTGCATGGCTTGCATGCTCCTTAAATAGCCTCACACACACCATGTATGACTCTTAGTATTCAGCCAATTACAATAAAAAGAAATAAAATGCTTAATAAAATAATTAAACTATGCCTAAACTCCTATGTAGCCGCCCCCCACTATTACACCCTTGTGGTTAGTCATCAAATCCCTTAATTAGTTAACATAATTCAGCCAAATGAAACCTTCATTGGCGGCCCATATTAACCCCATTTAACTCAGCAAAAATGTTACAAAGTGAATGAAAATAACCTACAATAACCATGTGTTGGCCACTCCCATAATGGTCTTCATCCTCCCAATTTATCACATGTTGGCCACCTTTTTAATGATCATGAATTAGTCTTTTTATGCACATGTTGGAAGCCCACAATTAGGTTGATAAATCAGCCAAGTTCATCACATGTTGGCCGCAAAATGAGAGCCCAAGGTAACTCCCAACAAGTGCTTCAATTTGTAACCCCCATTTCATTAATTCATTGTCTCCTTGTAATCATTTCTGCTTCAATTCTTTAAATTCTATTTTGTAACCAACCAGCCGCTTGATGATACATTTGTAACAACTACAATGTTTATTGAAAATAATAAATAAAGAAATTCAATCAGCCACAACTCCCTTTGGCCGCCCACCTTTTGGAATTAAAATAACTGGATTTGATTAAAACCATGTCACCATTTTTTTTTTTAATTTTACCCGGTTGGATTCACATCAGAGCCTCCTAAGGATGGTTGGGTTAAATGGAACCTCGATGGTTCAGGTTTGTGCACAAGGTGCTTTTGTTGATGTTCTTCATAACAACTTGGGCAGATGGATTACAAGTGTGACTCGAATATTGGTCAAGCTACGATCACTGAAGCGGAGCTGTGGGCCTTCAAGGATGCTACTCATGTGTCTCTTTTGAGAGGTGATTCTTGTATTTGGTTTGAGAGTGATTCCAGCATTGCTGTTAATTTTGTTATTCATGGTGTTCCTTTTAATCATCCCTGCTTTCGGAATGATATTGCTAGATTTGAGAGGGTCCATATCAGTCATATTCTTCGTGAAGGAAATGCTGTGGTGGATGGTCTTGCTGGGATGGGTCACTCTTTTCCCTTGGGTCTCATATCATCTTGGCCGATCCCCCTCCTTCTATTTCTGTTTTAGTTTTAGCTGATGTTGCTGCTGGTACTTGTTTTCCTAGATTGTGTTTTGTTTAGTGGGGCTTAGTCCCCTCCATTCTAAAAAAAAAATATCAATTGTTTAATTTTATATTTATTTTCTAAAAAATTAAATTCGACAATCATTATATGGATCATTCAGTAAATTTACATCAAACATTATTTGATGTACTACATTATAATTATCTTTGAGAATAAATTGCTTCATCTTCTCTTCTATATATATAAAAAATTTTCTCTATTTTAAAAATTTATGCAAAGTCCGCCCCCTTATATATTTTATACAAATATTATACTTAATTTAATTCTCAATAATTCACCTCACCAAACTGCTAGTCAATTATACACTTCATCGCAAACACAAAATATGCCTCATGATATTTATGAAAATCCCATTTGCACAAGATATTTGTAATTAAGAATTTGTCATCCCCATTGATTAATCATATAGCTAGAAAGATATAAATAACTACAATTAAATAATTAACAAAATAACTAACCTAACATAATTTACAATTAAGTACTATATTATAATTAAGTACAAAAGTCATTGCTGAATATATTATATATATATATATATATATATATATTTATTTACGGGACCATGGATACACTCATGACATGTGCTCGAGTCAAATATGATCTTTATGGATAGTAAATTTTTTCCTCTAAATATTTAATCAGTACTCCAACTTGAGATTACTAATTAACTTGAAATAGTTATTTATAAATTGCCCCACTGTTGCTGTTCATTAATTGCTTAATACATTGCAGCAGGGGACGGATCTATTTAGGCCATTGTGGGGGCAATTGCCCCCACTAAGATTTAATTTTTTCTTATATATATATATATATATGAAATATGTCCCCAACATTATTATCATTCTTTGTCACTTAACTTTTTACTCAGAAATAGTAAGAGATTATTAGACATCAAGGAGAAGATCATTTAGTATTTTTAAAATATGAAATCTCTTAGAAAATATTTATGATATATGTTTATACTTTTAATAAAACCATATTTATTAATATATACATGTTGCCCCACAACTTTAAATTTTGGATCCCTCACTGCATTGCAGTCACATGCTCCTTACTCGGGTTTTACATTACAGAATTTTCACTAATTCGTCCACCTAACTGTTTTCCTCTTCCACTAATGTACTCCATCTACCTCCCACTCAATATTCCCATTTATATTTTATCTCACATCGGGTTGTCAATATATAATGGTGGTAGCAACAGTGCAACACAACCTTCTATATATTTATTGACTCCTCTCTCTTGTAAGGGAAAAAATATTAAGTGCACACTTTCATGATAATAATTAATTTAATCATATAGAACAAATATATAATCTGTATTAATTTAGATAAAATAATATTAACTATTCAATGCACGCACGATTATATAATCAAATTGTTATCTTTCACATATCTCTCTCTAGTACATATACAAAAGAAGGCCTTGTTTTCGCCTCCCTTGAGTGGTTGGTTATTAATATTATTGCTACGGCCATTATTTTTGTTCATTTACTTCATTCGGTCCCATCTTTGGTTGTTGCTGTCTTCTTGGTGGTACTGGTAGCCTTGATCTTTCTCCCTTTCTTTGTCTGTTTCTTATTTTATATTTTACCTTTTAAAAACCGATTTTTTCAGTTTTCTTAACCAGGTAGATCTAAATGTTAGTTTGGTGCATTATATAGTCATTTTTTTTTTGGTCGAAGCATTATATAGTCATTGTCATCGCACTAAATTATCCCATTTTCTATTGCATCATTCCTATTTAAGGCCCATTCCTTGTAATGTATTATTGACTCTAGCGGGTTATGCAATCAAGCCCACTTCATAAGTAGTGAAGAACCAGGACCAACCCATCTATATGAATCAGTGAATCACCAAGCCCAGTAGACAAAAATAATGAAAAAAAAAAGGTCCAACCCATATCTATGGATCACCAAATCAGGCAAACATCAAGTTCCCTTTATTTTATTTTACTGTTCAACATCCCTTTTGAATTTTCAACTAATTGTAACTTTTTGTTGACCAAAAAAGCATCCGTATTTTCTCTAGTATTCAGCCAAATTTAACTATGAAATAACTACGGATAACTTGAAAATCAAAATTCCGTTGTTATTCCATTACACAACACGAAACACCCTTGTTATATTGGGATATACCGCATATTTGGCCACATAACTGGTATTCGTGGCATTATATTAGATTTAAATGATTTAATTTTATGACACCACGACCTATAGTGTCCGGGAAGCACGGGAAAAAGAGTAGTGACTGATCAAAAGAATAAATAAAAAAGATGTGGAGTATAAATAATGTAATGAAAGAATATAATAAGAAGACGACAGAAAGCATAAGAGCCAGAGTTTTCAGTTTACGGACACAAGGATAATGAAACACAGTGCGTGTTAAAGCAGAAGAAAATTACTACCTTCTCTTGCATAAATTCATTTGTGACAAAATTTTGCATTGGATTCTTTCTATTTTTTCTTCCTCTTACTTCGTCTCCTTGTTTCTTGTCCTAGATACCCATGTCTACACTTGTGCGATATTCTTTATTGTTGGCCTTTAATTATATGTCATTTGAAGCTTCACCATATTATGGGCCCTGATTTCTTCTTCCCTCCCCTCTCTCTAATATAGTTTTTTTTTCACTTATAAATTATAAGTACCTTTGATTTAGTGGCGGATCTTGAACCAAATGTTTGGGTGCCAAAATAAGATTTAGTGTATAAAATAAATATTATATATATATATATCTAATTTTAAGGTTCAATATTAACTCAATATTAAATATATAAAATGAGAGTTAAATATATTTTTTTGCCACTATCATATAGCGAAATTGGATTTTTGGTTTCTCTTTTATTTATTTCTTTAATTTTAGTTCACTATTGTTTTAAACCATATGTTTTTAGATATCATTATTAACTATGCTTTGTTAAATCATATTTACAGTTCTCTTGCAATTTGCGTTGGGCTAAATTCCACCGGAAATTTCTTGTGATTTTTTTCATCAGTAAAAACATGTACCTAATTTCCCAATAAAAACACCAATTTTTTATGAAAAATGTTGTAAAAATTTTCTATTTTCCTGCAAAAAAAAAGAATCATAGGAAAATTTCTGTAAATTTTAAAATATATAAAAATATTTTCTATGAATTTGAAATTCCCATAAAATTCTGTCGAAAAATCCATAAGGAAATATGAAAGAAATAGTACTACATCATCATTTAATGAAACATAATTAATGGGGTAGTTTTTAAAAATAAAGGAGTAAAATCAAATAGAAAATAAATGAGAGACCAAAACACCCAAATTTCTGTATAGTTTCATGGATTAAAAACATATTTAATTTAACCTAAATATAATATAAAGAAAATTATTAAAATCACATTTAAGACATGAGAGGCTTCTATGTTCTCCGAGAGTGTGTTTATGAGTTTAGAAGGAAGGAAGAAAAATTAGAGAAGAAATGGAGGAGAGGAAGAGGGAAGACTTTATAAGACACATTTAGAGTATTAAACTTTCAAACACAAGGGGAAAATGATTTCCAATATGTTCACCTCTTCTCTCCCTTTCCCTCTAAAAATCAACTTGCAAATATATCCTAATAGGTTTAAAATTATAGTTGAGAAGAAGAAACTTACAAAAAATATTTGGAATTTAAGGGTATTGTGGATATTGTAAAATGTATAATTTTAATAAGAGTTTAATATATATATATATACTGTCAGTGTAAAGAAATTTTACACAGATATCTAATGATGTGTTGCCACATCATTTATTGAATTTAATAACACATGAGGTGTCATATTCATTAAATGATGTGGCGATACATCATTGGATATCTGTATAAAATTTCTTTACACTGATTATGTATATCAATTAAATCCCTTTAGTAATTACATAATATGTGTATACAATTTTTTTAAAAAAAAATTGGGGGAGCCATGGCTCCCCTGTCATTATTAAGATCCGCCACTGGTTTGATTTAATGTTAAAATGTGATAAATTCACATTTTAACACTATAAATAATTGTGTTTAGAAAACTAAATTTGAGTTTGATAACTTTTCAACACTCAATTAAACATATTCTATCACGAGTTGAGGGTTGAAGTATTGATCAAAATATCTGTTATTTTAACTTTCCAAATTCTATTATGCTTTCTAGTTCGCGAGTCTGTTTTAAGTATCCATCTAAAGGTTCACAATAGTATGACTATAATGCCAGCTTGTTACTGAGTTTTGGCAGTACACAAGAGCAATGCTATATAGCTTACAAAAAGGTTTCTTATTTCTGATCTCTGCATTAAATTACAAATTTATGGCAAAACAAAAAAGGTAACATTCCCATGCCGAAAGATTGTTTCACTATCATCTATTTATAATATATTAAAATTAAGACAATATTAAAATTGAGATGTGAGTTGTGTTAATGTTACATCAAATATTTATTGCATTCTAAATTTGTCAAGTCATCAATTTTGGTTAAGGTATCACTTCCTACTATTTCATTTTATCGGATGAAAATCACTTGTCCCATTTATGTGTCTCATTTGCTGTCCCACGAATAATATTTTGACAACTCAATTAAGAAAGACGGGTAAGCTTTTAACGCCGTTACGTTGTAATTGGTATCTCTGTTACACGTTAGTCTCCCCAATATTCCACTCCCCTACAATTTTCATCTTTTTAGTCTTCACTTATCTCTTGCTCTCTCTCCCCTTTATTCTCATCTGAACCATGCTTAATGCAACTATTGTATTTTATTTTTTCCTGCAAGACATAACTTTCCTAACAAGATTTTTCTTTCCAAAACTCTGAAATCTCTCATGAATATATATGTTTGACTGACTAAGTTAGTTTTAACTTTTGATTGATATATCTTTTCCATAAGCCAATTGTCGAGCAAGTGATGTGCACTAAAAGTATTGTTAATGTTGAAGTTTATACTCTGCACTGAAAGCCAATTGTTAATCTTCTTATCTTGGTAACCCATTTGCTTTTTTCCTCAATCTATTAGCCATTTTAACCATCTATATAGCTATATTCTTAAATATCTTTGCAGACGTAATGTTCCCAAGTAATAAAAATTCCTATGGCTTTTACATAATGCATATTGTGTTCCTTGAATCATAGTTAGCTCTGCAAAAACAAAATCTTCCTCTGTTTCTTCAAAATAAAGACATTACTGAAGCTTTTTATTCTTCATTTCCAATGCAAAAATGGTATAATGTTATTCATGAAGTGATTGGTAGTAGGAAATTTTCCACGGCAAAATATGGATACACGTTTATTTCATCATTTTTCATATGCACACACTAGCCATGAATCCAGTTTGTAGGAGATAAGCAGAAAAAACTTTTTCATGCATATACACCTAAGCATAAACTTGATTGATATGCTTCTCACATGATAAAAAAATTAACGAAAAAAAAAACCATAATGGGCTTGATAGCAAAGCTTGATGACAATGATTAGCTAGAAAAGATGAAATCTTGGCTCAAATCATAAAGAGAGAGGTGTCGTGAAGAGGCGAAATTACAAGGGAGTGATAATAGGAGATAAACGCTTAACAGAAATGTGAATAATAGCATGCCGACATTAAAAGCTGATTTGTCTTTCTTAGCTGAATTGTCAAAATATTATTCGTGGGACAGGACAAAGACACATAAATGGGACAGCATATTTTCGTCCCATTTTATCATCTCATTTTTTGAAACTTTCCTATACTACTTACTCTTTCACCACAACTATATATATTCTTAATTACCATAAATAAAATCTATTGTTACATAATCAATGTTACAAACTCTTAATTACCATGAATAAGGTCTAATTGCTACATAAATAAAAAAGTTTGTGTCAATTATAAAAGTTATTTGAAGCGGAAGGAGTATCACTTTCCACCACTAGGCGCATGAACCTTAAATTTCATGTCAAATATGGTGCGAGATTCTCCTATGTAAAAAAAAATCTTATAGATGTTACAGGTACTATATTTGAGTAGACACATTTTTACAATTACTCTATATTCAAGAAGCTATAGAGGTAGGTATCAAAATTTTTACTTTGTTAAAAATTAAAGGTAATTTGCTTTCAAAAAAATATCTTCCATTTTTATTTCCTATTTTTTTAGTTTTAATTAAAAAATATTAACTTAATTTTTTTTTTCATTTTATACATGTAACATAGTTTATAAAAAAACAGAGAAACCGATATAAATTTATCTTTCAATATCTATTGTATAAAAGTTTGAAGACGAGAAAAAAAAATAGTGTCATAGTTTTATAATCAAAATTAGAAAATTTTTTTATAATTAAAGCTAAAGAAAATATAAAAAACAAAAAATGTTTTATAAAAATAAAAAATGTTTTCATACTCTATCTATTAATATGATAATATTAGTTGTTATTATTATTATCATTATTATTATATTTTGACATACTTAATTTTACTGAATTTTAAACAAAATTCTAAAACAAATTTATTCACCTGCACAATGATAGCATAAATTTAATTATAATTATAATAAAAATAAACTCAGTCACAGGTATAACAAGGATATAAACGACGTCAGCTTAGACCCAGCCACAGTTGATTTGCCTTCTTATAAATGCTATAGCAACAGGAAAAATTGGAATCCGACACATAGCAGGTTTTGCAAGCAGCTGTCAAGACCAGACCATTCTCCACATAGTTTAGATCAAATGTGGATGCTGTTGTTAATTTGACCATACATTCCACTTTCTTTCCCCTCGCCCTTTCCATCCATCTCTGTATAATTAGTGAGTCTCAAAGTGGTTAATGTGAGGACAACGGATGCTAATCCATTTATTTATTTTAAAGAAAATATCACCATCCTTTCAATCAAATCTTGAATACCACCCAGCACGTGAATCAGTTGGTAAGGGGCTGTTCCAGCTTAACCAGTGGAGAGCTCTGGGAATGCAACTGTGTTAAATACTCGGAGGGAGAGCTTTGCCGCTCATAGAGGTCCTATCCGGCTTAAGATTACCCCGTGGAGGAGATATGTGTTCTTCCAACAAAAAAAATATTGAATACCTATTTTGAACCATAAAAGAAGACATAAACACACTTGAGAGTGAATTAATCAATAAAATAACATGTAGGATGAAGACTAGTACTCTGTCTGGCCTCTCATTATTAAACAATCAACCCCTTGCTTTTAGCCTTTCATACATGTCTTCACGTGAGATGTTGAGGAAAAGTTTCTGAGCCGAATTAGCATATTTAATTAGGTGAATCTAAAAGTTTATATTTACTCTTGTCTACTAAACCTTACATAACCTTTTTTTTATACACACAACGAACCTAAATCATTAAATTCATTTGATTTTCGTAAAAATTTTCTCCAAGGTGAGGGGCTATTTGTATTTGATATTGTCCCCACCTTACGGAGCTCTTATTTATAATAATGGGGTTGGAGAAATCTTATAGAATCACCCGTATAGCGTTAGGCAAGCCCAACAAAAACAGGACCCACAATCTACTTTTACATTGTTTTGATTAAATGACTTTTAGCTACTAAAAGTTTTATCCAACTTCAAAGATCATGTCTCAATTCCCAGATACTAAGCTTTCTGAATCCTCAACTTAACACTAAAAAGGAAGAGGATGTTGGAGTGTTTTGATCACAAAGAGCGGGAGAATAACCCACTACTAACATTACTTTTCTGACAAAACATCTTTAAAAAGCATATAAGACAAAAGAATTAAGTCAAAGGCTTAGGAGGGAAAGATTTCCCCAAACAGTGTCTTGTAGAATTGATTATGGTGAGAAGAGATAAGAGTGTAGGAACAGTGAAGTAAAGAAGGCCCGGTACAACTACAACTGCCAGGTTCAGGGGTTCCTTGGAGTAGCATTAAAGACACAGTTTCAGATCTTCACTCACACATCACCAGCACCACCCAAATGACAAATTTTCTTTTTTACTAATGGAACAAAAAGGAAAGAAGCTTTTATAAGAGGAAAGCTGCATTGATGTCTTGATGACTTTTAGTTGGAAGAAAATGGGTTGTGGTTCTGAGCTTCTTACCATGATCTTCATCATCACCCTCTTCATGCTCCTATCATCACAAAGAACCCACATTTTGACTCTGCGTGATCTAATGAATGCTGCAGGAAGCTTCCACGTTCATAGCCTACCAGAGATGTATTTCATGGAGGAGAATGAAAAGGAAAATGAATACAAGATTAAGAAAATCTCAGGATTGGATGAGAATGAAGAGAAACAAGCTTTTATAGTGGAAAAGTTTAGATCTTTGCTTGGACTAAAGAGTTTCCACACCAGGGTACCATCCAATGGAGGAGATTCTGAGTTTCTCTCACCAGCACCTTCTCCATCACCCATCATTGAAGCTGAGGCACCAGCTCCTGCTCCGGTAATTCACCTCCATCCTCATTCCCGTCATCCACGACATCACACTCATTGGAATCTTCCACCTAACAAAACTCATCATAAAGATAGAGGCAGAGCTAAGAGAATACTAGTAGCTGTTCTTGTTTCTGTGGGTGTTGCTGCATTAGTTGGTGCTTTTGGGTTAATCTTGGTCTGCAGGAAATTCATGAAACAGAAAAAGAAACCCAAAAGGACAATGCCTCTGTGTACCAAGAACAGAGGAACTGGAGGTGCTTATCAAAATTCATCAAACAAGGTGAGTTTAAACTCAGGACTAGATCTGTTTTATCTTGATGCTTTAGGTGAAGATATAGAACAACAGGCTTGCAGCTTGAAAAAGCCTTGCAAGAATAGTTCAGATGATGATAATGTTAGCAGTTCTTCCACTAAGGAAATTGTGTCTGTTCATGAGGATGTGGAATTAGTGAAACGTGAGGCTGAATCTGTTGATTGCAACTCTTCTTCTGGGGATAAAATTATCCCTGAAGATTGCCATTCATCAGATAATGAAAGTTTTCATTCCTTTGTTGATTCACAATCAAACATTAGACTTTCAAATGCTTCTGCTGGTAGCTTGAGTGACACACACTCTATGTCCCCTCAAAATTCAAGTTCATTAGCAAACCAATTTCCTAGTTCCCCTAAAAAATCAATCACAAACACACAACCTCACCAACCATCATGTAGTCCAAAACATGAAGAGCAAGAAGAGGCTGAGGTCTCTTTCCAATGTCCAAAAACCTCCACTTCTACATCCACTTCCCCTCCTCCACCCCCTCCACCACCACCTCCACCCCTGCAAATGCCACTGTTTTCTTTGCATTCTCTTACTACTTCATCTAGAGTTTCCTCTCAATCCCCACTTTCATTGACATCTCATAATTTGTCATCTCCAACAGACACTTTCTCAGGATCAAATCAAAGTCCAGAAATAGAGTTGCTTTCTCCACCTCAATCTAACCCAACAAAATCTCCTGCCAACATTCCCCCACCACCATGTCCACCTCCATTTCTACAAGGCAATAGCAACAGTGCCAAAACCCCACCTCCACCACCATCTCAACTCCCTCAATTTACCCCATTAGGTAAAGATGGTGCACCATTGCCAAAACTCAAACCACTGCATTGGGACAAAGTAAGAGCTGCACCAAATCGCACAATGGTTTGGGATAAGCTACGATCAAGCTCATTCGAGTAAGTTCAACACCATTAGTAATAGCAATTTTTCAAAACTTCTTTATTTTTTCCCCCATTTTAAGCATATTATTAATTTTAATCAGGTTGGATGAGGAAATGATTGAGTCACTTTTTGGCTACAATTTACAAAATTCAATCAAGAATGATGAAACAAAGAGTAAAACACCGTCTCCAAGCAAGCATGTACTTGAGCCAAAACGGCTGCAGAACATAACAATACTCTCAAAAGCTCTGAATGCGACATCTGAACAAGTATGCGAGGTCTTAATGCAAGGTAAATAAAACCCCTCAATTATGCACACTTGCTATAGTTAAAAGGTCCTCCCCAATTATGTTCAAAGCGCATTTGTCATAAATATGGTGGAAACAAAACAATTTGTCCCATAATCACGAGATAAAGTATAACTTTAACTCAAAAGCAATAATGTAATAATAATTTTTGTTATGACTATGAAGTAAAATAGCACACCGACTTTGACTTGTAGCATTGGAAGATGCATGTACTTTTTATATCATATTGTGAAGACAGTTAATGTTGTCTTAAAGATCTTATTAAATCGTTTTAAAAACCAGGAAAGGGCTTGTCTTTGCAACAACTAGAGGCATTGGTGAAAATGGTACCTACCAAGGAAGAAGAGTCTAAGCTCTCCAATTATAAAGGCGACATCAATGAATTGGGGTCCGCCGAAAAGTTTGTCAGGGTAATGCTTGGCGTGCCATTTGCCTTTCAAAGAGTTGAAGGAATGCTTTATAGAGAGACTTTTGATGATGAAGTTGTTCACCTCAGGAACTCATTTTCAATGCTTGAGGTTGGCACAAAACCAAAAATTTATACCTTTATTTTGTCCCATTGCAAGCAAAAACATTAATAATAACTGAACTTTATGAGTTAATTCTCACACTAACACATACACTGTCTTATTATGTCTCACCAGGAAGCATGCAAGGAACTAAGATCAAGTAGGCTCTTCTTGAAATTACTAGAAGCAGTGCTGAAAACAGGAAACCGTATGAATGTTGGAACAATCAGGGGAGGTGCTAGAGCATTTAAACTTGATGCACTTCTCAAGCTTGCGGATGTTAAGGGAACTGATGGGAAAACCACCTTACTCCATTTTGTTGTTCAGGAGATTGTTCGTGCAGAAGGGATTAGAGTTTCAGATAGCATAATGGGGAAAATCAGCCAGAAAAGTAGTAACAATAAGAACAGAACAGAGGAAGAGAAGGAAGAAGATTACAGAAGGATGGGATTAGAACTAGTTTCTGGTCTGAGCACTGAGTTATACAATGTAAAGAAGACAGCTACAATTGACTTAGATGTACTTGCAAGCTCTGTGTCAAACCTATCAGATGGAGTGGCTAGGCTGCAACATCTAGTGGAGAAGGAGTTGCATGAGGATGAAGGAAGCCACAACTTTGTACATTCTATGAAGTCGTTCTTGAACTATGCAGATGCAAACCTGAAGGAGTTGCAAGGAGATGAAGATAGAGTCCTAGCTCGTGTGAAAGAAATCACAGAGTATTTTCATGGGGTTGTAAGCAAAGAGGATGCAAACCCACTTCGGATCTTTGTGATAGTGAGAGACTTTCTGGGCATGTTAGATAATGTGTGTAAAGAGCTTAGAAGGTCTAAAGCTTCCCGGACCCCAAACCCTCTTGCTCCTTTCAGATAGATTATTAGATTTAACACTGTCTCGTGTGTTCATAGGAATTGAAATTGAAATTTTCAAACAAATTGAGTGTAACTTTATTTTGGTTTTTATGGATTTTTGGAATATGTGGTTTTTTTTATTCTTTGACTTTCATCTTAGAGTGCTATTAGATACTAATAGTGGAATGCTCCGTGTGGTTTCAAATATGGTTATCCCAACGCTTTAGTTTCCATACTTGTGTATGAAAAAACAAAACAAGAGAATAAAAAAACTTTACATTCTATTTTGTATTAAATTTAATTTAATAACATATGAAGTATTACATTTCATATTATTGAAGGATTGTCACATCCTCCTTTTTCTTTCCTTTGGAAAAAAAAGAACGGCTTTATGTCTAAGATGATGAATTTTGAATAATAGCAACATCATCTTTAGAGTTATCTTTGTTATTTTCTAAATTTATTCCCTTTATTAGTACCATTTGAATATTAGGTTAATTATTTGTTGGTTTTAATACTATTAGTAAAAGAAAAATTATTAGTAATATTTACATAAACATATTAATAGTACCATCTTAATTAGGATAAATATTATTATTAATAAATAAATTATTATTATAAGTTACTGTTAGTTATGACTTAGGAATGAGTTTGTTATTCTGTTAGGTTTTTATTTCAGTTAGGTTAGTTAATCATTGCTCTCTAAGTTGCCTATATATAGTATCTTGTTGTATAGAAAAAAGGTAGAGAATAAGTGAGAACGATTTGCTGAGAACCATCTGAAGTACCTACTGAAGGTGTAACCTATCTGAAGCTGATTGTCTGAAATAAGAAGAAACGTGTTTTTCTCTTGCATATTTCCTTTTCTCTCTTCGTGTTCTTTGATTCTTTTTCTTTTAAGCTTTCGATTGGTCGTTCTTACCCAACAAGTGGCGCCGTCTGTGGGGAGAAAGTTAAAAGGAAAGATAATCAAGAATGGAAACGAAGTTTGATATTGAGAAGTTCTCTGGAGCAAATGACTTTGGGCTGTGGAAAATCAAGATGGAGGCTATCTTGATACAGCAAGGATGCGAGGAAGCGTTGAAGGGGGAGGCGAACATGTCATCATCTTTAACGCAGGCAGAGAAAAAGAATATGGTAGACAAGGCAAGGAGTGCAATCGTTCTGTGTCTTGGTGATAAGACACTCAGAGAGGTGGCGAAGGAGAAAACAGCTGCAGGTATGTGGACAAAGCTGGAATCTTTATACATGACAAAGTCTTTGGCTCATAGACTCTGTCTGAAGCAACAACTTTACTCGTTCAAGATGGTGGTGTCAAGAACGATTGAAGAGCAGTTGGCAGTTTTCAGCAAGATTGTTGATGATCTTGAAAACATTGGTGTGAAGCTTGAAGATGAGGACAAGGCCGTTATTGTTCTGAATTCTTTACCTAAGACCTTTGAACATTTCAGAGATGCTTTACTGTACGGGAAAAATCAGATGATTACTCTAGAGGAGGTTGTGACCTCAGTTCGAACCAAAGAGTTGCAGAAGCTTCAAGATTCGAAAGGTGTAGAGGAGGTTCCCTCTGGTCTAGTTACAGTGAAGGGCAAGGGAAAGAAGTCAGAAAACAAAGGGAAGAAGGCAAAGACTGAAGGCAAGAAGCAGATCAAATGTTACAAGTGTCAGAAGTTGGGTCATATCAAGAAGCATTGTCCTGAGAAAGATGCACAGGAGCCTAGGATACAAGAAACTGCGGGTGTTGCAGAGGCTTCTGAAGGATATGAATCTGCAGGTGTTTTGGTAGCTTCGTCTGAAGACTCTCTAAAGAGTTGGGTCATGGATTCAGGGTGTACCTATCACACGTGTCCTGTGAAAGATTACTTTGAGACCTTAGAACTGAAGGAGTATGGATCTGTACTTCTTGGGAACAACAAAGCTTGCAAGGTGCAGGGCATTGGGGCAATCAGACTGGGGATGTTTGATAACAGAGAGATGTTGCTGCAGGATGTGAGGTATGTTCCAGAGCTCAAAAGGAACCTTATGTCCATTAGCATGTTTGATGTTATGGGGTATTCCACTAAGGTGGAGGGTGGAATGATGAAGGTGTCCAATAGAGCATCCATAGTTGCTAAGGGGAGAAGAAGTAATGGGTTGTACATTCTGGAAGGATCAACTGTCATTGCACACGCATTAGTTGCAAGTCAGTCAATGGTAGACAAGACTAAACTATGGCACCTACATTTGGGCCATGTTAGTGAGAAAGACTTGGTGGAGTTGGAGAAGCAACAACTGTTGATGGGTGATAAGCTTCAGAAGTTGGATTTCTGTGACCAATGTGTTTTGCGTAAGTCTCATAGAGTGCAGTTTGGGACAGGTAAACACACTTCCAGCAGACCTTTTGAATATGCACATGCAGATCTGTGGGGTCCATCAAGGACTCAGACACATGGTGGAGGGTCTTACTTTCTGAGCATTATTGATGACTTCTCAAGAAGGGTATGGACTTACATTCTGAGAAACAAGACTAAGACATTTTAGAAGTTCAGAGAATGGCATACTCAAATAGCTAATCAGCAGGGGACCAAGCTGAAGGTACTGAGAACAGACAATGGGTTGAAATTTGTTTCAGATGAGTTTAACAGTTTTTGCAGGAACCAGGGAATCAAAAGGCATAAAACTGTGGTAAGGACTCCTCAACAAAATGGACTTGCTGAAAGGATGAACAGGACCATTCTGGAGAGAGTCAAATGCATGCTTTTGGGAGCAGAGATGCCTAAGATCTTCTGGGGAGAAGCTGTAAACACTGTTGTGTACCTGATTAACAGGTGCCCTTCGTCTACTTTGGGGTACAAGACACCTATGGGAGTTTGGAGTGGAAAACCAACTGATTACTCTAATCTGAGGGTGTTTGGGGCTTTGGCATATGCACTTGTCAAGCAGGATAAGCTGGAGGCACGAGCTGAGAAGTGTATCTTCCTTGGATACGCTGAAGGAGTCAAGGGATATAGGCTATGGAGGTTTGAACCTAAACCTTCAAAGCTTATTATCAGCAGGGATGTAACATTTGATGAGACGAGAATGAGAATGCTTGGTGGAGACTCTGAAAATGGGAGGGAGAAAGCTTACATTGAGATGGAGGCATCTACGAGCAAACTCAGGGAGGATCATCTGAAGACTTCAGAAGGTTCTACTTCAGAAGATACTTCAGCAGGTACATCAGATGATACTCCAGCAGGTTCAGACTTCAGAAGGTCTGAAGACTTCAGAAGGTCAGAACGGCTGTGAATGGCTATCAGCTAACTCGTGATAGAGAAAGGAGGGTTCCAAAACCTACCAAAAGGTTTGGACATGTTGACCTTATCTGCTATGCTCTTAGTATGGCTGAAGAGATATAAGGTTCAGATGAACCAAGAAACTTCAGAGAGGCACAGGAGAGTTCAGAGAGACAACAATGTCAACGTGCCATGGAGGAGGAACTTGATTCGCTGAAGAAGAACAACACATGGAGACTTGTAGACTTACCCGAGGCACACAAGGTAATCAGATGCAAGTGGGTCTTTAAGAAGAAAGACGAGATTCCTGGTGTTGAGAAAGCGAGGTTCAAGGCAAGGCTTGTGGCTAAGGGATTTACATAGATTGAGGGTGTGGATTATAATGAGATATTCTCACCAGTTGTGAAGCACTGTTCTATCAGGATCTTGATGTCAATTGTAAACCAGTTTGTTTTGCACCTGGAGCAATTGGATGTCAAGACAACCTTTCTGCACGGAGATCTGGATGAAACCATTTATATGGAACAACCAGAGGGATTTGCTGAGGATCAGAGAGTGTGTCTACTTCAAAAATCATTGTATGGTCTGAAACAGAGCCCAAGGTAGTGGTATAAGAAGTTTGATGATTTTCTGATGAGAATGGACTTCAGCAGGTGTAGTTATGACAGTTGTGTCTACATTTTAAGAGAAGAGCAAGACATTTTGTACCTGCTTTTGTATGTAGATGATATCCTGGTGGCTAGCCGTAACAAGCACATGATCAATCAGCTCAAGACAAGGTTAAATTCAGAATTTGAGATGAAGGATCTTGGAGTGGCCAAACGCATACTTGGCATTGATATAGTAAGAGATGAGTCAAAGGGTGTACTGCGTCTAACTCAGCAGGCCTATCTGAGGAAGGTTGTGAAGAGGTTTAGGATGCATAAATCTAAACCTGTGGGCACACCCTTAGGACACCACATGAAGCTCTCAAGGAGTCAAGCTCCTAATTCAGAAGATGAAAGGAGGAAGATGAATGATGTTCCTTATTCTAGTGGAGTTGGAAGCATCATGTATGGGATGGTCTGTACTAGACCAGACTTGGCTCATGCTGTGAGTGTTGTCAGCAGGTTCATGGGAGACCCTGGACAAGCACATTGGGAGTCTCTGAAGTGGATCCTCAGATACCTGAATGGAACTCTGGATTCAGGATTGCTATATCAGAAGAAACGGTACCTCTCAGAAGGTGGAGCTGCAATTGAAGGGTTCGTTGATGCAGACTATGCAGGGTGTGTGGATACACGAAAATCCTTATCAGGGTATGTGTTTACTCTATTTGAAACTGCAGTGAGTTGGAAGGCAAACCTTCAATCAGTGGTAGCACTGTCTACAACAGAGGCTGAGTATATTGCGTTGTCTGAAGGAGTGAAGGAAGGTCTGTGGTTGAAAGGCATGTTGAATGAGTTGGGAATCGAACATGAGTGTGTTCAGATTCATTGTGATAGTCAGAGTGCTATTCACTTGGCCAATCATCAGATGTACCATGAAAGGACCAAGCACATTGATGTGAAGTTTCACTTTATCAGAGAAGTGGTTGAAACAGGGGCAGTAAGGATTGTGAAGATCGCTTCTGAAGATAATCCTGCTGATATGTTGACCAAAACACTACCAAGATGCAAGTTTGAGAGATGCTTAAACTTGGTGGGCTTCGTCTGAATGATGTCATTCCAAAGTCAAGGTGGAGATTGTTAGTTATGACTTAGGAATGAGTTTGTTATTCTGTTAGGTTGTTATTTCAGTTAGGTTAGTTAATCATTGCTCTCTAAGCTGCCTATATATAGTATCTTGCTGTATAGAAAAAAAGGTAGAGAATAAGTGAGAACGATTTGCTGAGAACCATCCGAAGTACCTACTGAAGGTGTAACCTATCTGAAGCTGATTGTCTGAAATAAGAAGAAACGTGTTTTTCTCTTGCATATTTCCTTTTCTCTCTTCTTGTTCTTTGAGTCTTTTTCTTTTAAGCTTTCGATTGGTCGTTCTTACCCAACAGTTACAAAACATAAATAGATTATATAAATATTTATATTAATGTGTGTATTAATTATTATTATTATTATTATTATTATTGAGTTAATTAGGATGATAAAGTTATTATATTACTTATTATAGTTATTATTAGAAATATAATGTTTTGTTAATATTCAACAAATTAGTTATATAAGTTATTATTGTTACTATTAATATAATTAGAGTGAGTAAATAAATTCGATATAATCTCTCTCACACACATATGTAGTCCTATATATATATATATATATCTTAATTAATCAAATTAAATATATGTACTTATTTATGTAAAGTTATAAAAAATATTTTTTTATTAGATTAGATTACTTAGATTTAAGGATTTTTTAAGGTTGCTTAATCTTTTAATAACAAAAAATGACTAGAGGTCTCAAAAGTTGTTAATTTTAGATTCATTAGCAACTAGTCTAGTCAAGTTTTCCAATGATATTTTATTTGAGTTGCTCAAGGAGAGCTCAAATTCATGAGCTCCAGCTCAAGTGATCAATAATCAATAATTCCTTATATATGATACCCTTTTTTTACCAAAATAATAAACTACGTACCTCTCTTCCTATAATTATTTTGAGTTAACCAAAATCTCTTGTAATACAATACAATGAAAAATAATTTTTAAAAAAGTTTTCATCTAATGCAATGCAATGGAATATAATGTAATACAATGAAAAAATTTCATTTTGTAAAATGATTTCATCTAATACAGTGGAATGGAATCTAATACAATACAATGAAAAATAATTTCATAAAAGGTTTTCATCTAATGCAATAAAATAACGGAAAATAATTTTATAAAATGTTTTCATCTAATGCAATGTAATGAGAAATAATTTCGTAAAAGGTTTTCATTTAATGCAATGTAATGGAATATGATGTAATACAATGAAAAATAATTTCGTAAAAAGGTTTTCATCTAATACAACGCAATAATGGAAAATCATTTTGTAAAAAGGTTTTCTTCTAATACAACACAATAATGGAAAATCATTTCGTAAAAGGTTATCCTCTATTGCAATGCGTTCGAAAGTAACTCGTAAAAGATTTTCATCTAATGCAATGCAATAGAAAATAATTTCCTAAGTGTTTTTCATATGAGGCAATAAATGGAAAATAATTTCATAAATGATTTTCATCTAATGCAATGCAATGAAAAATAATTTTATAAAAGCTTTTCATCTAATTCTTTGTAATGGAAAATAATTTCATAAATGGATTTAATTTAATATAATGCAATAAAAAATAATTTCGTAAAAAATTTTCATCTAATGCAATGTAATGGAATCTAATGCAATATATGTAACATCCTAAGATTTACCGTCTTTTTCTTAAAATAATAAAACATTTAAGAGGGTTTTAATTAAATTAAAAATAGGAAGGCATAAAGGCAATCCCCACCTCCCTTGTTTGTTTGAAATGTCCTATTGTTATACAGGGGGGCTTTGAGGTCGATTTGATTTGTTTACCAATTAAGTGGCATAAAAATTATTTTGGGCATGAACTGGTTGTCCCACAATCAGATCATGCTGGATTGTTTTAACAAAGAATTTGTTTTTCCTAATCTTCCTTTTCCTTCGAGTGAGAAGCCATCATATTTATTTTCCAGTGTAACTCAGATTTCCGAATGTCTGTCTTATGGGAGTTAGTGTTTTATTTTGCTACTTTCCTCAACTGTAGAGTCTAAGTCTGTAATGTCCTAATTCCCAGAATTAAGGAATTATGCTCATTGGAAGCATAAGTCCGAATTTAGAGAATTATTTTTCGCGTCATTAATAATATCAGAAACAATAAATCCAACATGTATAATCCAATACAAGGTTCCATGTGAACTTGTCCTGTGAATACAAAACCGATATCTAAGTCATGGATATTACAATACATGTGTTCTGACAAAGCGGAAGTAAAAGACACACACGTACTAAATATCCATCAAAATGCACAAGTCTCCACAAACTATACAATCATTACAACTAAATTATAAGCAAAATAGAGGCCTTCAGCCCAAATAATTCTCTAATCCCTGATTAACATACAAATCCTCAGCAACCCGCTCGTGGATCTAAAACATAAACCCACGAAGGGGTGAGACTAATGCCTCAGTGAGAAAAGCAGTGCATACAAATATATTAAACATTAAAAGTCATGGCAAAATGTAGAACATGATATTCATAAATCTAGAAACCACGACATAATTTAGCATGACATGAACATGAGCTACTTTTCCCGCAGTAGGAATCTTTTCACTTAACATGTAGTTAGACTGAGCTCAGACTACAAGGGATATCGCCCTTGGGGACATTACGTCGCCACCGTTACCATGACGACCGAAACCTAGTTTTACATAAATCTTGATTGGTCCAAGACCCGTGATGGCCGAAGCCTTAACATAAATCTTTCACTTGAAATCTTAAGTGACTTGATTTGTGAACATAAAGAGATAAACTTGAAACATTAAACACGAGTCATGAAATATTGGAGGTCTCCCTAACCTAGGGTTTCCCTTAATAACAACAAACCATAGCTATCCACTCAGTACCAAAACATAAGCAAGCAAATAGTTCAAACACACACCAATAGAAGGGGAGGAACAATATTAGGGCTCATACATAGTTTACAAGTAGGGGGTGTTGTGGGTCACCTAAAAGGAGCTAGAAGGAAGAAGATGAAAGTGGGGGAGAGTTGAATGGTGGAACTCTTGACCTTGGGAGCCTTCCTTCAAGCTTCAAAGGGACTTCTCTCTCTAGGATCCTTCTCTCTCTCTCTCTCTAAGGTTTTGAGGATGTGTAATAAATGAGGAGGAGTTAGGGCTTTTTATTTTAAAAAACCGAATTCGCGTATCCTCGCTCAAGCGTTGAGCGATACGGTCTAAAAATCCCTATTTTCGTATTTTCGCCTAGGCGAGAAGCCTCTCTCTTGGGCGAAAATACCCTAGAGAGTAACCTTTGTCTGGACAATTCTCGCTCAGGCGAGATGACTCTCGCTTGGGCGAAAATCTTCTAGAGAGCTCATAAAATCACCCCTGTTTTCGCTTGAGCGAGGGCCTCCTCCCCCAAGCGAATTTATCAGAACTCAATTTCTACATTTTTGCTGTAATTCTCGCTCAAGCGAGAACCCCTCGCTTGAGCGAGAACACCAGGATTGAAATTCCTAGTTTTCTCTCCTTAATTCTTCCTTCCTAATTCCTTTTCTTAATTTCCTATTAATTACTCTTGTTCCCCTATATTAAGACCCTAATTCTTGGGATGTTACAAAGTCTGACTTGAGTAGTGTAGTTACGGTTAGGGAGTTCTAGGATGTTTTCCTAGTGAGGTAACCACCTTACCTCCGGACCGAGAGGTTGAGTTTTCAATAGACCTTGTGTCGGGCACATGCCCTATCTCCAAAGCCCCCTATAGAATGTCACCCTTAGAGTTAACTTGAGAAACAACTAGAGGAAGTAATTGAGAAGAAGTTCATCAGACCTAGTGTGTCACCTTGGGGAGCACCAGTGCTCTTGGTTAAAAAGAAAAATGGGAGTATGAGATTGTGTGTAGACTTTAGGCATTTAAATAAGGTAACCATTAAAAACAAGTATCCTTTACCTAGGATAGATGACCTATTAGACCAACTTAGGGGAGCGTCAATTTTCTCTAAGATAGACTTGAGGTTGAGCTATCATCAAATCAAAATAAAAAGTGAGGATATTCCCAAAACTGCCTTTAGAACTAGATACAAGCGCTATGAGTACTTGGTGATGCATCTTGGCTTAATCAATGCTCCTGCCGTGTTCATGGATTACATGAACCAAATTTTTCGGCCCTACCTAGATAAGTTTGCTGTCGTGTTCATCGATGACATCCTTATTTACTCCCGAACCTTAGAAGAACATAAGCAACATCTTAGGATTGTGCTAGGGGTCTTGAGGGAGAAGAAACTCTTTGCCAATCCTAAGAAATGTGAGTTTTGGTTTAGATTGATAGAGTCCATTTTCTAGGCCACGTCATCTCCAAGGAAGGGGTGCCTACAGACCTAGTAAGATAGAGGTTGTAGTGGAGTGGGAGAGACCTAAGTCCATCACTGAGGTCAGAAGTTTTCTAGGTTTAGTCGGTTACTACCGGAGATTCATTAAGGGGTTCTCCCAATTAGCCTTGCCCCTCACTCGGTTGACCCGCAAGGGTCATGCTTTTGTGTGGGATGAGAAGTGTGAGAAGAGTTTCTTAGAACTCAAGGAGAGGTTGACTACCACCCCTGTCTTAGTGTTATCAGACCTGTCTAAACCCTTTGAGGTTTATAGTGATGCATCAGGAAAGAGTTTAGGCTCTGTGTTGATGCAGGAGAGGAGAGTGGTGGCCTATGCCTTTAGGCAACTTAGACCCCATGAAGAGAACTACCTCATCCATGACCTAGAATTAGCAGTTGTGGTTTTTGCCCTCAAAATTTGGAGGCATTACCTATATGGAGTGAAGTTTGAGGTCTTTAGTGATCATAAAAGTCTTAAGTATCTCTTTGATCAGAAAGAGCTCGACATGAGGCAGAAGAGATGGATGGAGTTCTTGAAAGATTATGATTTTGAGTTGAAGTACCATCCGAGCAAGGCCAATGTGGTCGACGCCCCGAGTAGGAAATCTTTGCATGTATCATCTATGATGGTGCATGAGATTGAGCTTTTGGAGGAGTTTAGGAACCTTAGGTTGGATGTGAGCATAGAGGAGGACTTTAGGCTTTGCAGATTAGAGGTCACCAATGAGTTGAGGATTCGAGTTAAGGAAGCCCATACATTAGATTTAGACCTTTAGGCTCGAAAGGGGTAGCCGGGTTTCACCGAGTCAGGGGATGGGATGATTCTCTTCCAAGGAAGAGTCTGTGTCCTTAAGGGGGTAGTCTTAGTCAGGACATTTTAGAGGAGGCCCATAGGAGCAAGTTCACGGTGCATCCTGGGATTACCAAGATGTACCAGGACTTGAAGAGTATGTTTAGGTGGGATGGCATGAAGAATGAGGTAGCATAGTATGTTTCTAGGTGTTTAGTGTGCCAACAAGTTAAAATAGAACATCGGAAATCCTCAAGAACACTCCTACCCCTAGAAATACCTGAGTGGAAATGGGAGGCCATAGTTATGGATTTTGTGATTGTTGAGACAAGCTCATTCCCTAAGAGTTTTAATGATATCAAACTTTAAGAGAACATGCATGAGCTCTTGGTGCATCTAAGATTCATTTGTTATACTAACCGTGTGTTAAGAATGTGCAGCCTTTTAGACTATGCTTTGTAGGCCTTGGTACTAAGGAATAAAGTCAGGTACAAGTATCAGCTGACACTCAAGATAAATATGAAAGCTAGAGTAAAGCTAAAGCAACAACGTCACATTGTGCCGTCATCTCAAAAGCTTCGGACTAAGCATGACAAAGAAGCACTTTGAAGCATAAAGCTGAGCACAAGACAAAACAAGAAGTTAAGCTGAGACTGAACATGCTCAAACTCACAAATGAGACTGAGACTGAGACTCACCACCTAAGACTGAGACTCAGATCCATGTACTCAGACGTAAAAGCATCAGAAGCATGTCAACGCAAGTACGCTGACACATTGTGCATGAGCGCTAACACACTCCACAAGGAGTGCTGACGTGTCCGTTAACCCCTATGCCGACACGTCCTTCTCACTTGTATGTGGCAGCCATTGTGTAAATTGATTAGTTTTATAATTGATTTTATTAATTAAAAGCGTTTGAAAAATAAAATCAAAATCAAAGAAAGTAGGAAATCATATTTGGGTGCTATGTCTCTTTCCCGAATTACAATTCTTCGTCTTCTCCAACCAACCCTGAGAGTTTGCCCTACAATGCCAACGCATTTGAGTTTGCGTCTTTCCAAATTCCAACTGTGAGTTCGCGACTACGACTTCTGGGTGGATTATGTCATATCAGTGGCTGCCAAGTTTCGAAGGAAGTTTCTAGAACTTCAGTTCTAAACTTTTTGAGGTTGATCTTAGCTCTAACAAACTGCATGAGACTATTCCTTTCATTCCAAAGTATGCAAGTTATTTGGACCACTCAAACAACAGATTAAGCTCTGTCATTCCACCAAATAATGGAAATCACCTCCCTTTCATACGTTTTATGTTACTTTCAAACAATAGCTTTCCTTTCAAGGACCAATCCATGAATCCTTATGCAATGCTTCTAGTCTTCGCCTGCTAGACCTCTCATACTACAACTTTGTTGGGATGATTCCCAAGTGTTTTGCAGCATTGAGTAGTAGCACTCTCAAGATTTTAAATTTTGGTGGAAACAAGCTCCAAGGTTATATTCCGGATACTTTTCCAACTTCATGTGCACTAAGGTTTTTGGAGAAGACGCAAACTCAAACGCGTTGGCGTTGTAGGGCAAATTTGGTTGGAGATGACGGAGAATTGTAATTTGGGAAATGCAATGAAAAATAAGTTCATAAAAGATTTCATTTGGATACAAAGCAATGAAAAATAAGTTCGTAAATGATTTCGTAACACATGCAAAGACAATGAAAAGTAAGTTCGTAAATTGTTTTCTAATGGATGCAATGCAAAAAAAAATAAGTTCGTAAATGATTTCGTAATAGATGTAATGCAAAGAAAAATAAGTTCGTAAAGGGTTTCATATAGATGCAATGCAATGAAAAATAAGTTCATAAATGATTTTGTAATGTATGCAATGCAATGAAAAATAAGTTCGTAAAACATGCAATGCAAAGAAAAATAAGTTCGTAAAGGGTTTAATATGGATAGAATACAAAGAAAAATAAGTTCGTAAATTGTTTTGCAATGGATGCAATGCAATGAAAAATAAGTCCATAAATGATTTCCTAACGCATGCAATACAATAAAAAGTAAGTTCGTAAATTGAATTTTAATAGATGCAATGCAAAGAAAAATAAATTCGTAAAGGATTTAATATAGATGCAATGCAGTGAAAAATAAGTTCGTAAATGATTTTGTAATGCATGCAATGCAATGAAAAATAAGTTTGTAAAGGGTTTCATATGGATGGAATACAATGAAAAATAAGTTCATAAATTCTTTTCCAATAGATGCAATGCAATGAAAAATAAGTTCATAAAGGATTTCATTTGGATGCAGTGCAATAAAAATAAGTTCGTAAATTGTCTTCCAATGCAAGCAAGACAATGAAAAATAAGTTCATGAATAATTTCGTAATGCATGCACAAATAAGTTCGTAAATGATTTCGTAATGCATGCAATGTAATGAAAAATATGTTCGTGAATGATTTCGTAATGCATGCAATGCAATGAAAAGTAAGTTTGTAAATGATTTTCTAATGGATGCAATGCAAAGAAAAAGAAGTTCGTAAATGATTTCGTAATGCATGCAATGCAATGAAAAATTAATTTGTAAAGGGTTTCATATGGATGCAATGCAATAAAATATAAGTTCGTAAATGATTTTGTAATACATGCAATGCAATGAAAAATAAGTTCGTAAAAAATTTCGTAAAGCATGCAATGCAAAGAAAAAAAAGTTCATAAAGGGTTCCATATGGATGTAATGCAATAAAAAAAAAGTTCGTGAATGATTTCGTAATGCATGCAATGCAATGAAAAATAAGTTCGTCAATGATTTCGTAAAGCATGCAACACAAAGAAAAATAAGTTAGTAAAGGGTTTCATATGGATGCAATGCATTGAAAAATAAGTTCGTAAATGATTTCGTAATTGATGCAATGCAATGAAAAATAAATTCATAAATGGATGCTGTGCAAGGACGAATAAATTCGTAAAAGGTTTCACATGGATGCAATGCAAGGAAAAATAAGTTCGTAAAGCATGCAATGCAAAGAAAAATAAGTTCGTAAAAGTTTCATGAGGATGCAATGCAATGAAAAAAAGTTCGTAAATGATTTCGTAATGCATGCAATGTAATGATAAATAAGTTCGTAAAGGGTTTCATATCGATGCAATGCAAGGACAATTAAGTTCGTAAAGAGTTTCATATGGATGCAATGCAATGAAAAATAAGTTCGTAAATAATTTCTTAACGGATGCAATGCAATGAAAAATAAGTTTGTAAAGGGTTTCATATGGATGCAATGCAAGAAAAAATAAGTTCGTAAATGATTTCGTAAAACATGAAATTCAAAGAAAAATAAGTTCGTAAAAGGGTTTCATATGGATGCAACACAATGAAAAATAAAATCGTAAATGATTTCATATGGATGTAATGCAAGGAAAAATAAGTTCGTAAAGGATTTCGTAAAGCATGCAATGCAAAGAAAAATAAGTTCGTAAAGTGTTTCATGAGGATGCAATGCAATGAAAAGAAAGTTCGTAAATGATTTCGTAATGCATGCAATGCAAAAATAAGTTCGTAAATGATTTCGTAATGCATGCAATGCATTGAAAAATAAGTTTGTAATAGATGCAATGCAATGAAAAATAAGTTCGTAAATGATTTCGTAATGCATGCAATGCAAAGAAAAATAAGTTCGTAAAGGGTTTCATATAGATGCAATTAAAGGAAAAATAATTTCGTAAAGAGTTTCATATGGATGCAATGCAATGAAAAATAAGTTCGTAAATGATTTCGTAATACATCCAATGTAAAGAAAAATAAGTTTGTAAAGGGTTTCATATGGATGTAATGCAAGGAAAAGTAAGTTCGTAAATGATTTTATATGGATGCAATGCAATGAAAAATAACTTTGTGAATGATTTCGTAAAGCATGCAATGCAAAGAAAAATAAGTTTGTAAAGGGTTTCATATGGATGCAATGCATTGAAAAATAAGTTCGTAAATGATTTCGTAAAACATGCAATGCAATGAAAAATAAGTTCGTAAAGGGTTTGATATGGATGCAATGCATTGAAAAATAAGTTCGTTAATGATTTCATAATGGATGCAATGCAATGAAAAATAAGTTCGTAAATGTTTTAATAATGCATGCAATGCAAAGAAAAATAAGTTCGTAAAGGGTTTCATATGGATACAATGCAATGAAAAAAAAGTTCGCAATGCTTGCAATGCAATGAAAAATAAGTTCATAAAGGATTTCGCAAAACATGAAATGCAAAGAAAAATAAGTTCGTAAATGATATATGCAATGCAATGAAAAATAAGTTCGTAAATGATTTTTTATTGCATGCAATCCAAGAAAAAATAAGTTGGTAAAGAGTTTCATATGGATGCAATGTAATGAAAAAAGTTCGTAAATAATTTCGTAATGGATGCAATGCAATGAAAAAAAAGTTCGTAAAGGGTTTCACAAGGATGCAATGCAAGGAAAAATAAGTTCGTAAAGGGTTTCACGTGGATGCAATGTAATGCAAAATAAGTTCGTAATGATTTCGTAATGCATCCAATGCAAGGAAAAAATAAGTTAGTAAAGGGTTTCATATGGATGCAATGCAATGAAAAATAAGTTCGTAAATGATTTCATAAAGCATGCAATGCAAATAAAATACATTCGTAAAGGGTTTCATATGGATGCAATGAACTGAAAAATAAATTCGTAAATGATTTCATAATGGATGCAATGCAATGAAAAATAAGTTCGTAAATGGTTTCATATGGATGCAGTGCAAGGAAAAAATAAGTTCGTAAAAGGTTTCATATAGATGCAATGCAATGAAAAATAAGTTCGTAAATGATTTCGTAAAACATGCAATGCAAAGAAAAATAAGTTCGTATGCAATGAAAAAAAAGTTCGTAAATAATTTCGTAATGTATGGAATCCAATGAAAAATGAGTTCATAAAGGGTTTCATATGGATGCAATGCATTGAAAAATAAGTTCGTAAATGATTTTGTAATGGATGCAATGCAATGAAAAGTAAGTTCGTAAAGAGTTTCATATGGATGCAACGCAAGAAAAAATAAGTTCGTAAAATGTTTCATATGGATGCAATGCAAATAAAATAAGTTCGTAAATGATTTCGTAACGGATGAAATGTAATGAAAAATAAGTTCGTAAATGATTTCGTAATGCATGCAATGTAAGGAAAAATAAGTTCGTAAAGGGTTTCACATGGATGCAATGCAATGAAAAATAATTTCAAAAATGTTTTCGTAAAACATGCAATGTAAAGAAAAATAAGTTCCTAAAGGGTTTCATATGGATGCAATGCAATGAAAAGAAGTTCGTAAATGATTTCGTAATGCATGCAATGCAAAGAAAAATAAGTTCGTAAAGGGTTTCATATGGATGCAATTAAAGGAAAAATAAGTTTGTAAAGAGTTTCATATGGATGCAATGCAATGAAAAATAAGTTCATAAATGATTTCTCAATGCATCCAATGCAAAGAAAAATAAGTTCGTAAAGGATTGCATATGGATGCAATGCAAGGAAAACTAAGTTCGTAAAGGGTTTCATATGGATGCACGACAATGAAAAATAAGTTCGTAATTGATTTCGTAAAGCATTCAATGCAAAGAAAAATAAGTTCGTAAAGGGTTTCACATGGATGCAATGCAAAGAAAAATAAGTTCGTAAAGGGTTTAATATGGATGCAATGCATTGAAAAATAAGTTCGTAAATGATTTCGTAATGGATGCAATGCAATGAATAATAAGCTCGAAAATGATTTCAAAATGCATGCAATGCAAAGAAAAATAAGTTCGTAAAGGGTTTCATCTGGATGCAATGCAATGAAAAAAAATTCGTAAAGCTTGCAATGCAATGAAAAATACGTTCATAAAGAATTTCGTAAAACATGAAATGCAAAGAAAAATAAGTTCGTGAATGATATATGCAATGCAATGAAAAATAAGTTCGTAAATTATTTCGTAATGCATGCAATGCAAGGAAAAATAAGTTCGTAAAGCGTTTCATATGGATGCAATGTAATGAAAAAAAATTCGTAAACAATTTCGTAATGGATGCAATGCAATGAAAAATAAGATCGTAAAGGGTTTTATAAAAATGCAACGCAAGGAAAAATAAGTTCGTAAATGGTTTCATGTGGATGCAATGTAATGAAAAATAAGATCGTAAATGGTTTCGTAATGCATCCAATGCAAGGAAAAATAAGTTCGTAAAGGGTTTCATATGGATGCAAGGCATTGAAAAATAAGTTCGTAAATGATTTTATAATGGATGCAATGCAATAAAAAATAAGTTTGTAAAGGGTTTCATATGAATGCAATGCAAGGAAAAATAAGTTCGTAAAGGGTTTCATATGGATGCAATGCAATGAAAAATAAGTTTGTAAATGATTTCATATAGATGTAATGCATGTAATGCAACGAAAAATAAGTTCGTAAAGGGTTTCATATGGATGCATTGTAAAGAAAAAAAGTTCGTAAATAATTTCGTAATCAATGCAATGCAATGAAAAATAAGTTCGTAAATGATTTCGTAATTCATGCAATGCAAAGAAAAATAAGTTCGTAAATGGTTTGGTATAGATGCAATTTAAGGAAAAATAAGTTCGTAAAGAGTTTGATATGGATGTAATGCAATGAAAAATTAGTTCTTAAATGATTTCGTAATACATCCAATCCAAAGAAAAATAAGTTCGTAATGCATGTAATGCAACGAAAAATAAGTTCGTAAAGGGTTTCATATGGATGCAATGCAATGAAAAATAAGTTCGTAAAGGGTTTGATAAGGATGCAATGCAAGGAAAAATAAGTTCATAAAGGGTTTCATGTGGATTCAATGTAATGATAAATAAGTTCGTAAAGGGTTTCATATGGATGCAATGCAATGAAAAATAAGTTCATAAAGGGTTTGATATGGATGCAATACACTGAAAAATAAGTTCGTAAATAATTTCGTAATGGATACAATGCAACGAAAAATAAGTTCGTAAAGGGTTTCATATGAATGTAGTGCAAGGAAAAAATAAGTTCGTAAAAGGTTTCATATGGATGCAATGCAAGCAAAAATAAGTTCGTAAATTATTTCGTAAAACATGCAATGCAAAGAAAAATAAGTTCGTAAATGATTTCTTAATGCATGCAATGAAAAAATAAGTTCGTAAACGATTTTATATGGATGTAATGCAAGGAAAAATAAGATCGTAAACGATTTTGTTAAGCATGCAATGCAAAGAAACATAAGTTCGTAAAGTGTTTCATGAGGATGCAATGCAATAAAGAAAAAGTTCGTAAATGATTTCTTAATACATGCAATGCAAAAATAAGTTCGTAAATGATTTCGTAATGCATGCAATGCATTGAAAAATAAGTTCGTAATAGATGCAATGAAATGAAAAATAAGTTCGTAAATGATTTCGTAATTCATGCAATGCAAAGAAAAATAAGTTCGTAAATGGTTTGATATGAGCGCAATTTAAGGAAAAATAAGTTCGTAAAGAGTTTCATATGGATGCAATGCAATGAAAAATAAGTTCGTAAAAGGTTTCATATGGATGCAATGTAAGGAAAAGTAAGTTCGTAAATGATTTTATATGGATGCAATGCAATGAAAAATAAATTCGTAAATGATTTCGTAAAGCATGCAATGCAAAGAAAAATAAGTTTGTAAAGGGTTTCATATAAATGCAATGCATTGACAAACAAGTTCGTAAATGATTTCGTAAAGTATGCAATGCAACGAAAATAAGTTCGTAAAGAGTTTGATATGGATGCAATGCATTGAAAAATAAGTTCATAAATGATTTCGTAATGGATGCAATGCATTGAAAAATAAGTTCGTAAATGATTTCATAATGCATGCAATGCAAAGAAAAATAAGTTCGTAAAGGGTTTCATATGGATGCAATGCAATGAAAAAAAGTTCGTAATGCTTACATTGCAATGAAAAATAAGTACATAAAGAATTTCGTAAAACATGAAATGCAAAGAAAATAAGTGCGTAAATGATATATGCAATGCAGTGAAAAATAAGTTCGTAAATGATTTCGTAATGCATGCAATGCAACGAAAAATAAGTTCGTAAAGGGTTTCATATGGATGCAATGTAACGAAAAAAATTTCGTAAATAATTTCGTAATCAATGCAATGCAATGAAAAATAAGTTCGTAAAGGGTTTCATAATGATGCAATGCAAGGAAAAATAACTTCGTAAAGGGTTTCATGTGGTACACTGAAAAATAAGTTCGTAAATGATTTCATAATGGATGCAATGCAATGAAAAATAAGTTCGTAAAGGGTTTCATATGCATGCAATGAAAAATAAGTTCGTAAAGGGTTTGATATGGATGCAATACACTGAAAAATAAGTTCATAAATGATTTCATAATTGATGCAATGCAATGAAAAATAAGTTCGTAAAGGGTTTCATATGAATGCAGTGCAAGGAAAAAATAAGTTCGTAAAGGGTTTGATATGGATGCAATACACTGAAAAATAAGTTCGTAAATGATTTCGTAATGGAAGCAATGCAATGAAAAATAAGTTCGTAAAGGGTTTCATGAGGATGCAGTGCAATGAAAAAAAAATTTGTAAATGATTTCGTAGTGCATGCAATGCAATGGAAAATAAGTTCGTAAAGGGTTTCATATGGATGCAATGCAAGAAAAAATAAGTTCGTAAAGGGTATCATATGGATGCAATGCAATGAAAAATAAGTTCGTAAATGATTTTATATGGATGTAATGCAAGGGAAAAATAAGTTCGTAAACGATTTCGTAAAGCATGCAATGCAAAAAAAAATAAGTTCGTAAAGTGTTATATGAGGATGCAATGCAATGAAAAAAAAGTTCGTAAATGATTTCTTAATGCATGCAATGCAAAAATAAGTTCGTAAATGATTTCGTAATGCATGCAATGCATTGAAAAATAAGTTCGTAATAGATGCAATGCAATGAAAAATAAGTTCGTAAATGATTTCGCAATTGATGCAATGCAACAAAAAATAAGTTCGTAAAGGGTTTGATATGGATGCAATTTAAGGAAAAATAAGTTCGTAAAGAGTTTCATACGGATGCAATGCAATGAAAAATAAGTTCGTAAAGGGTTTAATATGGATGCAATGCAAGGAAAAGTAAGTTCGTAAATGACTTTTTATGGATGCAATACAATGAAAAATGAGTTCGTAAATGATTTCGTAAAGCATGCAATGCAAAGAAAAATAAGTTCGTAAATGATTTCATATGGATGCAATGCATTAACAAATAAGTTCGTAAATGATTTCGTAAATCATGCAATGCAACGAAAAATAAGTTCGTAAAGGGTTTGATATGGATGCAATGCATTGAAAAATAAGTTCGTAAATGATTTCATAATTCATGCAATGCAAAGAAAAATAAGTTCGTAAAGGGTTTCATATGGATGCAATGTAATGCAATGAAAAAAAGTTCGTAATGCTTATGTTGCAATGAAAAATAAGTTCATAAAGGATTTCGTAAAACATGAAATGCAAAGAAAAATAAGTCTGTAAATGATATATGCAATGCAATGAAAAAAATGTTCGTAAAGGGTTTCACATGGATGCAATGCAAGGAAAAATAAGTTCGTAAAGAGTTTCATATGGATGCAATGCAATGAAAAATAAGTTCGTAAATGATTTTACATGGATGTAATGCAAGGAAAAATAAGTTCGTAAACGATTTCGTTAAGCATTCAATGGAAAGAAAAATAAGTTCGTAAAGTGTTTCATGAGGATGGAATGCAATGAAAAAAAAGTTCGTAAATGATTTCTTAATGCATGCAATGCAAAAATAAGTTCGTAAATGATTTCGTAATGCATGCAATGCATTGAAAAATAAGTTCGTAATAGATGCAATGCAATGAAAAATAAGTTCGTAAATGATTTCGTAATTCATGCAATGCAAAGAAAAATAAGTTAGTAAATGATTTCGTAAACATGAAATGCAAAGAAAAATAATTTCATAAAGGGTTTCATACAGATGCGATGCAATGAAAGAAAAAGTTCATAAATGATTTCGTAATGGATGCAATACGAATAAAAATAAATTCGTAAAGGGTTTCATATGGATGCAATGCAAGGAAAACTAAGTTCGTAAAGGGTTTCATATGGATGCACGACAATGAAAAATAAGTTCGTAATTGATTTCGTAAAGCATTCAATGCAAAGAAAAATAAGTTCGTAAAGGGTTTCACATGGATGCAATGCAAAGAAAAATAAGTTCGTAAAGGGTTTAATATGGATGCAATGCATTGAAAAATAAGTTCGTAAATGATTTCGTAATGGATGCAATGCAATGAATAATAAGCTCGAAAATGATTTCAAAATGCATGCAATGCAAAGAAAAATAAGTTCGTAAATGATTTTGTAATGCAAGCAATGCAAGGAAAAATAAGTTCGAAAATGATTTCGTAAAACATGCAATGCAAAGAAAAATAAGTTCGTAAAGGGTTTCATATGGATGCAATGTAATAAAAAATAAGTTCGTAAATGATTTCGTAATGCATGCAATTCAAATAAAAATAAGTTCGTAAAAGGTTTCATTCGGATGCAATGCATTGAAAAACAAGTTCGTAAATGTTTTCATAATGGATGCAATTTAATGAAAAATGAGTTCGTAAAGGGTTTCGTATGGATGCAATGCAAGGAAAATTAAGTTCGTATAGGGTTTCATATGGATGCACTGTAATGAAAAATAAGTTCGTAAAGTGTTTCATGAGGATGCAATGCAATGAAAAAAGTTCGTAAATGATTTATTAATGCATGCAATGCAAAAATAAGTTCGTAAATGATTTCGTAATGCATGCAATGTATTGAAAAATAAGTTCATAATAGATGCAATGCAATGAAAAATAAGTTCGTAAATGATTTCGTAATTTATGCAATGCAAAGAAAATAAGTTCGTAAATGGTTTGATATGGATGCAATTTAAGGAATAATAAGTTCGTAAGAGTTTCATATGGATGCAATGCAATGAAAAATAAGTTCGTAAAGGGTTTCATATGGATGCAATATAAGGAAAATAAGTTCGTAAATGATTTTATATGGATGCAATGCAATGAAAAATAAATTCGTAAATTATTTCGTAAAGCATGCAATGCAAAGAAAATAAGTTTGTAAATGGTTTCATATGGATGCAATGCATTGACAAATAAGTTCGTAAATGATTTCGTAAAGTATGCAATGCAACGAAAAATAAGTTCGTACATGGTTTGATATGGATGTAATGTATTGAAAAATAAGTTTGTAAATGATTTCGTAATGGATGCAATGCAATGAAAATAAGTTCGTAAATGATTTCATAATGCATGCAATGCAAAGAAAAATAAGTTCGTAAAGGGTTTCATATGGATGCAATGCAATGAAAAAAGTTCGTAATGCTTACATTGCAATAAAAAATAAGTTCATAAGAATTTCGTGAAACATGAAATGCAAAGAAAAATAAGTGCGTAAATGATATATGCAATGCAATGAAAAATAAGTTCGTAAATGATTTCGTAATGCATGTAATGCAACGAAAAATAAGTTCGTAAAGGGATTCATATGGATGCAATGTAATGAAAAAAAGTTCGTAAATAATTTCGTAATCAATGCAATGCAATGCAATGAAAAATAAGTTCGTAAAGGGTTTCATAAGGATGCAATGCAAGGAAAAATAAGTTCGTAAAGGGTTTAATATGGATGCAATGCAAGGAAAACTAAGTTCGTAAATGATTTTATATGAATGCAATGCAATGAAAAATAAATTCGTAAATGATTTCGTAAAGCATGCAATGCAAAGAAAATAAGTTTGTAAAGGACTTATATAGATGCAATGCATTAACAAATAAGTTCGTAAATGATTTCGTAAAGCATGTAATGCAACGAAAAATAAGTTCGTAAAGGGTTTGATATGGATGCAATGCATTGAAAAATAAGTTCGTAAATGATTTCGTAATGGATGCAATACAATGAAAAATAAGTTCGCAAATGATTTCATAATGCATGCAATGCAAAGAAAAATAAGTTCGTAAAGGGTTTCATATGGATGCAATGTAATGCAATGAAAAAAAGTTCGTAATGCTTACGTTGCCATGAAAAATAAGTTCATAAAGGATTTCGTAAAACATGAAATGCAAAGAAAAATAAGTCCGTAAATGATATATGCAATGCAATGAAAAATAAGTTCGTAAAGGGTTTCACATGGATGCAATGCAAGGAAAAATAAGTTCGTAAAGAGTTTCATATGGATGCAATGCAATGAAAAATAAGTTCGTAAATGATTTTATATGGATGTAATGCAAGGAAAAATAAGTTCGTAAACGATTTCGTTAAGCATGCAATGCAAAGAAAAATAAGTTCGTAAAGTGTTTCATTAGGATGCAATGCAATGAAAAAAGTTCGTAAATGATTTATTAATGCATGCAATGCAAAAATAAGTTCGTAAATGATTTCGTAATGCATGCAATGCATTGAAAAATAAGTTCGTAATAGATGCAATGCAATGAAAAATAAGTTCGTAAATGATTTCGTAATTCATGCAATGCAAAGAAAAATAAGTTCGTAAATGGTTTGATATGGATGCAATTTAAGGAAAAAAAGTTCGTAAATAATTTCGTAATCAATGCAATGCAATGAAAAATAAGTTCGTAAAGGGTTTCATATGGATGCAATGCAATGAAAAAATAAGTTCGTAAATGGTTTGATATGGATGCAATACACTGAAAAATAAGTTCGTAAATGATTTCGTAATGGATGCAATGCAATGAAAAATAAGTTCGTAAGGGGTTTCATATGAATGCAGTGCAAGAAAAAAATAAGTTCGTAAAGGGTTTGATATGGATGCAATACACTAAAAAATAAGTTCGTAATGATTTCGTAATGGTTGCAATGCAATGAAAAATAAGTTCGTAAAGGGTTTCATACAAATGCAGTGCAAGAAAAAAATAAGTTCGTAAAGGGTTTGATATGGATGCAATACACTGAAAAATAAGTTCGTAATGATTTCGTAATGGATGCAATGCAATGAAAAATAAGTTCGTAAAGGGTTACATGAGGATGTAATGCAATGAAAAAATTTCATAAATGATTTTGTAATGCATGCAATGCAATGAAAAATAAGTTCGTAAATGGTTTCATATGGATGCAATGCAAGGAAAAATAAGAAGTTCGTAAAGGGTTTCATATGGATGCAATGCAATGAAAAATAAATTCGTAAATGATTTTATATGGATGTAATGGAAGGAAAAATAAGTTCGTAAACGATTTCGTAAAGCATGCAATGCAAAAAAAATAAGTTCGTAGAGTGTTATATGAGGATGCAAAGCAATGAAAAAAAGTTCGTAAATGATTTCTTAATGCATGCAATGCAAAAATAAGTTCGTAAATGATTTTGTAATGCATGCAATGCATTGTAAAATAAGTTCGTAATAGATGCAATGCAATGAAAAATAAGTTCCTAAATGATTTCGCAATTGATGCAATGCAAAGAAAAATAAGTTCGTAAAAGGTTTGATATGGATGCAATTTAAGGAAAAATAAGTTCGTAGAGAGTTTCATACGGAAGCAATGCAAAGAAAAATAAGTTCGTAAAGGGTTAGATATGGATGCAATTTAAGGAAAAATAAGATCGTAAAGAGTTTCATACGGAAGCAATGCAATGAAAAATAAGTTCGTAAAGGGTTTAATATGGATGCAATGCAAGGAAAAGTAAGTTCGTAAATGATTTTATATGGATGCAATGCAATGAAAAATAAGTTCGTAAATGATTTCGTAAAGCATGCAATGCAAAGAAAAATAAGTTTGTAAAGGGTTTCATATGGATGCAATGCATTAACAAATAAGTTCGTAAATGATTTCGTAAATCATGCAATGCAACGAAAAATAAGTTCGTAAAGGGTTTCATATGGATGCAATGCATTGAAAAATAAGTTCGTAAATAATTTCGTAATGGATGCAATGCAATGAAAAATAAGTTCATAAATGATTTCATAATGCATGCAAAGCAAAGAAAAATAAGTTCGTAAAGGGTTTCATATGGATGCAATGTAATGCAATGAAAAAAAGTTCGTAATGCTTACGTTGCAATGAAAAATAAGTTCATAAAGGATTTCGTAAAACATGAAATGCAAAGAAAAATAAGTCCGTAAATGATATATGCAATGCAATGAAAAAAATGTTCGTAAATGATTTCATAATGCATGCAATGCAATGAAAATAAGTTCGTAAAGGGTTTCACATGGATGCAATGCAAGGAAAAATAAGTTCGTAAAGAGTTTCATATGGATGCAATGCAATGAAAATAAGTTCGTAAATGATTTTATATGGATGTAATGCAAGGAAAAATAAGTTCGTAAACGATTTCGTTAAGCATGCAATGCAAAGAAAAATAAGTTCGTAAAGTGTTTCATGAGGATGGAATGTAATGAAAAATAAGTTCGTAAATGATTTCGTAATGCATGCAATGCATTGAAAAAATAAGTTCGTAATAGATGCAATGAAATGAAAAATAAGTTCGTAAATGCTTTCGTAATTCATGCAATGCAAAGAAAAATAAGTTCGTAAAGGGTTAGATATGGATGCAATTTAAGGAAAAATAAGATCGTAAAGAGTTTCATACGGAAGCAATGCAATGAAAAATAAGTTCGTAAAGGGTTTAATATGGATGCAATGCAAGGAAAAGTAAGTTCGTAAATGATTTTATATGGATGCAATGCAATGAAAAATAAGTTCGTAAATGATTTCGTAAAGCATGCAATGCAAAGAAAAATAAGTTTGTAAAGGGTTTCATATGGATGCAATGCATTAACAAATAAGTTCGTAAATGATTTCGTAAATCATGCAATGCAACGAAAAATAAGTTCGTAAAGGGTTTCATATGGATGCAATGCATTGAAAAATAAGTTCGTAAATGATTTCGTAATGGATGCAATGCAATGAAAAATAAGTTCATAAATGATTTCATAATGCATGCAAAGCAAAGAAAAATAAGTTCGTAAAGGGTTTCATATGGATGCAATGTAATGCAATGAAAAAAAGTTCGTAATGCTTACGTTGTAATGAAAAATAAGTTCATAAAGGATTTCGTAAAACATGAAATGCAAAGAAAAATAAGTCCGTAAATGATATATGCAATGCAATGAAAAAAATGTTCGTAAATGATTTCATAATGCATGCAATGCAATGAAAATAAGTTCGTAAAGGGTTTCACATGGATGCAATGCAAGGAAAATAAGTTCGTAAAGAGTTTCATATGGATGCAATGCAATGAAAATAAGTTCGTAAATGATTTTATATGGATGTAATGCAAGGAAAAATAAGTTCGTAAACGATTTCGTTAAGCATGCAATGCAAAGAAAAATAAGTTCGTAAAGTGTTTCATGAGGATGGAATATAATGAAAAATAAGTTCGTAAATGATTTCGTAATGCATGCAATGCATTGAAAAATAAGTTCGTAATAGATGCAATGAAATGAAAAATAAGTTCGTAAATGCTTTCGTAATTCATGCAATGCAAAGAAAAATAAGTTCGTAAATGATTTCGTAAAACATGAAATGCAAAGAAAAATAATTTCATAAATGAAAGAAAAAGTTCATAAATGATTTCGTAATGGATGCAATACGAATAAAAATAAATTCGTAAAGGGTTTCATATGGATGCAGTGCAAGGAAAAATTAAATTCGTAAAAGGTTTCATATGGATGCAATGCAATGAAAAAAAGTTCGTAAATGATTTCGTAATGCATGCAATGCAATGATAAGTAAGTTCATAAAGGGTTTGATATGGATCAAATGCATTGAAAAATAAGTTCGTAAATGATTTCGTAATGGATGCAATGTAATGAAAAATAAGTTCGTAAAGAGTTTCATATGAATACAATGCAAGAAAAAATAAGTTCGTAAAAGGTTTCATATGGATGCAATGCAAAGAAAAATAAGTTCGTAAAGGGTTTCATATGGATTCAATGCAATAAAAAATAAGTTCGTAAATGATTTCGTAATGCATGCAATTCAAATAAAAATAAGTTCGTAAAGGGTTTCATTCGGATGCAATGCATTGAAAAATAAGTTCGTAAATGTTTTCATAATGGATGCAATGCAATGAAAATAAGTTGGTAAAGGGTTTCATATGGATTCAATGCAAGGAAAATTAAGTTCGTAAAGGGTTTCATATGGATGCACTGCAATGAAAAATAAGTTCGTAAAAGGTTTCGTAATGCATGTAGTGCAATGAAAAATAAGTTCGTAAACGATTTCGTAATTCATGCAATGCAATGAAAAATAAGTTCATAAATGGTTTCATATGGATACAATACATTGAAAAATAAATTGGTAAATGATTTCGTAATCCATGCAATGCAATGAAAAATAAGTTTAAATGGATGCAGTGCAAGGACTAATAAGTTCGTAAAAGGTTTTCATATGAATGCAATGTAATGAAAAATAAGTTCGTAAATGATTTCGAAATACATGCAATACAAAGAAAAATAAGTTCATAAATAATTTCGTAAGGGATGCAAGGAAAAATAAGTTCGTAAACGATTCCATAAAGCATGCAATGGAAAGAAAAATAAGTTCATAAAATGTTTCGTAATGCATGCAATGCAATGAAAAATAAGTTTGTAAGGAATTTCATATGGAAACAATGCAATGAAAAATAAGTTCGAAAACGGGTTTCAAATGGATGCAATGCAATGAAAAATAAGTTCATAAACGATTTCGTAATGCATGCAATGCAAAGAAAAATAAGTTCGTAAATGATTTCGTAATGGATGCAATGCAATGAAAAATAAGTTTGTAAACGGTTTCTTAATGCATGCAATGCAAAGAAAAATAAGTTCGTAAATGGTTTCCTATGGATGCAATGCAAAGAAAAATAATTTCGTGAAGAGTTTCTTATGGATGCAATGCAATGAAAAATAAGTTCGCAAATGATTTCGTAATGCATGTAATGCAAAGAAAAATAAGTTCATAAAGGGTTTCACATGGATGCAATGTAATGAAAAATAAGTTTGTAAAAAATTTCGAAATGTATGCAATACAAATAAAAATAAGTTCATAAATGATTTCGTAATGGATGCAATGCAATAAAAAATAAGTTCATAAATGATTCCATAAAACATGCAATGGAAAGAAAAATAAGTTCGTAAAGGGTTTCGTAATGCATGCAATGCAATGAAAAATAAGTTCGTAAATGATTTCATATGGATGCAATGCAATGAAAAATAAGTTTGTAAACAGTTTCTTAATGCATGTAACGCAAAGAAATATAAGTTCGTAAATGATTTCGTAATGGATGCAATGCAATGAAAAATTAGTTCGTTAAGAGTTTCATATGGATGCAATGCAATGAAAATAAGTTCGTAAATAATTTTGTGCGGATGCAATGCAATGAAAACTATGTTCGTAAAGGGTTTCAAATGGATGCAATGCAATGAAAAATAAATTTGTAAATGATTTTGTAATGCATGCAATGCAAAGAAAAAATTCGTAAACGATTTCGTAATGGATACAATGCAGTGAAAAATAAGTATACGGATGCAATGCAATGAAAAGAATGTTCGTAAATGATGTCATAATTGATGCAATACAATGAACAATAAGTTCGTAAAGGGTTTCATATGGATGCAATATAATAAAAAATAAGTTCTTAAATAATTTCGTAATGCATGCAATGCAAAGAAAAATAAGTTCATAAATGATTTCTAATGGATGCAATGCAATGAAAAATAAGTTCGTAAATGATTTCGTAAAGTATGCAATGCAATGAAAAATAAGTTCGTAAATGATTTCGTAAAGCATGCAATGCAAAGAAAAATAAGTTCGTAAAGGGTTTCATATGGTTGCATATGCAATGAAAAAGAAGTTCGTAAATGATTTCGTAAAGCATGTAATGCAAAGAAAAATAAGTTCGTAAAGGGTTTCATATGGATGCAATGCATTGATAAATAAAGACAAAATGTGGGTATACGATCCTTGAAAAATAAAGAAAGAAGTAAAAATTCATGAAGACACAAGAACAAGTAGTGAACAAGTGTAAGAGGCAAAATATCATACACCTAAGGGGTGGGTGAATGCGCATACCAACAACCCCATTCTAGCAAGAATCAAGCATATTTCAAGCAAGCAGACAAGTGCTGAAAGCAGCAGCAAGGCACCTCGGGCCCGGAGAATAGTTTAGAATCCCAAAATTACACGAAATAAAAAGGAAGTACATGCAATGCAATGAAATATTTTGCCTCGTAAATAGGGCATTATTAAAATAAAAAACTTAACTACTATTAATAAGTTAATATTACTTACTAACTAATTATTAGCTATTTTTAATGGCCTAAAATGGGGGTATTTTTTGGGAGCTAAAGCGAGGGTTTTACCTGCCTTAGAGTTTGGGTCGTCCCATGAGTGCTAAAGACATTTATAAGCATTAATCTTAGTAATGGAAAAAAACATTAATCTTTATATAGATATAATAGAAGCTCATAAGCAATCACATTTAGACCATTTATAAAAAATAGAAACAATATAAAATCATACCTTTATTTGATCATCAACTTAAACTGTTTCATTGGCAATGGTAGATCCAACCTCCAGTGCTCAGACAATGAAAACTAATGATCCCCAAGTATCTTTCATACCATCCACAATGAACAAGTTCCATAATGCACCTTTGATGTCAATCCATGCAACCAAACAACAATCAGATACATACTCGTACCTATATAATTAAACTTCATTTTCAGCAAGTGAACTTAATAGTGATAAAAAGCAAAGTCCAAAACAGAGCAAATGAATAAGCAAAGTTGGTATCTTAAAGCAAGAAAGAAACATCTGGAAAGAGGCGAAAAAATTAATGTGAAAATAGAAAGAATTTTTCAACATATCACACAGATAATATTTTATTAAAAACATAGTTTTTTTGCATAAGGTGAACTTACACAAAGTTAAGTCATTGTTAACTATCTTCTTAATTTCTTATACTTGAGTTATGATGTGCATTTATGAAACAAGCAAAAAATTTGAGTCCTGAAAACAAACAAATAAAAACATAACTGCAAAGGAAACTGAATAATGAAGTTAAATCAAAGTAGCGGTGTTCCAAATGAAAATATTCAATCATAATCTTAATCCAAAAAGTACACAAAACTTCGAAGAGAAGGTAGGATATAATTTACATTCCAGCCAATCAATATGTAGATAGGAAAGGATCTCCCAAGGTACATACCCTTTTACTTTCATCCATATCAGCCTTGTTCAAATTGTTAGAAGCATGTTGCGAATCCAATTCCTAATATCTTGACTGATAGAAGCAATGTATATTAGAAATGAAGGACAGGCAAAATGCACAAAAGAAACTAAACCACAGAAAACACATCCTTTTGTTCATATAACTCGGCGTAAATCAGAGACCAAGCTTGTCACAGGGGACAAGAAGATATGTTTTTTTTGGACAAAATTTGATGGGTCAGCCACAGTTGAATTGAAGTATACAAGAAATACTCTCAAACACTAGTACATAAATAAGTACGTGTACATATAAACATCAGGAGAATACCAGGGAAGGAGAGTAAGAGTACTATTGGAAGATGCTTCGTCAGTAACATCATAAATAAGCAAGATGCCCATGGCTCCACGGTAATAAGCTGCAAAAGCAAGTAACATTGTAAGGAAAGTTTTCCTTTCAACAAAGAAATGGAGGATGCAATGAAAAGTAAGACATTTATCCACAGTATGAACTTAAATCATAGTAAATCTGAACAAATTCATCAGGAAATAAGAAGGGAGGCCAGTTAAACTAGAGTATTTTGTCCTTCTATATAAGTGTAAAACAAGTCTATATTCACTTTAGAATTATGAATTACGATTCATATAATCCACTGGAATGATTCAAATAAATCTTCAAACTGAAGGTTCTTCCAAAATATTTGATATTGAGAAGCATATTTAGGCTTAGGGATTGAGGTTATTGACGAAACGACATTGCTAGAGACCATTCCGAGGAGAAACAATCAAGAAGAAGGCCGCTAAAAGAGAAGGAGGTGTAAAAAAGAGTCACAAGAAAACCTTCAAACCGAGATGGAGGCTCTGAGATTTCGGAATGTCTCTCAAAAGAGCAAATTCTGAAAAGCCATATACGCCACCATAATTAGTATCTGACTATTGTAGTATCCCAACAACCACTGTATGATAACAAAATATCATTAACCACTAAAATGGTCAATAGGAAATTAAAATATATATGCATAACATTTTTAAAAATAAAAATTGAAAACCTTACCTGTAAGAGTTTTATTTTTCCTTTCTGGTCCATGTCAAAGTCAAACTTCCATCAATAAATTGTACAAAGCTCCATTTTAGATCAGTCTAAACTCTACCTACATTAATAATCAGTAAAGGAATTTCTAATACAACAAAATCGACAAGTTATTGAATTAAAACCAACCAGGAGCTTTCTGAGCAGAATTTCAGCAGAGCTCAGCATATTCAAGGTAACATCTGTAACCCTGCCAACAGTACTCATGTTTCCCAGCACAGACAAAACTGCAGACTGGCAAAAATTAAATTACCACAAGATAAAGATGAAGTTCTGAAATGCAAAGAAATATTCATATCAAACATATTCATTGAAAGCAATACCTCATATCTTGAAGCAACTTCATAAAACCTGCTCCATTCCCCCGCTATTAACAAACTGAAAACAGCTTTCTCTACCAGAACATAGTAAATGAGCCATGCCCAATCCTAGTAAGGCATGCTCACTCTGCAGTAAAGCATATGAAAGACATGAGATATAATCATTCTTAAAGTCAAACAATTGTTTGGCATAATATTCATGCAGAATATTTCAATTATTTAATGTGAAACAGTGACATGTTAGTGATATAAAATATATAAAGCACTTTAGCACAATAAAGAACAGCTAGAAGATGTTAGAAAAACACACAACAGATAAGCTGTCCTACTGCTTCCATGACTTTGCATAAAGAATTTCCAACAATATATTTCACATTTTGGGAGAAGTTATCAGAGATACAGAAAGGAACACAAACTAATGATCTCCAACTCCAAGAAGCCAAAGGAGTTATCCAAATATGCTGAGGCTTTTAAATCTATATTGATTTGCAGAACATACACAGTTTTCTTTCTAACCTAGGAATCCTCTATGCCAAGTCAAAATATCTATAAGAGGTAAACAGTTACTTTCTTGAGTGTTGTAGGATCCCAACAACCACTATATGATAACAAAATATCATTAACCACTAAAATGGTCAATAGGAAATTAAAATATAAATGCATAACATTTTTAAAAATAAAATTTGAAAACCTTACCTGTACAACATGAGGAGCTAAATCCATAAAAGAATTTTCTATTCCATAATAAACTGCAAAGTTGAGAAAAGAGTAGAAGTCTTAGATTTAGTCAAAGAAACCACTTAATCTTAAGATAGATATTACTTGCAAATCTATATTACCTGTTAGAATATAGAAAACTTTCAATTCTTTTAGCCATTATTTGAAGGAAGTTTGATTACATGTACCTGAGGAGTGGTGTGTGCTCTGGTATTCATTTGCTATGCTGCCACTTTCCCGGAATGCAATCTTAATAGTACTGCAAAAACATGTAGAAGCTATATTGATATTGATAAAGTGAATCTGCAAAACAGCAACCAATAATAGAAGAAAAGTAAAAGCATTTAAGAAACTAACTTTCGAGACAGTCACGGAGAAAGATTTCATACAATTCACAAAGCGGGAAACATGAATGCAGAGGCTCAGGAAAACAGATGGCAGCTTCTGCGTGAGAAATAAAAAACGGTTATTGTTTTGTATAATAATAATAAAATCTGGAAGAGAGTGAAAAGAAAGCAAGAAAAGGCAATGGCAGCAGAAGAAGGAAAACAACGAGGTTTGAAGCTCACGGCCTCGTCCAAGGTCCAATGTAAGTGTTCCAGTTGTTGCAAAGTACCAAAATGGAATGAAAAACAGAGCAATAAAACCAAATCTGAACTGAAAATGGTTGATGATATTTACTCCTACTACTACTACTATACTATGCAACATACATATACTGCAAACTAATTAATAAATATGGAGAGAGTGACACATATTATTAGAGTGAACTATTACATGTAATTAGTATAGTAATTTGGTTGCATTTACTGTGCGGATAATACTGGTTGATATGAATTGTAAAGTAATTTTTCTTTTTCTTTCTTACAATTACCAGTACGTTTTTACGCAATCCATCCATTACTAAGTAATACTGTAAAATAGTCTCTCTTTTTTTAATCTATGACTATTGGTTGCACATATTTTAAAATTTAGATTTGAGATTCATTTGAAATTCTTGTTTAAATAAAATATATATGTACTATTTGACCCACCCCAATAATATGGATTCTGTCCACCAAGAAGCAAGCCAATGGCAACTGTTCCATACAAGCACAAATGAAATGCCTACAAGACATGAAAGAATCACAAATAAGAATGGAACCTGCGATAAAGAATGCATAACTTATTGGTATCTATGGTAAAAAACAGAAATCAGCCACTAAAATTTTATTACTATGATAAAGAAACTAGAAAGGAATTTAGATCTTTTAATATCTATACAACCTCCATTCTATAACAAACTGCAAGAGATGGTGGAACAGTACATTGGTACATGACATTTAAGTAAAATGGTTAGAGACAAGGTTTTTCTTTTCAGAAGAGAAATGAGATTTGTTAAAGAGAGACAAAGATACAGGTTGCAACAAGGGTGAGGATAAGTTTAGCCTCTAAAACAAGAGAAAGAAAGGGGTATAGAATGCAGCAGGGTTGCCTAATCTCTCTGCATGTCAGAAGGCAACACCCTTGGAATATCCACAGGTGGAAAACCAGAAGGGGGATAAAAACATTTATCCACAGTATGAACTTAAATCTCAGTAAATCTGAACAAATTCATCAGGAAATAAGAAGGAAGGCCTGTTAAACTAGAGTATTTTGTCCTTCTATATAAGTGTAAAACAAGTCTATATTCACTTTAGAATTATGAATTACGATTCATATAATCCACTGGAATGATTCAAATCAATCTTCAAAACTGAAGGTTCTTCCAAAATATTTGATATTGAGAAGCATATTTAGGCTTAGGGACTGAGGTTATTGACACGACATTGCTAGAGACCATTCCAAGGAAAACAATCAAGAAGAAGGGCCGCTAAAAGAGGAGGAGTAAAAAAGAGTCACAAGAAAACCTTCAAACCGAGATGGAGGCTCTGAGGTTTGTGAATGTCTCTCAACAGCGCAAATTCTGGAAGGCCATATACGCCACCATAATTAGTATCTGAGTGTTGTAGGATCCCAACAACCACTGTATGATAACAAATATCATTAACCGCTAAAATGGTCAATAGGAAATTAAAATATAAATGCATAACATTTTTTAAAATAAAAATTGAAAACCTTACCTGTACAACATGAGGAGCTAAATCCATAAAAGAATTTTCTATTCCATAATAAACTGCAAAGTTGAGAAAAGAGTAGAAGTCTTAGATTTAGTCAAAGAAACCACTTAATCTTAAGATAGATATTACTTGCAAATCTATATTACCTGTTAGAATATAGAAAACTTTCAATTCTTTTAGCCATTATTTGAAGGAAGTTTGATTACATGTACCTGAGGAGTGGTGTGTGCTCTGGTATTCATTTGCTATGCTGCCACTTTCCCGGAATGCAATCTTAATAGTACTGTAAAAACATGTAGAAGCTATATTGATATCGATTTACAAACCTTTTGTGAAGAAAGTATTTTGTTTTCAAACCTGTGATATCGATTTACAAACCTGTGATTTTGTCTTAACCTTTTGTGAAGAAATTATTTTGTTTAAATTCTGACATACATAATCAATTGTACTACTAATATAATTTTGTTTACAAACCTGTGATATCGATTTCAGCAACTTGGATGCAATGAAAAACAGGGAATCTGCAAGCAAGTTTTACGAATATTTAGTGCCTTTAATTTAACCATATAAAAATTAAATACAGATATTATAATTTACCTACCAAATCCAAATTAATTAATTAAGATTTGTACACTTACCCGTTATTAGGCTTTTATGTGCTCTAATAATTCCTGTCTTCACAATCCCTGGATGCACTGCATTGATGGTTACTCTGGCATTCCTTGCCTGTGATAATCTCACAATTTCCAAGAATATTTTAGTGGGTCATTACATCATTGATTGTCACAGTTTGTTGACAAGTACAATACAAGATTAGAAAGTTTTGAGAGTTATTTCTCATTCTAACCTTCAGCTGTCTAGCCATTTCCTTCACATGCAGAATTGTGGCTAATTTTTACTGAGCATATGCACGTGCAGAGTAAGGGAAGGAAGTGGAAGTGGTGGTGGCTGTACTTTTTTCCGCTGAGCATGTTGTTGAAACAGAAACCACTTCTTTTCACCCAGCTATGAATCACAGAAGAAATGTTTATTATCCTTCCTTGAATTCCTGTCTTGTTTGCTGTATCTATCATTTTCTCTAATAGCGTTTTTGTTAACAAAAATGTCCTGCAATTTAAGAAGGAAAAAATTAATTATAAGAGTTTTATTTTTCCTTTCTGGTCCATGTCAAAGTCAAACTTCCATCAATAAATTGTACAAAGCTCCATTTTAGATCAGTCTAAACTCTTCCTACATTAATAATCAGTAACGGAATTTCTAATACAACAAAATCGACAAGTTATTGAATTAAAACCAACCAGGAGCTTTCTGAGCAGAATTTCAGCAGAGCTCAGCATATTCAAGGTAACATCTGTAACCCTGCCAACAGTACTGATGTTTCCCAGCACAGACAAAACTGCAGACTGGCAAAAATTAAATTACCACAAGATAAAGATGAAGTTCTGAAATGCAAAGAAATATTCATATCAAACACATTCATTGAAAGCAATACCTCATATCTTGAAGCAACTTCATAAAACCTGCTCCATTCCCCCGCTATTAACAAACTGAAAACAGCTTTCTCTACCAGAACATAGTAAATGAGCCATGCTCAATCCTAGTAAGGCATGCTCACTCTGCAGTAAAGCATATGAAAGACATGAGATATAATCATTCTTAAAGTCAAACAATTGTTTGGCATAAAATTCATGCAGAATATTTCAATTATTTAATGTGAAACAGTGACATGTTAGTGATATAAAATATATAAAGCACTTTAGCACAATAAAGAACAGCTAGAAGATGTTAGAAAAACACACAACAGATAAGCTGTCCTACTGCTTCCATGACTTTGCATAAAGAATTTCCAACAATATATTTCACATTTTGGGAGAAGTTATCAGAGATACAGAAAGGAACACAAACTAATGATCTCCAACTCCAAGAAGCCAAAGGAGTTATCCAAATATGCTGAGGCTTTTAAATCTATATTGATTTGCAGAACATACACAGTTTTCTTTCTAACCTAGGAATCCTCTATGCCAAGTCAAAATATCTATAAGAGGTAAACAGTTACTTTCTTGGTGCGACCAATAGATTTAGCATCTCAGCAGTATGACCACCTAAAGGACAATAAAACTAATCCTAAATCATTACAGAAAATTGAAAGATATATATAATTTCACCTGGTGAACTGGAAATTCCAGCAGAAAGGTGAACATATATTGAGAAGCATATTTAGGCTTAGGGATTGAGGTTATTGACGAAACGGCATTGCTAGAGACCATTCCGAGGAAAACAATCAAGAAGAAGGGCCGCTAAAAGAGAAGGAGGAGTAAAAAAGAGTCACAAGAAAACCTTCAAACCGAGATGGAGGCTCTGAGGTTTGTGAATGTCTCTCAACAGCGCAAATGCTGGAAAGCCATATACGCCACCCTTCAGACCGCCGTCGCCGAGGAGTATGATACCGTTCGTGATCCTCCTCTTCCTTGCCCTCCTAGCAAGAAACCAATCCCGGTAAGTATTCTGTTCAAATTTGATTTTGAATCTTTAGGAAATCAAGAAATTAAATCTTTTTAATTTCTTGCTTTGTCATCTTTTCCATTTGTCAGTTCTGCAATTTTCCTCTTTCTTTGAGTTATCTTTTGAATGCGCATTCTGTTCCGGTGGTAATGCATGGCGCAGCTGTAAGGGGAGAAATCCATTCTGTTAAATGAGATAAGAAAATATATCAGAACAGTTGGTGTGGTAACACATCACATGAGATACCTGTTTGGTGATCAAGAACCACAAGCTTTGTTCCTTGCGGTAAATAAACATAAGGAATTTCTGAAATGTGATCAAGATACCTGTTTGGTGAACACAAGTTTCTGAGATTGACACCAAAAGCATTTCTGAACATGCTTTGCTCCTTTTTGTGTTGGTAGTTCTTCTGAACATGCATTTCTGAACATTCTTCGCTTCTTTCTAGAGATTTTATGTAAGAGTTGATCTCCTGCTGGGAAGTTCCTCTGTTTTGAGGAGAGTGAGGTGCAGAAGATGTAACTAAAGGCTTCCTTTTATAAGGTTGATGTCATGTGAGTGAAGACGTGTTAAGACACAACTTTTATACTAGAAAGAACGGCCTTTTTTTTTTTACTTTTTATTAATTCAAATAAAATAATTATGTTTAAATTATATACTTGATTTATATATATATTTATGAATAAATATTTATTTCAAATTTTTCTAAAGATGTGGATTAGATATATAATAAATAAAAAAAAGGCAACCATCTATTAAAATGTGATTTTACAAATATCACATAATAATTATTTTTTAACAACAAAAATGCATATTAAAAAATTGAAAGAATTTCATATTATGGTATTAAATTAAATATTATGGATTAAGATCTTGATCACAATACTTTAGACTTACAACTTACAACCAAAATGTTTATTATCAAAAATCAAAAAATAAATAGTTAAGAATAATTATATAAGATAAAGTTATTAATAAATAATTACAAACAATGAATATACATGAATGTTTTTACATATAACTTTTTTTAAATAATTTTTCTTATATCTAATAATACAACACATAAAAAAAAGTTAGGATTCGATTTTCTTTTAAATACTATCATTATTGTATTATAACCAATTGAGACAACTAAAAATTAAAATTGTTAGAAAAATTAAAAAAAGGAATAATTCTTAAAAGGACTAATCTTTTAATTAATTCATGTGAAATGAATAAATTAAAATAATTTGAACCATTAGAGTTTTATTATACATTTTAAAATAAATATATTATTTTTTTTATAAATTCGATTTTTCTGTGATACTTATACAACACAAATATTTATCATTGTTTCAAATCTCCATCTTCATATAATATAAAAATTTATAAATTTAGATAGTATATATTAGAATATCATTAGCTTTTATAATTAAACTATACAAGACTCATTATAATTTATTTAATCTATCATTTATTCTTAGATATTAAAAGTAAAAAAATTAAACAATAAATATTTATGTGTGGGAAAAATAAATATCTAAAAAGCAAGTAATTAATAAATGATACTTTTTAAAAATATTTATTTAACTATTCAAATATTACTTTTTAAACAAACTTTTAAATATTATAAAGAGCCATCCGATAGCATACATCTATTATTTGATGATTTTATAGTTTTGTAGTGTTCTCATTTCCCCTTTTTAAAGGACAAAACGGAAAGAAAGTGGGTGAGGTTTGGAATAGAAAAAGTGATAGGAGAACACGACGAAGGAAATTAGTTGCTGAGGTAAGTTGGATTTTGAACTGAGAGAAAAAAAGTAAGATACATATAGATAGATTGTTGTGCACTTTAGTGAAATATAGAAGAAAAAATATTACAGAGTACTGTAGCAATTTCACCATATTTATATTATTACTGTTGATTTAGTATTTTGTTTCACGTTATTATTATTTGATTTGTGCTCTAAATGGATTAGACTTTTGAGTTGGACTACTTATTTTCAACACACTATGGAAAAAGCATCAATATCATTATAACAACTATTTAGTTTTTACAAAATATATAGAGATTTAGATAAAGCAAATAAAATAAAGATTTCTTAACTTTTTTGGTATAATTTTTTTTTGCAATCAATCAATTCGCAATTTATGTTAATTTGAAGTCATATATATAATTAACTACTAGTTCAAAACAAATATAAGGTGTAGGAGTATAAAGATAATTGAATTGTCTTTGAGATCATCACCTGCTAAAAAACAAGGCCCTTTTAACATTGGTCTAGCATGAGTTAGACCTAAGCCCATATGCGAGCACAATTGAGTGTGGCATATCTTCTTCTTTTTCACATCTCAAGTGTAAGATATGTAGTTCCCTCCTCTCTTGATTCTAGTTAAATAATTAGTCATCAAACACTTACAAACCCAAGAGCACACCAACATAATTCACAAGTTTAAAGATTCTACACATTTTTTCTCAATAGAAATTAACATAAATTGTAAAATGATTGATGGCAAAAAATATTTTATAGAAAAGAAGTCAATAAATCTTTATTTTATTTACCTCATCTGAATACTTATATATTCTATAAAAACAAAATAGTTATTATAATGTTATTGGTGCTTTTATCATAGTGTGTTGAAAATAAGTAATCCAACTCAAAAGACTATTTCATTTAGAGCCCAAAATCAAATAAAAAATTACTTTTAAATATATATATATATATATTACTTATAATTTTAATTTTAAATTTTAATTTTATTATTATGCGATAATTTATTGTTTTATTTTCATTTATTAATCTCTTAAACAAATACAATTGTTTTAAATTGATAAAAAAATTATTTGTTTGAACCTGAATTTTTGGGATGTTATACATTTAACTCTCAAATTGTCTTTGACAAGAAAAATACACTTTAATTTGAATAAAGTTTTTTTCCCACTTGTGAAGTGGGGAAGGCAAAACCTGTCTTACCTTGCCCCCTTTTTTTTCGGTAAAAAAACGATATTAGAGTAGGTTGACCTCCTTTTTTAAAAAAAAATGGTTAGTAAAAGTTAATCCATCCCATTTTATGGTGGTTTATCAAATGATTGTGGTTCAGTTGTCAACGCAGGCTAAGATTGTGAGAAGAATTCTCAAATTCAATCCTCACTAAACATATTCTTAGAGAAGGGTGAGGAGTCTTGTGACTATTCAAGATAAGACTATCATTAGTAATAGGGGATATATGTGGTTAATATAAAAGAAGAGATCTCAATTTGTGGTGGCCACTATAAAATCTATCACTAGATGTCAAATATATGTAGTTAAGTGTCTGTTTGACATTAATCTACGGTCAAAATAACCTTCCATTATAAGTGTTGAGGGGCTGAGGGCTACGGGCTTTTGACTATCACTATAATATTCACTGCCGTAGTAAAAATTGTAACTTTACCTACAATTATTGTCTGCAGGCTAATTTGTAGCTAAGATCCTAGCCACTACCTAGCTAATTCATTCTAGAATTTTTATAGCCTTCTAGATTCCCTTCCCCCAATACCCTAAGTCCTAACACAAACAAATCAATATTAACATCTAAAAGAAATTTATACACCAAATTGCACTATATCCACTTATAAATTAATAAACTCAAATATCAGGTCATACGTAGTAATAAATGAATTTAAACATAATAACCTATTGTGATAATGAGAAATCACTAGGCCCAGACATGATATCAAAAGGCAAACCCGGGAAGCCATCTGAAAACAAGTAAAAGTGGAGCAAGTTATTTAAATTGTACCATATTGATAGCAAGGACTTGACTACTGTTTTTCTTAACTTTCTTCGGTTTCCTACAAAAAGAAAATTTGAAAGCAATTCATGTCATTTTCTAATAGAATATTGCATTAATCTACAAAAATAAATAAAAAATTCAAGTATTAATGAGGAGTTAATTATTACCTTATGTGTTGCCATGCTTAGCCAATATAACACTATCAGACAAATAAATCTTAATCCCAAGATTAAGCAACGCTACATCCGATCCTATGTAGTATAAGAACTTTTTTTTACTCAAACATGTATATTTGGAAAACATGTTTTAATGCATTGATTTTTAAAATTCTACTTTAACTTCCCAATTTACCCCTATTTAAAATCATACTTTATTTAATTCCCCACATTAATTGAATCTTGGAAACTAAATGTTCATTAATTATAAAAAGTAAAGATGGAAAAAAAAACTAATAAATACTTCTAAAACTTTATAAAGAGTCTAACAAAAAAGGACGAAAATAAGATCTTCAAAATTGTCTTGTAAAAAGAATCGGAAGTATTGTGTGTATGACATGTAAAACTCGGGGTGGTGGAGAAAATAAACAAAGGGAAACAATAGAAATACGTTGATCAGGCGCACCTGGTGGTTCAAACCAATTGTCCACAAAATCACTATGAAGCTTCAGGTCAATAGGCCTTGCATATTTTTTACTAGAGGTTTAGCAAGCACTATATCAGTAGCACCAAAAAAATTATAATATGCCAAGTAACCCATTACAACTAGCAAGATAATTTAACTTATACTTATCACCTAAAAGAAAAATTACAGTGATACAGAGGATGTCATCCATCCAGTTTTATAAGATTAAATCTATAAACTAATAAACTTGGACAATGTATGCTGATCAAGTGACTGCGCTGATTAGTACTAAATTACTATTTACTAATATTCTTTATGAATGTTTAATAGCATTAAATATCACTAAAACTGTTAGAGTCACTTTGATTATTATACGTACTAACCTTGAGATTTTCAAAGCACTGGAATAGTATATTATTTCATTTCAGTTATGTAGTCACAACTTCATGGATTAAAAGAATTTTTTTTAATATATAAGTTCAAGAATTGAATCCAACACACTATTACAAAAAACAAACAAAAGTCTACTACACAAGGTAATTATTTATGAACCCCAAGAAGATAGCATATATTCACATCATATTTGCAGATTGAGCTTCAACCTTACCAAAACTACCACAAAATCAATATTTCAAGTTTAATAACTAAGAAACATGCATGAGTCTGACATGAGAATAACATAACAGAGTAACAGAAAATGACATTCTTCAAATCTGAATGCAAGAGATGTTCCAAGGGAAAAAAAAACAAACCTCAGCTATTGGGACATTGTTATTTTCATTTTGCATTATGATAGATACTGAAATTACTATATAGAAATGAAAAGAAAACTTAGAAAACAGCTCTGATTACATTGAAATAGCAGAAAAGGATAAAGTCTAGAAGCTGGAAAATAAGGAAAGATTCAGAGAGACAGTGTCTACTCTGCCCTGTGACAATAGTCACGACTCAACCCACAATTCCCAAATGATTGCCTAATCCTCACACTCTCCTTCAATTCCCTCATATACACGTCCCCCTTCACTGATTGCAGTAACTTTTGCTCCTCTCTCGTGCTGCCAAGTGTCCAGGTGGTTAGGAATTGGCATAACAGATTCTATTCCTTGCTCTTCATTCGTTTCAACTGTAACTCCCATTCTATCCCTGCTCTTTTTCTTATTTCTCTTTCTGCTGTAGACCTTTATGGGAGGCCCATTATGAGACCCATCACATTAATTTTCTATTGATTTAATTCATAAGTAAATAATCCAAAGCTAAAATTTTACAGCAATGTTCTACACATTTCAGGTTTCTAACAAGTTCAAGAACATAAATTTTGGAGTCTCGTAACTCCAGTTATATATAATTCTTTCAATTAGGCAGTCATGTATCAAGCTCTTTAACACAGCAGTTCTGTTAATGAAATCACAAAAAATCATAAAAGTCATATAAAATCATGAACCTTTCGGTTTGAATATAATATAATTATACTTTCAAATTCAATCGGTCCCATTCAAAAAGGATTTCTACAACTCAAGTTATATGTATATAAAGTCAGCAGTCCTAAAGTAAGTAACATAACAGAACACACAACTTTAATGACTTGCTAGGAAATGCACAGTTAACCAAAAATTCTTAAAATTTGTAGTCTAATAATAGTGCAAGTAAGCTTTCAAAAGCAATTGGTTTCACTCAAAAAGGATTTATATAACTCAAGATATGATCGGCTAAATTAGGCTGGTCTACATCAGAATCTATAACAGGGCAGCTATAGTCACGAATTTACTGGGGATTATGTGATTGAGATAAAATTTTGAAAATTTCAGTTTGATACTCTATCAGTGACAGTGAGCTTTCAAACAAAAATAAATTCACAAAATTTGGATAACTACGATAAGAGATGTAACTTCTGCAATACATGTTGTTCATGATTTAAGCATACAGAAGCAGAGGTAACTTCAAATAAAAGAGATTAAAATGTTGTGGTGCTTTTCTTTATCATTTTCCAATTTAAAAAATTAAGAAAAATGAATAAACTATAAAGACAAGATAAATAATGACAATAGCTAGAATATTGAATCTCTGTTCCTTTTTAGACAACAGGCAAAGAGACAATAGATGCACATATGGACAGAAAGGCACGAATGAAGTAAATTTTCTTCAACAGGTGGTTAGAATCTAGACCAGGTAAACTTATAAACCACCTAGTGCGTTTTTCCCGTTCCATAACTTTGCTATTGTGACCTTTTTCCTGTTCATTAACTTTGCTAGTTGTACCTTTTCATCAGATTTTGTTCTCTATTTTTCAAAATCCAAATTCTCCTGATGACAACCAGAGCAAAAGAACAAACCTTGTTTTGAGACAGGATGGTCTCTTGGAGCTCCACCTCCCCTACAGTCCTTGGCCTCCTATCCAAATGGCATTAAGATGAAAATTAAAATAAACTAAATATAAATTCTACAAGAAAAACATGAACTCACTTGTGAAGAAAAAGAAATACACCACATAGTATAAATGTCCCTACAACAAGAATCCATCCAACAACTACCAAGCTGCAGCCATTGGAAACACATCATTTATTTATTGGAGATTTTAACAGACGAGAGTTAAATAGAGTAGAAGGAATAAAGAAATAGAAAATGGCTCAATCAATTTAACTTACAAGTAGACCTTGCAGCCCAAAAGTTTTGACCATAAAACATAAGCAAATGAGACAACAATATTACTGAAAAATTTAGCATAAGCAAGAAAAACAACAGATATTAAAAGCAAACATACAGAATCTGACAAATGCATGAAAGAGCATAACAGCAACAAGAATAACCAGAGCTAATCTCCTCCAGTGGAAAATAGATGATTGTTAGCAAAAATATATTTCAGAAAAATCACTATGAAGATTCAACTTGTACTCACATTCTATCAATGCCATCTTTTATTTTTTGAGTTTGTAAATGAGTTAGGTCCCGGAACCGAGTCAACTCAGAATGCTGGAGCGGTGTTTGGAAACGAGTTCGTTAGATCCAGAGAACGTGTCACCACAACAGTGACAGCGCCGTCACCTTCCTTTGCCTTTTCATCATCGTGGTGGTCCTCAGCGGCACCATCGGCGCCAGCAAGTTCGGACCACCGAGCGAGACTTCAACGATATCCGCCACCACCTCTCCATCGACCTGTCGTCCGAGAATCCCAACCTGAAAACAGGGAAAAGAGAAAGACACTAGGAAAAACCATAAACAGATAGTAAAAGGAGAAAAAAGAGGGACGAGAGAGAAGAGGGAGGAGCCGTCGCGCACTATTCCGGCCGCCTAAGCACTGTTCCGACCGACTTCCCTCCCAATCCTGCGTCGTTCCCCTTGCTGCCTCTCTTTACTCACTCCATCCAAAACCTCGAAGATTCTGTGACCTAACCGCTCTCCCCTTTTTCTGAATTTTTTTCTAAATGTGAAATCTGTCCCCCCGTCCCTATGGCGTGCAGATCCTCTCCATTCCATTAGGAAATGGAGACATCCAGTTGCTTGCATTGGATGCTTACACGTGGCATAAAAATATCAATGGCCAAGATTTTACTTCCAAATTCAATTCCTAATTCAATGCTAAAATAGTAGAACTATACGAAACAGAAAAGAACCCCAGTATTAGTCTCCCATAAAACATTCAGATATGCTTTGTTTGGTGGGAGTAGAGAAATGGAGAGAAAAGAAATAAATAGAAGAGAAGTGGGAAGAAGAGAAATGAAAATGAAATAGAGGTGAAATAGAGGAGAAATAAGGGTTGTTTGGTGTGAGTGAAATGAGTGAGAAATAGAAGAGAAATGTGAAAGTAGGTTGTTTGGTGTGAGTGAAATAGGTGAGAAATAGAAGAGAAATGTGAAAGAGGTTGGTGTGGGACCCACCATAAAGTGCATTTCTCCCCATTTCTCTGCATTTTTTGTAGAGAAATAAAACTCTGGTGGGACCCACCGAAAAAGTGCATTTCTCCATATTTTCACAGTGCCACCAAACAAGGGAAATAGGTCTATTTCCCTCTACTTCCACCCATCTCACTTCTCTTCCACCCTATTTCTACGCAACCAAACATGGGCATAGTGTTTTTTAAAAGTTTGTGAGCAAGACTAGAGTTGAACAAAAAATAAGGCCAAAAAATATATTTTATTAAAAATTTAATAATTATATATATACCTAAAAGTATTTTTTAAAAAATTTGGGGGACCCCTGTCACAATAAAGGTCCGCCTCTGGTTTTGACCTCATACAATTTTCCAAAATCATGAGGCTATGTAACTAGTGCTATCAAAATTAATATCAATATATCTATCTATCTATACGATTACAATTGACTAGATTTTTTGTCACTATTTATTTGGGGTATTTTTTTTAATTCTTATAATTAGTAAAATTAAGAGTTCTAAATCTAGTCTAACCACTAAGAAAAAATAGGAAGAAAAAATAATAAAGAGAAAGAATGTGAAAAATGTGATATGAAATGAAGAGAAAAATTAAAAGAAAAGGTGTTAAAGAAAGTGTAAAACAAAAAATATGAAAAAATTATTATTCTTTTTTAAAAGTATTAAAACTTTGATAGTTAACTTTTGGGTGTTGAAAGTAAAAAAAAGAAAAAGATAAAAAGAAATAAATCAAGAGATGGTGTGAAATAAATGACAATTGATGTGATAGGAAAGAAATAAAGATTAAAAGAAAAAAATTAGGCGTGAAAAAATCTTATATATTTTAATATTAAACTATTAAATACATAAATACATTACTGGTTGCAATCGAAAATATATATAAATAATAGGAATTTAAGTAAACACAAATGTCAAGACAACACTAAATATTTTGAAATGAATACAATAAGAATTGAAATCACCTAAATACATACTCCTTCAATTCCTTTTTTATAAGGCACCTTTTAGAATTTTTTGTGTTCCTTTTTATAAGACACTTTACAATTTGAAGAAAACATTTATTATAATTTTCCTTATTTGCCCTTATTAACTTTAATGACTTTACAACTATCAAATGATAGTGGAGTTGGTTAATAATATTAAATAAGGGCAAAATTAGAAAGTTAAACTATTTTTTAAAACTCAAATAAAATAATTAACTAGTTTTAATTACTTTTATTGGTCTTTGTGATTCAATATAATGTGCCTTATAAAAAGGAATGGAATGAGTATATTATATTTGTTTATATATAAATGTATATAAACTAGTTTTTCATTTTTTTCCCAAAAAATAAGAAATGCGTAACACATTTGGAGACACCGCGCCTCGAATGAATTTAATTCTATTTGATCATCACACTCCATTAAAGTTTCAACTTTCAACGAAGACAATTTTCATTTTTTTTGTTTTGTTGTGCATTAATAAAAGTTAAAGTTAGACATTGTCACACGTTGGTGTCTATTTACCAAAAACCGTTTTCTCTCATAGTCAATTATATGTTGTTATATCTAGGGTGAAGTCTCGACAAGAACTTAGGATTCTTATATGTGATTATATTGTTAAACGTTATAATTTGACGAAAAATATAGTGTATAAAGAGATATTTCAAAAAACATAAATGATATGATATGATATATTTTACATTTATAATTATTAATATTTAAAATTTGTTATTTCAAATAAATTTTCTATGTTTTATGAAATGTACTGGAATGCTCTTTGCCATTCACGTTTTCTTTTAGTTTTCAATGGTCTCGCTGTTTTGGCTTGAAGCTTATATCACAGTTGGTTGTTTTTTTTTTTTATTTTACGGAAATTCTATCCTACATTCTAGTGAGAGGGTGTTTTGGTACCTTTTTAATCATTTGATCAATTTCTCTCAATTTTTTAAATGGTCTTAGTATTTTTACCGTTACAGAATAATATTTAACTATTATAATTTGTATTTTTAATTTTTGAAGAGACTTTTTGACCACTATAACCATTTTGTATTTTTTATTGTATTCCCCTATTTTTTCACATTCTCATTTATAATACACATGTGTCTCATTTAAAATCTACTTTATGTTTTCGAACTAATTTAGGACGGAATAAACGACTTGTTCCTATGTAGTTTTGGTCTTTATGCCTCCATTCAATAAGAAAAAATAACAAGAAGGTACCAAAACTCTCTCTCACATGAGGGTACCAAATTGCAACCTTTATTTTAATTTTAATTAACTAATGGAATCTTAGTCTTTATTGAAATGTTATTACTTGCACAGCCTTAAAAGACACTTGTCTTTATGTAATTCAATCTACTGGAAACCTCCATTTCTTTGAGAAATGGAGAGGATCTCTACTCCTCTACTCGTCCCTATGTCGGGGCGGGCTCCTCTCCATTTCTCCAAGAAATGGACATTTCCATTTCATTGCTTGTACAATAGACACGTGGAATAAGGATATCTAACGGCTGAAATTAAATTAATATTATTTAATTTAAAAAAATTATAAATCACAAAGCGAGAAGTCGAAAACGTAAGAACTAAATGTTTCGCGCCTAAAAACAAAAAGTAAATAAACCAAAAACGAAGAAGAGCCATGGTTTTAGGCTTTTAGAATGGTTGGAGGACGTTCTTCATGTAGTTCGGCAAAGGCAAATGCGAGCCAATGCCTGCGTGGAGATTCTTCATGTAGAACTTTACAAAGCCTTGAGAATAAATAAGAGCATATTAATTAATTACATATATACAAATTAATTCTATATTAATCAAAATGTATTGACATAGATTGCACCAATGCCTGCGTGGAGATTCTTTAAGGGGTTCTACTGTTCTAGCACTCAATTTGTTTTTTGTTTGTCTTTTTTGGGTTTTCTATTCCTTTCAATCACCAAAGAATAAAATACGAACAAGATGGGGACGGTGAGGGAAGCGAAGGGAATGGCGAGCGAGCTAGGTGCCACCAGAATGGCGCGTCAATCATTGTGGAGGGCGGGGTGGCGCGTTGCGGCGACGTCGCGGAGGGGGAGGCGGCCAAGGAGGGAGCACGGTGGTGGCTGGCGAGATTCCTTTTCTCTATTCTGAACGGTACGGTGATGGCACAACGGTCGGACGGTGCGGTGAAGGGCGATTGGACGGCACAATGAAGTCTGGGAATCGAGTTCTCCTTAAAGGTGTTTTGCTTTACTGGTTCTTTCTCCCTGAACAGTGCTCTCTGACTCAATTTTTTATTTTAAATTAAATAATATCAATTTAATTTCAGCCGTTAGATATCCTTATTCCACGTGTCTATTGTACAAGCAATGAAATGGAAATGTCCATTTCTTGGAGAAATGGAGAGGAGCCGGCCCCCCCTATGTCTCTTTTCGTTGCTTTTATTTTTTATTTTTGGTTTTAATATGTTTTTAGCCCAATAATTATGAGTTATTTTATTTTTAATTTCGGTTAAAAAACTGATTTTTCATCCTTAAATAAATTTGGCTTAATTACACTTTTGTTTCCCTAAATTTAGTGTTTGGGCGATTTTTGTCCCCCTACTTTTTTTTTTGCTCAAATTTAGTCCCTTAATTTTTAATTTGTGACAAATGTCTTCCGTTAACTTTCCATCCAATTACTAAAAGATAAATCTGATGTGACAGTCAGTGTGTGACCTGGATTATCTAATTAATAATATGGGCCCATATTATTGATAATTTTTTTAAAAAAAACTTTAACAAACAAAGTTCAGTAACAAATTCTCCCCCTTTGTAACAATATTTAACTGTTTGTTAAAGTTTTTTTAAAATATTATTAATAACTATAATATATGGATCCACATTATTAATTAAAAAATCTAGATTACACACTGGTTGCCACATCAAATTAATCTGCTAATAATCTATATCTATCTATCTATCTATCTATCTATCTATCTATCTATTATTATTATTATTATTATTATTATTATTATTATTATTATTATTATTATATAGTAAAATATACTTGAACCATTACATTGATTACATAGCATTGTCATCGATTAATCTCTTGTTGCTCTTTTTTTTTTGTTTTAATACGTTTTTAGTCCAATAAACTTTTTTTTTGTTTTAATACGTTTTTAGTCCAATAAATATGAGTTATTTTATTTTTAATTTCTGTTAAAAAATTGATTTTTCATTCTTGAATAAATTTGGTTTAATTACACTTTTGGTCCCCCAAATTTAATATTTGGGCGATCCATCAAGAAATTAATTGTAAAATAATAAAATTATTAAGAAATTAATTAAACTATTAGTATTTATATTTTATTATGCTCATTTTCTACGATTTTTATTGGTATTTTTATTTACATTTCTGATTTAATCATATTTATAAAATTTTAAGTAACTATATCAACATATTAATGTCATATTATATAACCCCGTCAAAAAAAATGTCATATTATATTATGTACTTTGGTTGAATAACTATTTCTTTCTATTAATAATGCAACATGTTCACAAATTTTTTAATAACTATTGAACAAAAATACTCATGCAATGTATGAGATATATATTAATTTGATTTTAAAATTTAAACATAAATAAAGACAAATAATGTAAAAATACGGAACAAAAATCATAATTAAAATATTTTCATTTATAAAATAATTTTTAAAATTTTCTTAAATAAAAAAGTCAAATAACTATATATAAATACTCATGGCCTCATGCAATACAACACATGCTTGTTAGTTCAACTAATATTTTATCCCGTGCAATACACAGAAAGTATATTTACTTTTTATATAATTAATATCTACATATATTTAATAATAAATATAATATATATACTGGATTTAAAATTAATAATTTAAATTGATATGTAAATATTATAGTATAACTAATATATAACCCATGTAATACGCGGATAAAGATATATTTTTATTTAATTAAAATTAAATATAATAAATTAATATCTTTAATGTAATCTGATGAAAAGTAATTTTGGAAAAAGTTTTCACATAATGCATTATAATGAAAAAATTTCATGGAATGCAATATAATGATGAAGGTAATGAAATAAAAATTATGATAATAGAATAAAAAAATGTAAACTTTCCAAAATTTGTAAACCATGTTCTCGAAATCTTTTCATAATCAAAACTTCAAAGATATTAATTTAAAAATTGAAAAAAAAAACTAAATGTAATGTAATACAGAATTTATGAAAAAATAATAACAAAGGATCACATAATCCTTGAAGAAATATGTAAGAGTATTACCCATTCAAATTAATGGTCGAGACATGAAACGTATCAAATTAAATTATCCATGAGGGATAAAGACAAATGTATAAGCATTAATCTTTTTATAGATAAGGCAGGATTAGTTTCCACATAACAAACTACAGGGCAGATTAAAATCAGAGAAACAACAGACAAACAGATACCAATTTACCTCCACATCTTCCGGTGGTTCAATTGATTTTGAAGCCTTCACTTGTGCAACTCCATCTGCTTTTTATTTGTCCCAGGCTTTACAACCCCTCCTTTCTTGATGGCAGGCTGGAAAGGGTAAAATGTTCAATTTATCAACTTACATGCATAAAAAATAATATCATACTTTAGTTACAAGCAAGAAGAAGCAATCTTACAGCTGCAGTGAACAGGTCTTTTTCCACTTAGTATGCTTGCAGCTGGCCTTTGAGCAAATGCATTTTTTTAGGTCTGTATGTAAATCAAGTGACAAGTGAATTTCTGTCTCCGAAAAATGTTCCAAACTTTTGAACTTCAAAATTAATAAATATTTACTTTCTCCATCTTTATCACGTTTTGTAAATTCCTGTCAAACATCCATTCACATTCATATTCCCATGTGACATTAAAGGAAAAGCCTGATTTTACAATATTCTCATGCACCATTACAAGTCAAAATTATCCATTCAATCACAAAATTGATGAAATAAAAGAATCACTACAAGAAAAAGGCTTATTAGCGTAGGCCAAAAGCCCACGCTAATCAGCAAAAACGGACGCTAAATTAGTGTTTAGCGTCGGCCTCGTGGCCGACGCTAAAACTCTTGAGGCAAATTTTTGTTGCAAGGTCGCCGCTAAGTAGCGTCGGCCAGCCCACGCTAACATGGACGCTACGTAGAAGCTAACCAATTGCTAAATGGCCGACGCTAATGTAGCGGAGGTTTGGCGGACGCTAAATTAGCGTCGGCCAGCCTACGCTAATGTAACATTGCTTACCATTGTAGATTCCCCTAAACATTCCAGCTGCATTCATTTTTTTGTTTTTTTTAATTAGAGAGACAATAGATAGAAACAAACAAGTGTTTGATTAAATTCATGACCTGTGAAGTTGACCGTTATATCTGCATTTGTTGCGAAAGAAAGAGAGATTATCAGAAAAGATGATCGAGCCAGGCCAGGCCATGGCCTACGGAGGCGTAGACGGAAGCAGAAAGGGCGGAGCGTGGCCACGGGAACGGTCGCGAACGGAGGCAGAGTGAGCGGAGCGCGAGGCCACAACCACGGAAATAGAGGTGCAGAGCCGGAGATAAAGACAGGGACTGACAGAGGCGCAGCGCGAACGCGATGGGAGGTGGAGCGCAGCGGTTGCTATTGCTTGTCTGTCTGTTAGGGTTCCTTTCAAAGCTTAAATGCGTAAGTGAGACTAAGAAGTGAGAGACTAGGAGGAAAGGTGAAGGATAAGGTTTATAGTGGGAAAAACTTATTTAGCTAGGGCCAACCTACGCTAAGTGCTTTTTTCAGAAAAAAAAATATAAACTACTTTCAGGTAGCGTAGGCTAGCCTACGCTAATAAAAATCTAAAATAAATTAATAAATTTTTAGCGTGGGTCGGGCGGACGCTAAGAAATTGCAGTATTTTTTTAAAAAAATATATGACAGACTAGCGTCCGCTTAGCCAAGGCTAGCCTACGCTAACAGAAAAAATTTAGCCAAGGCCACGTGGCCTACGCTACTTTTGGCAGCTAAATGAGGTTTTTCTTGTAGTGAATAATCCAACAAAATAACCAACCAACTCCAAGTGCAGCCCATGAAAAAGAATGATGCTAAAGGTCAGATTTCTCAAACTAAAAATATAAAGAAAATAAACCCACCTTCGCAGAAGATGCACTTGCACGTGTATTTTGCACAGAAGCAGGAAGGCCATTATCAAGGCTCACCCGGAAACAAATAGCTCAACATAATATGAATAACTTTCAGAACTTAAGTTTGGGAGGCAAATAAATCAAATTACATATTAAAAATAGGAAGCTGGAAACTAATTTTAGTAAAATATTCACTGAAATTCAAGTGGTCAAGTAACTGACAATTTGACAAGAGCACAAAGTGTGTTCAAAGATACTTGGGCTCAAAGACTCTAGTAAACACAATTTTAAGGAAGGAGATGAGGTCATAATTAAGAAATTAGGTGAAGCTAAATTCGACTTTGGAACTCATCCCCCTGAGCTGAGCAAGGAATCAACTACATTAGGTGGTGCATTACAGAATCAATTGCAATGTTTATGTAGGATACAACCCAAGAGTGTTTCTCTTGGAAGGGTCCTCTCCTGATAACCCAAGGTACTCCTCAAGGATGGAGCAATCCTTTGAATCAAATATCATTTACTCTCTAACTGAAGGAAATTCAATATCCAACATAATAACAAAAAAAAACGTCCTAAAGGTTTCCCCTAAAAGTCTATATATTTTAAGATGGAATAAGATAATCCAAATAGATTAAAATCTCTAAATAAAAATAAATAGTCCTAAATCAAAACACTAAATAGATAACAGTATAACACTAAATACCTCATCTACATCAAGGGTATATATAGTTAAAGATGGATATGTGTTTTAACATTTGGAAAACTGCTCAACATTGACAATTCCAATTCCAACAATGTTTAGTCATGTGGACAATATTGAATTGAAAACAAGTAGATTCTCAAAAAGAGGTTGACAACGTTCTAATCAGATAAGATGCAGAAGCCTTTTCCTGCAACTGTGGAAGTTACTAGAGTTAACTCTAGACTCGAAGTTTGGTTAGACAGAGTGCACATAATTATTGATGATAACAGTGCCAGCCTGATTCAAAATTTAGGGCAATTTGTTGAAGCTAAAAAAAAGTGATGTCAAAGTGATTTATATTTTAAAGTTTTCATGTAAAGCAAGAGATTATTTTGAGAAGCTACCCATAACAACTTCTAAGAAAAGGGCTGAAAATGAATTTTTTTTGGTGCAAATTCTGGTTAACAAGTTAGAAGTACATTAAAAAAATGCCTTTTTAAATAATCCAAAACAAACACACTGTTGAATTCCACTAGAGTTTCAAGAAGATTATTCATATGCATACACTAAGGTGGGTGGTTTCTAGGCTGTAGTGGTGGTCTCTTTTCCAATCTCTCCTTCAAATGTATTTGCTTTTCAGTTTCCTAGTGCTATGGGGGCCTTCACTTTTAGTTTTTCTCCAGTTTGAAGGCAAATCAGTGTAAGGCACTAGGGTTGAGTAAGTGGCTAGGTTCGCTCTATATTCACCTAAGATAAATTCAGTTACACTTCACATCTTGCCCCCATCAAGGTTGTAAATGAAGAATGCAAATTGCAAGGGAAACCTTAGTCTTTCAAACCTTTTCTTTTCGAGGAAACTATCTCTATCCAAAAAAAAGCTACAGGCCTGTAGAAGAACCACTGGCACGGCATCCTCAGAACCTGAAATCATTTCTAACAAGTTTTTTCTTCTAACATCGTCAAGTTTCTCTATGGACCTCTCTAGAGGTCTCATGCCAACCGACTGCAAGAGAATGAAAAATATGATGCTCAAAACCCAAACAAAAAAAGCAAACTTATCAGCAAGCATGTAGTTTTTTTTTGTACAAAAGGATGGGAAAAACTCAGAACTACACTAAAACTCTTCTAGGGAAAGAGATCCCTAAAAAATCCTGAAGTAAAAGAAGATTACACCCTGGAGGAGGGGAACTAAACAAGTGGAGGCCTAGGGGAAAATTATAAGCTAGAGAAGCCATCAAATCAGCTATTGAATTTCCTTCCCTATAAGTATGAGATATACGAATTGTCCATTGAAGCTTTAGAAAGTTCTGGATGAGATGAACAAGATGATGGCAAGGGTGAGATGAAATACAACCATGATGAATGAGAGCTACTGCAGCTGCTGAGTCAGTCTCAATCCACACATGCTGCATATTATGATCATTTGCTATAGAGAGAGCAGTATAGATCCCCCATAACTCAGCCTTTGTGATGGATGTATTTCCCAAAAGTTTGGCAAAGCCTATAATCCACCTACCATGAGAATCTCTAAAAACCCCACCACATCCAGCTAGAGTTCCCTGGGATTTCACAGCTCCATCCACATTGCATTTGATCCAAGGTGGGGCAGGAGGTTTCCAACCTATTAATCCGTTTTCATATCTTGTACCGCACCTTTGCATGGAGGGAATGACAGAAACAACACGATGGAATTCATTCAAGGTGTGAATAATCTTATGAAATACACTTTGGGTGGTGAAAAATTACCCTTGAAAACAAATTCATTCCTCACAGACCACAATATCCAAATAATAACACCAAAAACAAACCTCCAATCATAGTTGTGCCAAGTTTTATGATTCTGTTGCAAATTTAATTTAATCCAAGTGATGAGATCAGCGTTAAAGAAATTCTGACTAATATGGTCATTGATGAACAATCCCCAGACTGTTTTTGCTCTCCCACAGTCTCTCAATAAATGCAATATTGTTTCAGGCTCATTATGACAACAAGGGCAATTGGCAGCAATATTTAGACCTCTTCTAGCCAGATTAAAATTGGTCTTTAATCCACCTTTCATCACCAACCACATGAAGTTCCTTATCCTATGGGGGACATTCTGTCACACCTTAAATTTCATAGGCAAGAATTTAGTCCGTTGGAAACCAAATTCTTAGCCTCGAATTTATAGTGTTTCATTTCGAATATCGACCTGTCTATAAATTATCCACAATTCCAACAATATTGAGATAATCTAAATCAACATTAAGAGATATTATAGTCTTTTAATCTAAATTGCATTCTGCCCATTCAAGTAATTAACAGTCCATTTACAAATTAAACTGAAATAGCTTTTACATATCGTTGCTTACCAAATTAAGTTCAAATTACACAAGTAGTCTCTCTTGCATCAACATTTCTAAGTATCCATTACATGTCCTTTTCCTTAAAAACTCTAACAAGGCTAAGCTAAAGGTCCAAAGTTACAAGATCATAATTACATCATTCACATACATACATAGCCACTACAAAATAACAACTTCATCGACATCCAAAAACCTCCTTCAAGGTTTTGCATTCCGAGGGGGAGGAGGCACCTGGACATCTAAGATCCACATAACGCGTGGTGAGATAAACATCTCAATGAACAATTCTCAATGCATGTATGCAAGCAATTAGTCATGTCAGGCAAATTATACAATCATCATCATATTCCATAAATATCTATGTATAACATATGCATAAGGATGCTCCTATATGTTTTGCCACTAGGCCATGAGCAATCACCATACAGAGTTAGACTCGAGCTCGAACTACAGGGGATATCTCCCCCGGGGACGAATCCCACCCTCACATAGGTCGAAGCCCCCATGTTGACCGAAGTCCTTTGATCATGAAACTTGGATTGGACAATTGATTTAAGCATTCCGGAATTGATGAATATCGAAATCTCGGTGATTTCGACAATTTCGACATTTCGAACCTTTCGAAACCAACGAGATTCAATGTCAACCGACAACCGCAATGTATACTCATCAATTCCGAGACCCAAATCAATTCCCAAACACTTAGTTTATCATTTCGGCACGAGGTTAATCGAAAAGAACGGAATGTTTCGATGTTTCGAGAGTTTCGAAACTTTCGAGAATTTCGAAAGTTTCGAAACTATCGATTATCAAGAATCGATCCGTTTCTAACCGATTAAAATCATCCCCATAGTTCAAACAATCAATTTCAATCACAAACAAACAATTACGTCAAGTAAATTCAGAGAATTGGAAGAGAGAAGGAGGGGGTGCATGGGTATAGAGACCAATCCTAATCCTATCAAAAAGTGAGAATTACTCACTATGATTGTAGAAATCCAAGTGATTAGAAGGAAGAAATGAAGTTCCTAGCTCCGTTCCGGCGTTCCTACTTCGATCCGGCAACTTCTCTCTCTAGGATTCCCTCTCTCTCTCTCTAGAAATGAAACTCTCCAAAATTCTGCTGAAAAACGCGTCCTGGGTATTTATATTTTTGTCTGGTAATCGATTACCAAACCCTGGTAATCGATTACTGAAGGCAAAAATATCCTAAAAACCCATTATGGGCTCCTGGTAATCGATTACCAACTTTGGTAATCGATTACTGAGTTCCCAGGCTGATGGTAATCGATTACAAGGGTTATGTAATCGATTACCACGGTCCAACCCCTCTGGTAATCGATTATAGACCCTCTGTAATCGATTACCAGTGGCAAGGTTCTCTGGTAATCGATTACAGACCTTCTGTAATCGATTACCATTGGCAAGGTTCTCTGGTAATCGATTATAGACCTTCTGTAATCGATTACCAGTGGCCTAAACTTAAGAGTTTGGTTCAACACAAGTTATAATACCCATTCTTTCTAATTTCATTCCTTTCCTTACTTCCTTAGGGTTCATACCATAACATTAACCTATAAATCTCAATTAATCCTATCTAAAGTGGGATGTTACATTCTACCCCCCTTAATTAAATTTTTCCCTCAAAATTTTACTAACACAAAACATATAATTCTTACCACTAGCAAAGAGATAAGGGAAATGATGCTTGATCACATCTTCTTTCTCCCAAGTAGCTTCCTCTAAGGATAGACCTTCCCAAACTACCTTAATCAAAGGAATGTTTCTACTTCTCAGGGTCTTGGCACTTCTGTCAACAATTTGAAGCGGTTTGGCGGGTAGGGTGAGGTTGTCCTTCAATTGTATTGGTTCAGAAGACAAGACATGAGAGGGATCAAACACATATTTTCTTAACTTAGACACATGAAAGACATTGTGAATTTTGGACAAGTATGGTGGAAGAGCCAATCTATATGCAAGAGGGCCAACTCTTTGCAAGATTTGAAAAGGACCAATGTATCTAGGACTCAATTTCTTGGATTTCACTGATTTCCCTAAGCCAATGACAGGAGTTATTCTTAAAACACATGTTCCCCTTCCTCAAACTCTAGTTCTTTTCTTCTTTTATCAGCATAGCTTTTCTGACGGCTCTGGGCGGTTACAAGTTTTTCCCTAATCATCCTAATCTTATCAGAAGTTTCTTGGACCAAATCTGGACCCAACAGAGCTTTCTCTCCTACCTCATACCAACAAACAGGGGACCTACACTTCCTACCATACAAAGCTTCATATGGAGCCATGCCTATACTACTGTGATAACTGTTATTGTAGGCAAACTCTACAAGTGGCAGGTATTTGTCCCAACTGCCCGACTCTTCTAGTGAACAAGCCCTCAACATGTCTTCTAAGGTTTGGATGGTCCTCTCTGACTGTCCATCAGTCTGAGGATGGTAGGCGGTGCTAAACCTAAGTTTAGTCCCGAATGACTGATGTAGTGCATTCCAAAACCTTGAGGTGAACCTAGGATCTCTATCAGAGACAATGCTAGAGGGAATACCATGTAACCTGACAATTTCTCAAACATACAGTTCAGCTAACTTGTTCAGGGAGAAGGTGTTCTTAACTGGAAGAAAATGGGCTGACTTAGTTAAACGGTCCACTATGACCCAGATGGTATCAAACCCTGCTTGGACTCAAGGTAAACCCACCACAAAGTCCATAGCTAAGCTTTCCCACTTCCACTCAGGGATCTCTAAGGGTAACAGAACTCCAGATGGTTTCTGATGTTCCACCTTCACTTGTTGACAAGTTAGGCACTTAGACACAAACTCAACTATTTCTCTCTTCATGCCTACCCACCAAAAACTTTTTCTCAAATCCTGATACATCTTGGTGGAACCAGGATGTATAGACATCTTACCCTTATGAACTTCCTCTAATACCTGCTGTTTAACTCTACTCCCCTTAGGAATACAAATTCTTCCCTGAAAAAAAACAAAATAATCCCTCACCTGATTTGGAAAACCCTACTTGCCCCATCTTACCCTGAAGTTCAGGATCCAAATCCTGAGCCTCCTTAATCAGAGTTTGAAACTCACTGGAAATTTCCAACCTGTACATCCGAATGCTACCTACCCCAAACTCCACACTTAAGTCCGAATCTCTAAACTTCTCTAGGAGACTCATCTCTTGTATCATCAATGATGACACATGCAGGGATTTCCTGCTAAGAGCATCCGCCACTACGTTGGCCTTACCAGGGTGATATTTCAACTCAAAGTCAAAATCCTTCAAAAATTCCATCCATCTTCTTTGTCTCATGTTGAGTTCCTTTTGATTAAAGAGGTATTTCAAACTCTTATGATCACTAAAGACCTCAAACCTTACACCAAACAGGTAATGCCTCCAAATTTTTAGGGCATAAACCACAGCAGCTAATTCTAAATCATGGGTAGGATAATTCTCCTCATGAGGCCTCAACTGCCTAGATGCATAAGCAACCACTCTCCTATCCTGCATTAAGACACCTCCTAGTCCCTTCCCAGAGGCATCACAAAACACCTCAAAGGTTCTAGACACATCAGGTAATGCTAACACCGGGGCACTGGTCAATCTATGCTTCAATTCTAGAAAACTATGCTCACAATCACTATCCCACACAAAAGCTTGGTCTTTCCTAGTTAACTTAGTGAGAGGTAAAGCCAAACGGGAGAAACCCTTAATGAATCTCCTGTAATAGCCAGCTAAACCTAGAAAACTTCTAATCTCTGTAACAGTCTTAGGTCTTTCCCACTCAAGCACTGACTCCACCTTGTTAGGGTCTACAGACACTCCCTCTCCAGAAATAACATGTCCCAGGAAATGGACTTTATTTAACCAAAACTCACATTTGCTTGGATTGGCAAATAATTTCCTTTCCCTTAGGAGCTCTAACACTAACCTCAGATGTCTTCCATGATCTTCCAAACTAGAAGAGTAGACTAGGATATCATCTATAAATACAATCACAAATTTATCTAGGAAAGGTCGGAAGATTCTATTCATATAGTCCATGAACACTGCCGGAGCATTAGTAACAACAAACAACATCACTAAGTACTCGTAGTGTCCATATCTAGTTCGAAAAGCAGTCTTATGAATGTCTTCCTTCCTTATCCTAATTTGGTGATATCCTGATCTCAAATCTATTTTGGAAAATACAGAAGCACCCCTAAGCTGATCTAAAAGATCGTCTATCCTAGGCAATGGGTATTTGTTTTTAATTGTAGTTTTGTTCAATTGCCTAAAATCTACACACAATCTCATACTCCCATCCTTCTTCTTCACTAACAATATTGGAGCCCCCCCCCAAGGGGAGGCACTAGGTCTGATGAATCCCTTCTCTAACAGTTCTTCCAACTGTTTCTTAAGCTCCCTGAGTTCTAAGGGGGACATTCTATAGGGTGCCTTAAATATGGGTCCTGATCCTGGTAACAAGTCTATGGTGAACTCTATCTCCCTCTCAGGTGGTAAGGTTAGGATTTCACTAGGAAAAACATCTTGAAACTCCCGGACAGTAGCTACATTATTCAAGTCATATTTTGCTTCTAAAGTGGAGGAAAGCAACAAAAGAAAACACTCACTCCCGTCATTGATACTATGGGAAAATTGGGAAACACTAGACAACAGAATAGACAACTTTTCTTTATGAAAAACAGGACAATCAAGAAACACAACCTTTTTATTAAAACAATCTAACAACACCTGATTGGAAGATAACCAGTTCACCCCAGAATAATATCAATACCAGTCAAAGGCAAACATATCAAGTCCACAACAAAAACTTTTTCTTGAATGATTAAAGAACAATTCATACATGCCTGAGAAGTAGTTATAGATTATTTAACAGGAGTAACAACATTGAGAACATAAGGTAAGGAGATGGTGGACAATTTTAGTCTATTTACACAATCAAAGGACACAAAGGAATGTGATGCTCCTGAACCATACAATACAATTAAAGTCTCCTATGATAATTTAAACAAACATAGGTAAATTAAATCTTTTACTCAACAAATTTAACTACCCATAACATAATATACAAGGTTCTTGGTACAAAACAACTATCCTTCGAATATTAAATCATTCTCAACTAACTAGTTTAAGGGTGTCTAACTTTTATTAGGTTTTTAAGGTCACATTCTATAAGGCTCCTAGGGTACAATTACCTCTTATAAGATTATCAGAAGAAGTTGCTACTTGACAGTTGAGTGTAAAAACTCTCTTAGTTGCTTGAGATTCCTGGCGTTTCTTAAGTCTGGAACAATCCTTCCTAAAGTGACCCGCTTGTTTGCAAAAATAGCAAACGTTCTTCCCGGTTAGACACTCCCCTAGATGTTCCTTCCCACATACAAAACACTTCCTAGTAGCCTTAGGCTGAGAAGTCTGAACTGCCACGGAGGGTCTACCTTGCCACTTAGGTCTAAAATTCTTACCCTGGCTAACCCTACTTACCTTTCTCTTTCCCTTGCTTGGGCGTTGCCTAACTAATTCTTTTAGTATCGCAGTGTTGGTAGTCGCCTGATTCTCCATCATCTGAGTAAAGGCTTGGAGTGCTAACATAATAGGATCCGGTGTAGATCCTTGAGAAGGAGAAGTTGGAGGTGGAGAAGAACGATTAACCCTTGACTTACCCCTCCTGTTGCCTGCCATAATTATCTACATATCATAAAGCAAATGTCGAGGTGATCAATCTCTCGATTCACCAAACAATACATAAAAAAATTATCAACAGACCACAGAATATCCTAAACTCACAGTCCAATTGGATTGAACTGCTCTGATACCAAAATGTCACACCTTAAATTTCATAGGCAAGAATTTAGTCCGTTGGAAACCAAATTCTTAGCCTCGAATTTATAGTGTTTCAGTTCGAATATCGACCTGTCTATAAATTATCCACAATTCCAACAATATTGAGATAATCTAAATCAACATTAAGAGATATTATAGTCTTTTAATCTAAATTGTATTCTGCCCATTCAAGTAATTAACAGTCCATTTACAAATTAAACTGAAATAGCTTTTATATATCGTTGCTTACCAAATTAAGTTCAAATTACACAAGTAGTCTCTCTTGCATCAACATTTCTAAGTATCCATTACATGTCCTTTTCCTTAAAAACTCTAACAAGGCTAAGCTAAAGGTCCAAAGTTACAAGATCATAATTACATCATTCACATACATACATAGCCACTACAAAATAACAACTTCATCGACATCCAAAAACCTCCTTCAAGGTTTTGCATTCCGAGGGGGAGGAGGCACCTGGACATCTAAGATCCACATAACGCGTGGTGAGATAAACATCTCAGTGAACAATTCTCAATGCATGTATGCAAGCAATTAGTCATGTCAGGCAAATTATACAATCATCATCATATTCCATAAATATCTATGTATAACATATGCATAAGGATGCTCCTATATGTTTTGCCACTAGGCCATGAGCAATCACCATACAGAGTTAGACTCGAGCTCGAACTACAGGGGATATCTCCCCCGGGGACGAATCCCACCCTCACATAGGCCGAAGCCCCCATGTTGACCGAAGTCCTTTGATCATGAAACTTGGATTGAACAATTGATTTAAGCATTCCAGAATTGATGAATATCGAAATCTCGGTGATTTCGACAATTACGACATTTCGAACCTTTCGAAACCAACGAGATTCAATGTCAACCGACAACCGCAATGTATACTCATCAATTCCGAGACCCAAATCAATTCCCAAACACTTAGTTTATCATTTCGGCACGAGGTTAATCGAAAAGAACGGAACGTTTCGACGTTTCGAGAGTTTCAAAACTTTCGAGAATTTCGAAAGTTTCGAAACTATCGATTATCAAGAATCGATCCGTTTCTAACCGATTAAAATCATCCCTCTAGTTCAAACAATCAATTTCAATCACAAACAAACAATTACGTCAAGTAAATTCAGAGAATTGGAAGAGAGAAGGAGAGGGTGCATGGGTATAGAGACCGATCCTAATCCTATCAAAAAGTGAGAATTACTCACTATGATTGTAGAAATCCAAGTGATTAGAAGGAAGAAATGAAGTTCCTAGCTCCGTTCCGGCGTTCCTACTTCGATCCGGCAACTTCTCTCTCTAGGATTCCCTCTCTCTCTCTCTAGAAATGAAACTCTCCAAAATTCTGCTGAAAAACGCATCCTGGGTATTTATATTTTTGTCTGGTAATCGATTACCAAACCCTGGTAATCGATTACTGAAGGCAAAAATATCCTAAAAACCCATTCTGGGCTCCTGGTAATCGATTACCAACTTTGGTAATCGATTACTGAGTTCCCAGGCTGATGGTAATCGATTACAAGGGTTATGTAATCGATTACCACGATCCAACCCCTCTGGTAATCGATTACAGACCCTCTGTAATCGATTACCAGTGGCAAGGTTCTCTGGTAATCGATTACAGACCCTCTGTAATCGATTACCATTGGCAAGGTTCTCTGGTAATCGATTACAGACCTTCTGTAATCGATTACCAGTGGCCTAAACTTAAGAGTTTGGTTCAACACAAGTTATAATACCCATTCTTTCTAATTTCATTCCTTTCCTTACTTCCTTAGGGTTCATACCATAACATTAACCTATAAATCTCAATTAATCCTATCTAAAGTGGGATGTTACACATTCCACTTCCACATTAGACTCCACACCCCTCCCTCCTTCTCTGTTGGCTTTTTTTCCACTAGCTCATAGGCAGCCTTAATAGAAAAACAACCAACCGAACTATTTCCCCACACAGGTTTGTCAAGCCCAAGACTCTGGTGACCTCCAAGGCAAGCACTAATCTTTTCAATTTCTGCTGAAGGGAGGTATTGGTCAAACAAATGAAATATCCTCCTACCAAAATCATCAGAGAAATAATTGGCTGAGGCATTTATAAGATTGGCAGGCAGATCCTGGTTAGTAACCTGCTGTAAAATTGTACCATCTTTGATCCATGGATCCATCCAGAATTTAGCAGTAACGCCATTCCCAATTTGCCATCAGACTCCTTGAAGGACACAGTCCCAGGTTGCCACAATTCCACGCCACACCATAGACTGGTTTCTTTTCCTCTGGACATTGGGTATGATCTCATTTCCAGCACCATATTTGAATCTCATCAAACACACCCAAAGAGCATCTCTATTATGGATGAGGTTCCATCCTAATTTCATGATAAGAGCCTTATTGAAATACTGCAGTTTATTCAGGCCCATTCCACCAGCATTCTTAGGCTTACAGAATTCCTCCCAGCCCACTGTGTGCATTTTCTTTTCATGAGTTGTGTGACCCCAGATGAAATTTCTAGCCATCCTCTCTAACTTGTGACAGACACTTGCTGGCAGCAGGACTGTTTGCATCGTATAAGTTGGCAAAGCATGTAAAACAGCTTGGGTGAGGGTAACTCGGCCAGCCATGGAGAGCGAAGAAGCCCTCCAATTATTTAATCTTTGTTGTGATTTTTCAATGAGATAATTATAAGTAGACCTTGTGACCCTTCCATGTAATAGAGTGACCCCAAGATACTTTCCTAAGTCAGAAGTTAGAACAAATCCTGTCACTGATGCTAATTGTCTAGCCTTTGAGTGACAAACATTTTTTGAGCACATGGTTCATGAAGGGAATCAAGCATGTGGTCAGGGTGCAGCGGAAATAAATGGATTCCCTCCCTTGTTATGATTGTTATGCGAAAACACGAATCAAGGCATAAAAGGTATTAAAAGGAAAGGTCGTACCTTATTAGGATTATGAACGAGGCAATAGCAGCCACGTCTCTAGTGGTGTCCACGCCAACAGCCGAACTAGGAAACCCTCCTCAACTCTGCTAGTAGCCTTAGAGAGTAAAAAGTGATTGCTCATATGTAGGGTAGTGCATCCCATGCTCTATTTATAGAGTGGTGGCTAGGGTTTTACCCCTTCACTCACTTAACCCTCACACTTATGGGCCTGGCCCATTATGTTATAATTCTAATTAAATTAGAATTATTATTTTCCTAGTGGTTTGTTGTATGCGTGTGATCCAATAGGCTTTTAATATTTGGTTATGATATTAAGATAAAACCCTTTTATATTTAATATCATAAATAGTGAGCGGTATCTAGCAATACATCACTATCCAAATATTGAGATTATCAATAACTTTGACGAATCCTATTTTATGATAATTTATATGATCTGTCCCTTTGTCCAAATATCTAATTGAACACAAGGGCATGGATTGTGTCAACCTTGTATAGTTCAATTTACGTTTTTTTATCCCCAAGTAGACTGTACAGAAAATAAACATCTCATGTTTATCCTCCTGAGCATGGTCATGCATTTTGCAGTCTCACTTTATCAAGAGGCCTACAAATATAACTCCTGTTACATAGGAGGGACAAATCTCATCTAGGACACTCACATTCCACCACATAATTTATTATATGTCCAAAAACCAACTTTATGATTACCTTGTTACGTGTAACGTTTGATGATAATTAAAACATATAATTCCTTATGTAGGAATCGTAGTGATTTCGGATCGAAGGACTTCATATAATATTTATCAATTTAAGAAACGTTCATGACCAAGGACGGATGCACGTTGGTCCTTGTGGGGGCAATTGCCCCCATAAGATTTTTACTTTTAATTTTTCATAAATAATATATGTATGTGTAACACAAATTAGAGTCAGATCTATTGACACTAAGTGTCAAATTTTAAGAGTTACATTACTTAATAATTTTTTTCTAAAATGCGAATTTGACCAATCTAACTGTTGAATCACATTATATTACCTTCATGATGATCATGTATATCAAATTTCACATAATTTAGACATTCGTAGGTATGTTATCTAATAGCGGACTTTTACTTATATTTTGAAGACATATTATACGTTAAAATAAATAAGTTTGATGAAGTATAAATTAGTTTTTCATTTTTATAAAATTTTATAAGCTTGATCTACTTAATAAAAAATTTCAATTCAAGAATTGGATTTAAAATTTAAATAGAAATTTTTTACTTGTAGAACTTTTGTCACTAGATAACTGGTTTTAAAATTTAAATAGATGTATGTTTTGAGAATGCATTTTCATAATATAGGAATTCATGTCAGAGTCGTGAGGAGAGAAACAAAAGATTGACAGATTTCAACGTAATTTAGGAATAGAACCAACAAGGAAGGTTATGTCATCCTAGGAGTAGCCTATGGGGTGAGAACCTAGGAGACAAGTTTCGTAGTGAAATCGAAACTTAATCCCGTTTAGAGACCTTGAGGAATAGAAGTATTAGTTACTAGGCAATGGTTCGAGGTAAGATTCTAGTGCTCAAACATAGCTGGTGAAAGTGAAACACTTTAGAGTAAGTACACTAGATAGAATTGAATGATGTTAAAAGAAGTTAGGCATGGGATAGTTAGAGGATAGTAATATTAGAGACATAACCTATTAGAGTAAAACCAATAAGATGAATTGGGAGGTATAACTCACTTTTGATTTCCTTTTTGCATCTTTGAGAAGTAGAGTTATTGGTAATCAAGCAGCATTGGGGCAGGATTCCAAGTATACAAATATAGTTAAGAATAGGAGGGTGACCTTATGTTGAGGCACTCGGAGCAAATTTTGAGGACAAAATTTATTTAAGGGGGGTAGAATTGTAACATCCCGGAAACTGGAACCTAGGAAACCTAAGAGAAGCCTTAGGTGGTGAACCTATCCAAGAGAGGGAAGTTAGAAGTAAGATGAGAATTCAGAGGTTAAGTGTGATTTCAGACAAGAAATTAGGGAAATCCATTTGGAACCACGTGTTTTAAAAGAGCTTAGAAGAGGGACCAAGAGTTAAGCCAATTAACTGTAGGTCGAACATAGAAGGAATCACACCTGAGTCATAGAGAATATAGTGGTTAAAGGTAAAGAAATGAGTTTAGTTAAAGAAGAATTAAGTTGAAAGGAAGGGTGTAACATCCCAGTATTTAAGACTAGAGTTCATAGGAAGTTTATGACATGATTAGAATGAAGTAAGGAATTGGTAAGGAAAAGCTTAAGAGGCAAAAATAAAGGTGGGATGAGAATAACTAAGTGAGAGGAAGGTTTTTGAGGAGAGGAATTAGGTTTGAGAGGGAGAGAATTAGAAATCAAAGAGGGGCAAAAACTAAGGTTGTTGCTTGATTTCAGGTTTAAACCTAATGAACTTGGTGCACTAAATTGCAAATATTTAGAGTTGTAGATGTCCAATTGAGGTGATTCCACTTGGACTAGAAAGCTAAGATTCGAGGCTTCAGTTTGATATGCTATATGATAGTATTCCGAGCTCGTTTGCATCCCAAGCAAACACATTCTTGCTCAGGCAAGAAAGTTGTCAAGGCACAAAGGAATTCAAATATGTTTCCTGCGCTCCAAGCTACGCTGAGCACAACTGAAGTGTAGAAAACAGAGAAGAATTTCGGAGACCTGCGCTCCAGCTGCGCTGAGCGCAGGAACGCGTCTGGTTCTTTAAAAACACGGAATTAGGGTTCTTTTCCTCATTCCTTGCCGTTTTTACTTCATTCCAGAGAGAGAAAGAGAGGTTTTTAGTGAGAGGAAGTCCCATTGAACATCAAGGAAGGTTTTTCATCCCCAAGATCAAGTTCTCCATCGTTCTCTTCACCCTCAACGTTCCCTAATTCCATTCTTCCTCCATTATCTCAACTCTAAGGTGAGTGTGATTTTCATTCACTTGTTTTCTTGATTGTTCTCCCATGTATGCTCCATATTCTTCCTTCCCTTGCTAGTATTGTTGATTTTAATTATGATTTGATGAATTTGGGATGTATTATTGCACTATAATGATTTCATGAGTCGAATGGTAAACCCTAGGGTAGTGATTTTGGGAATAATTGTGTTACGGAATTATAGTCTCACACAAAGATTGATCATGGGCCTTTGGTCATCATTGAATGAATTTCATGGATCTTCGGATCATCACAGCGTTTTATAGTCTCACATAAAGATTAATGAGGGGCCTTTGGCCTTCACAGTCATGTATCATGAGTTTAAATATCACAGGGCTTTTAGCCATCACAGTGCCTTTGGGCTATCACAGGGTCGTTGACCGTCACAGGCCTTCGGACAAATTATTTAAGAAAGACGGGGGTAACCACATTGAACTCATCGTATGGATGCAATGCAATGAAAAATAAGTTCGTAAAGCGTTTCATATGGATGCAATGCAATGAAAAATAAGTTCGTAAATGATTTTGTAATGCATGCAATGCAAAGAAAAAATGTTCGTAAATCATTTCTTAATGGATGCAATGCAATGAAAAATAAGTTCGTAAAGAGTTTCATATGGATGCAATGCAATGAATGAAAAATAAGTTCGTAAATAGTTTCATATGGATACAATGCAATGAAAAAAAAGTTCGTAAAGCGTTTCATATGGATGAAATGCAATGAAAAATAAGTTCGTAAATGAGTTTGTAACGCATGCAATGCAAAGAAAAAAAAAGTTCGTAAATGATTTCATAATGGATGCTGTAACATCCCAAAATTTAAGGATCTGGAATTATAATAAAAGTACTTATAATTTATTGAATGCAAGTAATTAATAAGATTAATAATAAGGTTAGTATAATTTTAATAATAATAGCAATTATTAATAAAATAGTATTAAAGATAATCCCAAATTTATTAGTATTATTATTATTAGTAATAGTATTAGTATTATTATTGTTAGTATTATTATTATTTTTAGCAATTAGGGTTAGAATTGGGGAAAAGAAGAGAAAGATAGAGGAAGGAGAAAGGGGAGGGGGCGGCGGCTAGGGAGAAGAGGGAGGAAGGAAGAAGAGAGGACGGGAGAAAGAAAGGGAAGGAGAAGAGGAAGGAGAAAGGGAGATCGGGAGAAGGGGAGGAAGAAAGGAAGAGAAAGAGATCGAGGGAGAGGAAGAGTTAGAGAGATCGAGAGAGAGATGGAGAAGGGCCGAGAGAGAGGGGGCGGCCATGGAGGTCGCGCAGCTTGGGGAGAACGACGACGGGGACGGACCATCGCGCGACGGAGGTACCGCGACGCGGTGGTAGCTGGACGCGGTGGCGGTGAGAGCGAACGGAGACCGCGAAATGAAGGAAGGCTGCGACGGCAGCGCACACAGCAGCGGCGGTGCGGCCGTGGACAGCAGCGGCGCGGCGGTTGAATGAGCGGCGATGGTCGCTGTCTCTGGTTGGACTCACGGAGCTCGCAGCGGAGCTCGCGGCGGTGGCTTCACAGAGGAGCTGCGGAGGCCTCGAACAGCGACGACGGAGCTTCCGAAGCTCCGTATGACTGAGACGGCGGAGGTCCAGCGGCGGTGTACGGCGGAGGGCGCGGCGGAAGCGATTTCCGGTGTGGCGAACTCCGGTTAGGTGAGCGAAGCTCACACACCTCCACTATATCATGTTTATGCTTCCGTTATGACCCCTATCCTCCTATTCCTCTTCCCTTTTAGTTATGGATGTTGATTGTGGTTAGAAGTATATGATATGCTTGCCTTGAGATGATTATGGTTGCATGTGAAATCCCAGTTTAGAACGATTTGAGAATTTTGAGAATATGTGGGTACAAATGGTATTGAATGGTTTTGTTGATGATTCTTGAAGTTCAAAAGTGATTTTTGTTGTATTTTGGTGCATATGCATAGAGTAAGGTTTGTCATGGAATGTGCTTTCAGGTTGTTTTAATTGAAAGGGGTACTTTTTTAGATTCACATAGCTAATATGGAATGATTATTATTAGAAAACTCAGATTTATTTTATGATATTTCCATGTACATGTTAAGTATTCAGAAAGCTTTCCTTACGCATTTATGTCAGACATTTCTTAGAAACAAATGAGAATTTGGCTTCGGCCCAGAAATGAGTTATTTGTGAGGTTTGCGTCATTGTATATTTTAGGCTCTGGCCCTGTTAAGACTAAGAAAATGATTTTGGCTTCGGCCTAGAGAAAATGGCTTCGGCCTGTTTTGGCTTCGGCCCAAGTTAACTTAAAGAGATAAGATTGATTTCATAAATTGATTTAAGACTTGGGTGATTAGTGCCCAGTGTGATAAGTTAACATCCATGAGTTACTGCCTCGAGTAGTGGGGTCCAGGCTTGGATGTGGGTGATTAGTGCCCGGTGGTGGTGATTAGTGCCCAAGGAAGACGTTCCTTGTAGTCTGAGCTCAGGTCTAGCCACACAGCGATAAGTGATAAGAACTCGTTGGCTGGGTAATGTCGACCCGACGACTGGGTTATGTCGTTCATATGTATTCATGTTAAGTTTGTGCATGACAGTTTATCGGAGTATTGACCTGCCTTAATTCTTCATGTTGTGGTTATCGGCTAATTCCATTAAGTTATGATACAAGTAGGTGATTAGTATAACGATGTATGTTCTATTGAACTATGTTGAGTGTTGCATTTCATCTGATTGCTTTTCCCTCCACTGCTTGTTGCATGCTTTGTTCACTGGGACATAGTCTCACCCCACGTTACGGGGATATATTTCAGTTGTGCAGGTTTTGTACAGATTGATGGCAGAAGAGTAAAGATTTTAATTGAAATAATTGTCAAGGAATTGTAATTGAGTATTTAAAGTTTAGTGATGTATATGTATATAAAGATGTTATTGGACATTAGTTCGTAGTGCTTATTCAATTGTTGTGTAGTAGTCTTTAGTTTGGCCACGGAGGCCTATTATCTTTGAATTGGAATATTGTTATGAATTGCACTGGTATTTTGCTGGTTTTCAGGTGATTCTGAAAATTTGGAAATGTCCAGTTTTCAGGGGAAACTTTGCCGGATTTTCGGTAGGAGTTTATGAACCTTAACACTCTAAAGTGTTGGTTCGTTCCCATTTTTTTCAAAGTTAGAATTGACCTCGAGTAATGTGATGCATGAAGTATGTGGTAGTCTAAGTAAGCGTTGGATTGCTTAGGCATCATTGTATTATGTGTGCCGATATCGAAAATGGCGCGGAATGATTTCAGAAATTCGGGAATAGTGTTTCCAACGAACATTATTCTTGGATTTAGAAATTTGGACGTTACATTTTGGTATCAAAGCGGTTCAAATCCAATTGGACTGTGGTTAGGTTAGTTGCCCGTGACTTACTATGATCCTACAGTATTCCGCACTCAATATAGGGATTGATCACCCCTCTATTAGGCGTGTTGTACATGGGATTATGGTTAGTGACGTAAACAGGAAGCCTTGTTTAGGGAATTGGGACACTTGTCTAACAAGGTTAGAGCCACCCACTTGAGTGTTAGGAAGATAGTGACTTAGGTCCATTTCCAGGAGCAAAACTTGAACCCTAGAAAATCTTGTAGGAGGTCATTTTTAGTTCTAGCTGACACGAGGCACCCTTAGAGGGGAAGGTAAAGTAGAAGTTTGAGAGAGAGTGCATAATTTACTTGGGAAGGTTAAAACAAGAAAGAGGGTTCGAGGGAATAGAATGAGTAGGCTCCCTAGTGGGAGAGTATAGTTTGCTGATGATTGCACCTTGGTGATGTGATTGTTTTAGTTGAATGGAATGTTTGTTTTGCTTGATTGAGTGTGACACTTGCCTGCTTGAATAAATGTATGTCTTGTGTATTTGATGGTGATGAGAGTGTTTAAGTCCTATGTTGGTCGATTTGGCTTTATCTGGTAAGGAGCGAGTCCCACACTGTATCTCCTAGGATATTAGATTGACACTTTAGAAGTCCCTGATTATCCATCAGGTTCTTACACGGGTGGACTTGACTTTAGTCCTTAAGGGAAAAGTCTAAACCGTTGGTACGCTACACAAATCAATATGAGAGGTCTCAGAGGTAATTTCGGCTCACATAAGTATATTTTAACCAATTAGTTGCTTAAGTGTATTCTTACTTCTTGGACCATTAGAGGAAATTTAAGTTTGAAGACCATGACCCCATAACCACCCCATTCTACAGTAGAGCACCCTTCTTACCTTAGGTCCCTTGTAGTGTGGAACCCTTCCACCCATGTCTGGATTATGGTCGGGAATTGCCGTTTAGCGAGAATCCCATGACTAGTTCGGTTGAGCTAGAGAATACACCTAAGTATGTAAGAGAGTGGGTAACCTTGGAAGCTTAGATGGATAAGGGTACATAGTAGATTTCAATCTTGGCCATTCCCTCTCGGTTCTAGGTTTACTTGACAGTTAGCACTTGTAGAATAAGGCCCGTGTTGTTTTAACCAAAGTGTTTTAGAGTAGAAGTCTTGTAATTATCAAGTTTTGTGCGTAGTGCATCGTTGTCGGTTTTCCCGTGGATAGACACTCTTGTAACCTATGTTTAGGACTATGTTCTTAGTACACGGGTAGTGATCCATTTTCTAAGTTTTGGTGGTAGAGCTAAGTCTATAGGTTAGATTCCCCAGTCTCTTCTCTCTTGTCTCCTTAGTGGTAGTACTCTGATTTTTAGAGCCATGGGAGAAAAAAAAATCTTGCGGAACCTAGAGTTGTTGCCCAAAATTGAACTCCTGCAAGGGTCGACAACTAACATTTGGTTAATGTTTTGTTAAGGAGTAGTGTTAAGCTTAGTGTGTTGAACCCATGGCTAGGTGTTGAACATCCTCCTTCCATTTCTCTTATTTCTGAAGTTTCCACCCTTACTTTAGGCTTAGGTGTGTCCTTTGGCCCCCAAAGCAATTGGATGTTGCTTCAATTGTTGCGGTTGCCAGCTATAGTCAATGGTTGCTGCTGTCCTGGTATAGGGTAGCCACTCGTACTCAGACTCCTAGGCTGGATCAATAGATAATTATATTTTCTACGTTGTGCACATGATGGAGTGATAGGTATAAGCAGACCTATACAATGTCATGTTATGTATGATGAGACTAGTTTTTCCCCGGATGAACTATAGGGGTTTGTCCATTCTCCATCTTATGTGTATCAGAGAAGCATCGTTGCCTTGGTCGTGGCTATGTATGCTACGCACACTTGGCTGTAACTTTAATATCTTCTATTTGAGACCTGTGTATTGTTGTTGTAGAAACCAGTTATGAGATGATGTTGTTCATAAGGTTATGTTTCAGACCAGATGGCTTTAGAAGTCACAACATAGTTTCATGTAGTGGACTTGAATTTTAAGGGTAGTTAGAGAGGGCCAAGCCCCTAAGGGGGGTAGCCTTGTGGGAAAAATACAAACACCCATAGTATGACCTAGAAGACCACATAGAACTACCTTGAGCATAGCTAGATTGTTATCAACCCAAGACTTAAATCAACTAGTAGCTGCTAAAAGTCATGGTCCCCGGGAACTTAGACAACTTTCAGGAATTTCCCAACGTGTGGTACGCAGATCAAGTAGTAAGTCAGTGGCCATGATCAGGAGTCTTGTACAAATTTTTGATATCTTAACTCAGATAATTTATTTAACTAAGGTGGTTAAGTCATCTCAAAGCGGAGAGACCAATGCGAAGTTCCCTAGAAATCCATGTTAGGATGGTAAGTGATTGGTTGTCAATGAAAGGAAGAATGAGGGAATTAAATGGTTTAGGTATAAGTTAAGTATGGGACCGTTTAAGGAATGGTGGCAGACCAGACATAGCCTAAGGAAATGGGACAAATAAGACTAGTTTAGGAATGCAATCAACCCGTAGTTCCCCTTAGTCGTCTTGAGGAATAGAGATACCAGTTGTTGAGCAACAAGTTAGGAGGTGTAAGAAATACCGAATCTAGTTAAGAATAAGAGTGTGATCTGGCGTTGGGTAATTGGAACGAATTTTGGGGACAAAATTCATTTTTAGGGGGGTAGAAATGTAACATCCCAAAATTTAAGGATCTGGAATTATAATAAAAGTACTTATAATTTATTTAATGCAAGTAATTAATAAGATTAATCTCTAAGATTGGTTATAATGTAACTGCCTTTTTCGAAGCCGCCGGATGGTTACCTTTCTTTGAAGCCATTGACTGCAAATGGCATGAAGAAAGTGTGTATCAATTCTGGAACACGCTTTGTCTGGAAAACTCAGGGGAAGAGACCTGTCTCAAAGCCTAAGTTATGAATCAAAAGGTGGTTGTAACTACCAATATCCTTGAAAAAGCTCTCGGAGTAAAAGCTGAAGGAGAATTGTTCTCCACAGCGTGGAAAGATCTGTTTGAGGAACAGTTTAACCATCTAATCTTCAATAGGAGAGGAATGAAAGTTATTCCCAAAGTTCTCTTCAATATTCTGAAATTTTGTGTGATCCCACGAATTAAGGATAACCATAACCTTGAAATGGAAAGGTTCCGTGTTATCAATCTTTTGCAAAAGAAGAAGATTAATCTTCCGTGGATCATCCTTTTCGATATGGCAAGAAGAAAACTGGAAGACTCTACTATCCTACCTCACAATACTGTGATCATGAAGATTCTTATGGTAAACAATGTGTTCATTAGCCACCTGTACGATCATAGACATCCTGGTCTTCTTAAGGTAAATCATCGGAACAGAGAGGAAACCGATGACATTCCTGAGATTCAAAGATTAAGGATGGAGAATGCTCAACTGCGTCGCAAGATAAAGGAGTTAAGGAAGAATGTGCTCAAGATCTCTAATAATATCTAGTGTCTAACGAGCAATCTTATGAAAATTAGTTTCCTCTATCATCTTTAGTGTCTCTGTTTAAGTGTCTCTGTTTCTTTGTCTACATGTGTTTTCTTCTGTGAATTTAGTTGTTCTCTCTTTTAATTAAAAATCTTCTTTGTTTAGTTTCATTTATGCTTCATAACTTCTTAATAATTGCTGAACAAAAACTTAACTGTAACGAGAAACTCTTAAAAGATTGCAGAAAAACTAATCAACTTAGGGGGAGAAATCTAAGTATTAAGAAGCAGATCTTTAATCGTAACCAACCTAACAGGAGAAATATATCTGTCAAAACGATACATTATTTAAACTTTTGGTATAGGATTACGTTAAACCTTTTTAATTAATGACAAAAGGGGGAGAAATATAAACTAACAAAATACTAAAAAGAGTGTAACAAAGAGGGAAGTATATAAGGAGATAATAGGAAATAGAAAATAAATAGCAAAGAAATATAATATACAGTAAGAGAGAAGATAACAAACTAAGAGTTCTACTAATAATAAGAATAACAATAAGTCATAATAATAGGTATCTGAAATTTTAACAAGAACATTTTAACAATAGGTTTCATTTTAACAATAGGTATCTAAAATTTCTAAAGTATCATATAACCATAGGTATCTGAAGGGTTCTAATAACCATAGGTGTCTGAGATCTTAACAAGAAAATTAACAATAAGTATCTGAAATCTTAACAAGAAAAAGTTTAACAATCGGCTATCTAAAATATCTGAAATATTAACAATAAACTTGTAACAGTTGGTTAATGAAAGATTTAACAATTGGAATTGATTAATTTAAGAAGATATCTAAAAGAATTAATGCCTGTCTCAGGGGGAGTAATATAGATAGGGGGAGTAATAAAATCTATTATCTTATTTTATTATCTCTCATTTCTTTTTATTACCCATTTTGTCAGTAATATATAATTTATTTGTCATCATTAAAAAGGGGGAGATTGTGAAGTCTATAAATCTGTTTAAGTAATTAAACATGATTATAAGACTTAACATCCGTTAGTTTTAATGATTAACAAATAAGATTATATAAAGAACAAATAAGATTATATAAAGAACCAATTAGATTATATAAACAGGTTCTGCTGAGAAAGGTATTTGTTTGTTAATTATGTTTCAGGATAAAATACTCTTTAGAAGAAGAAGAAGATTTTGTGAACAGAATCAGAATCAGAAGAATCAGAATCAGAAGAATCAGAATCAGAAGATCAGAATCAGAAGAACAAAAATGCAGAACCTGAAGAAGATTAATCCTTAACAGAGTTGAAGCAACTGAAGAATAAAAGTGAAGATTAGAAGACTGTCTGTAGAAGTGAAGACTTGAAGATCGTCTGAAGAAGTGAAGACCAGAAGACCGTCTGAAGAAGTGAAGATTAGAAGACTATTTGAAGAATCGAAGATTAGAAGACTATCTGAAGAACTGAAGGAAAAAGATATGAAGAAGTACAGATTCAAATATACGACTGTCTGAAGAACAACAATGAACTGAAGAAACGAAGAATAAAAGATACAAGAAGAAGAAGAGATACAAGAAGAAGAAGAAGATACAAAGAAGAATGAGACTACAACCAGTATGAAGAATTGAAGCTGTCTGAAAGACTTGAGTTGTCTGAAGTCATTAACCTGTCTTAAGTGATGAAGTTGTCTGAAGAGCCAAGACCGTCTGAAGACTGGAACCCGTCTGAAGACTGGAACACGTCTGAAGGATGGAAACTGTCTGAAGCTTTAGTAATGACGTGGCATCTTTGCTGAAACCTCGCGTGAAGACTTTTCCAAGTCTCTGCTGCTCGTACGTTTTGAAACACATTTGTGGCAACAAACACAGAGACCTTTCCCGGTGCATTTGAACTTCATACACCACTGAGGAAATCTCTGCAACCCAGCAGTCGCAGCAACAACAGTAGCAGCTTTACTGCAGCACCAACGTTGTACTATGTCAGAACTCTCAAGAAGCGTGTCTCACAACGGATTAAAAGAATACTATTTGCTGTCTCTAAACGATAGCATTTCAACGAGACATTTCTTCATTTGTGCAATCTGGAACAAAGCAGAAGAAAAGCTCGGGAGACTAAGCAGAAGCAACAAGGAAGATGTTTGAATAAAATATATTCAATTCAACATCTTTATCTAAATCCCAAAAGAGGAATCTGCAAACAACGACTACTGATCAAGACATCTCATTCAAAGAAGTAATGGTATCAGAAGCAAGTGAAAAAGGAGTACATGCAGAATAAGCAAAAAGGGAAAATTCAACGGATACATACTCTCAAGAGAATCAGAGGAAATCTGAAGAAAACTGAAGCAAGCTGGACAAAACAGAAGATGCAAGCAGATGCAAGATAATGCAAGCTGGATAAAGCAGAAGCAAGCATATGCAAGATAATGCAAGATGGATAAAGCAGATGCAAGCAGATGCAAGACAATACAAGCTAGAGCAAGCAGATGCAAGCTGGATAAAACAGATGCAAGAAAGCAAAAGAATTCAAGAGAGAGGAATACAAATAATCATCACATCTCTCAAAACAGAGCTCGTCAACAGAAGTGTCAGAACGGGAGTACTCTGAACACTCAATATGCTTAAGGAGAAGCAACCGTTTGAGAAGCTATTACACAACGGCTATATGAGCCACATCATCAGAAGCTCAACGGTATTATGAATTATCTTCAACGGCTATATTCAAGAAGAACATATAAATAGCCTCAAGATTGAAGTTGAAGATGTTGTTGTTGAGATACACAACCAAGTTGGTCGGTCCAACCAGTTGTTGTTGGCATGCAGAACATATTAACCATGCTGCCTAGCTGCAGTTGTTATGCTATACAACCAGAGTGAATTATCGATCAGGCTACTGATCAACTGGTCAGTTAGTTAGATTGTACAGTTGGTCTGTTGATCAAGTGAGTTGGTTGTCGGGAAGGCAATCATGCTGTACAAATGACTATCAAACCAGGTACGGTTTGAAGCTTTGAAGATACCTTGGTATTCCAATGATACGGGTGAGAATGTAGCCCATGGAAACCAATGGTAGGAGAATAAGGCTGGAGCTTAATTTCACATCTTAGTTAGCCTACTCTCAGAGGATGTATTCCTCATAGAAAAGACAGGGATTGTACTTAAATTCAAACACTTGTATCACTGTCTATCCTTGTATTTAGTTTGTAATGACTGTATCCTGAGTATGTACTCAGTAATCTCTATGTACAAGAAAAATCTGAGTTGAGAGGTTCTAGCGAACATCTAGCTTAGATTGAGTAGTAATACTCAACACTTAGTTAAGTGTCTGAGAGCCTGGAGAGGCTTGGTGGAAGAAAGAATACTCTTAGAGCTTGAAGAGGCTTGATAGAAAATACTACTGCTGGTCTGTGTGACTCAGTGTGACATATATGTGGTTGCGAGGGTCTGGAGGATTCGGAGTGACGCATATATGTGTTAAGGATCGGTGTGATCCTGAGCCTGAAGAGGCTTGACTGTAAAAGAATACTTGGTGTGACATATATGTGGCTGCAAGGGTCTGGGGGATTCGGAGTGGCACATATGTGTTGTTGTTATAAAAAGGCTAGTGGTGGTTTGCCACTAGGACTGGATGTAGCTCACAGGGTTGTGGGTGAACCAGGATAAATTCTGTGTCTAAGTTTTCTTTCCCTTAATCTCGTTTATTTACAGTCTTTACATTTACAATGGGGATTGAAAAGTATTTTTCATAACAAGCTTAACTCAAGGATTTCAATAAAACAAGTTTTCATACAAACATAACGTTAAAACGTTTCTAGTGTAGATTGAAGTATTATAGAAGAATATATTCAGAGGGATGTCTGAAATACCTGTCTGAAGTGAGCCCAACAGGAACTCAGTTCAGACACATGATATAGATGGTCTCTGATCATCTAAAGTATTTCAGAAACAGTTCTGAAGGTACTCTTAGTAATATTCTTCAGAAGACACTAAGAGAAGTCTGTTTAAAATCAAAACAATCTTAAGTGTAAGAAAAAGTTTTTAATCTAAATCTTTCATATATTCCGCATGTTCTTAAAATAACTCTGAACTTAAGATTGGTTTGTACAATGATCACTTAGCGTGATTGTTTATTTTAAAGATTTCCAAAATTGTCTTAAAATGTCTAAAACACTATTCAACCCCCCTTCTAGTGTTGCCTGTGGTTCTAACAGATTATGGTTGTATGTGAAATCCCAGTTTAGAACGATTTGAGAATTTTGAGAATATGTGGGTACAAATGGTATTGAATGGTTTTGTTGATGATTCTTGAAGTTCAAAAGTGATTTTTGTTGTATTTTGGTGCATATGCATAGAGTAGGGTTTGTCATGGAATGTGCTTTCAGGTTGTTTTAATTGAAAAGGGTACTTTTTTTAGATTCACATAGCTAATATGGAATGATTATTATTAGAAAACTCAGATTTATTTTATGATATTTCCATGTACATGTTAAGTATTCAGAAAGCTTTCCTTACGCATTTATGTCAGACATTTCTTAGAAACAAATGAGAATTTGGCTTCGGCCCAGAAATGAGTTATTTGTGAGGTTTGCGTCATTGTATATTTTAGGCTCTGGCCCTGTTAAGACTAAGAAAATGATTTTTGGCTTCGGCCTAGAGAAAATGGCTTCGGCCTGTTTTGGCTTCGGCCCAAGTTAACTTAAAGAGATAAGATTGATTTCAGAAATTGATTTAAGACTTGGGTGATTAGTGCCCAGTGTGATAAGTTAACATCCATGAGTTACTGCCTCGAGTAGTGGGGTCCAGGCTTGGATGTGGGTGATTAGTGCCCGGTGGTGGTGATTAGTGCCCAAGGAAGACGTTCCTTGTAGTCTGAGCTCAGGTCTAGCCACACAGCGATAAGTGATAAGAACCCGTTGGCTGGGTAATGCCGACCCGACGACTGGGTTACGTCGTTCATATGCATTCATGTTAAGTTTGTGCATGACAGTTTATCGGAGTATTGACCTGCCTTAATTCTTCATGTTGTGGTTATCGGCTAATTCCATTAAGTTATGATACAAGTAGGTGATTAGTATAACGATGTATGTTCTATTGAACTATGTTGAGTGTTGCATTTCATATGATTGCTTTTCCCTCCACTGCTTGTTGCATGCTTTGTTCACTGGGACATAGTCTCACCCCACGTTACGGGGATATATTTCAGTTGTGCAGGTTTTGTACAGATTGATGGCAGAAGAGTAAAGATTTTAATTGAAATAATTGTCAAGGAATTGTAATTGAGTATTTAAAGTTTAGTGATGTATATGTATATAAAGATGTTATTGGACATTAGTTCGTAGTGCTTATTCAATTGTTGTGTAGTAGTCTTTAGTTTGGCCACGGAGGCCTATTATCTTTGAATTGGAATATTGTTATGAATTGCACTGGTATTTTGCTGGTTTTCAGGTGATTCTGAAAATTTGGAAATGTCCAGTTTTCAGGGGAAACTCTGCCGGATTTTCGATAGGAGTTTATGAACCTTAACACTCTAAAGTGTTGGTTCGTTCCCATTTTTTTCAAAGTTAGAATTGACCTCGAGTAATGTGATGCATGAAGTATGTGGTAGTCTAAGTAAGCGTTGGATTGCTTAGGCATCGTTGTATTATGTGTGCCGATATCGAAAATGGCGCGGAATGATTTCAGAAATTCGGGAATAGTGTTTCCAACGAACATTATTCTTGGATTTAGAAATTTGGACGTTACAGATGCAATGCAATGAAAAATAAGTTCGTAAAGAGTTTCATATGGATGCAATGCAATGAAAAAAAATGTTCGTAAATAATTTCGTATGGATGCAATGCAATGAAAAATAAGTTCGTAAAGCGTTTCATATGGATGCAACGCAATGAAAAATAAGTTCGTAAATGATTTTGTAATGCATGCAATGCAAAGAAAAAAAATGTTCGCAAATGATTTCATAATGGATGCAATGCAATGAAAAATAAGTTCGTAAAGGGTTTCACATGGATGCAATGCAATGAAAAATAAGTTCGTAAATAGTTCCGTATGGATGCAATGCAATATAAGTTCGTAAATGATTTCGTAATTCATGGAATGCAAAGAAAAAAAATGTTTGTAAATCATTTCATAATGGATGCAATGCAATGAAAAAAAAGTTCTTAAAGAATTTCATATGGATGCAATGCAATTAAAAATAAGTTCGTAAATAGTATCGTATGGATGCAGTGCAATGAAAAATAAGTTCGTAAAACGTTTCATTTGGACTTAATGCAATGAAAAATAAGTTCGTAAATGATTTTGTAATGCATGCAATGCAAGAAAAAAAAATGTTCGTAAATCATTTCATAATGGATACAATACAATGAAAAAAAGTTTGTAAATGATTTCATATGGATGCAATGCAATGAAAAATAAGTTCGTAAACGGTTTCGTAATACATGCAAAGCAAAGAAAAATAAGTTCGTAAAGCGTTTCATATGGATGCAATGCAATGAAAAATAAGTTCGCAAATGAGTTCGTAATGCATAAAAGGCAAAGAAAAATAAGTTCGTAAAGGGTTTCATATGGATAAAATGCAATGAAAATTAAGTTCGCAAATGACTTCGTAATGCACACAATGCAAAGAAAAATAAGTTCATAAGGGGTTTCATATGGATGCAATGTAATGAAAAATAAGTTCGTAAATGATTTCGTAAAGCATGCAATGCAAAAGAAAAATAAGTTCGTAAATTGTTTCGTAATGCATGCAATGCAAAGAAAAATAAGTTCGTAAATGATTTCATATGGATGCAATGCAATGAAAAATAAGTTCGTAAAGGGTTTTCATATGGATGCAATGCAATGAAAAATAAGTTCGTAAACATTTTCGTAATGCAAGCAATGGAAAAAAAAATTCGTAAATGATTTGGTAATGGATGCAATGTAATGAAAAATAAGTTCATAAAGAGTTTCATATAGATGCAATGCAATTAAAAATAAGTTCGTAAATAGTTTCGTATGGATGCAATGCAATGAAAAATAAGTTCGTAAATGATTTTGTAATGCATGAAATGCAAAGAAAAAAATGTTCGTAAATCATTTCATAATGGATGCAATGCAATGAAAAATAAGTTCGTAAAGAGTTTCATATGGATGCAATGCAATGAAAATTAAGTTCGTAAATAGTTTCGTATGGATGCAATGTAATGAAAAATAAGTTCATAAAGCGTTTCATATGGATGCAATGCAATGAAAAATAAGTTCGTAAATGATTTTGTAATGCACGCAATGCAAAGAAAAAAATGTTCGTAAATGATTTCATAATGGAAGCAATGCAATGAAAAATAAGTTCGTAAAGAGTTTCATATGAATGCAATGCAATGAAAAATAAGTTCGTAAAGAGTTTCGTATGGATGCAATGCAATGAAAAATAAGTTCGTAAAGCGTTTCATGTGGATGCAATGCAATGAAAAATAAGTTCGTAAATGATTTTGTAATGCATTAGAAAAAAAATGTTCGTAAATGATTTCATAATGGATGCAATACAATGAAAAAAAGTTCGTAAACGATTTCGTAATACATGCAAAGCAAAGAAAAATAAGTTCGTAAATGATTTCGTAAAACATGAAATGCAAAGAAAAATAAGTTCGTAAAGGGTTTCATATGGATGCAATGCAAGGAAAAAAAAGTTCGCAAAGGGTTTCATATGGATGCAATGCAATGAAAAATAAGTTCGTAAATGATTTCGTAAAACATGAAATGCAAAGAAAAATAAGTTCGTAAAGGGTTTCATATGGAAGCAATGCAATGAAAAATAAGTTCGTAAATGATTTCGTAATGCATTAAATGCAAAGAAAAATAAGTTCGTAAAGGGTTTCATATGGATGTAATGCAATGAAAAATAAGTTCGCAAATGATTTCGCAATGCACGCAATGCAAAGAAAAATAAGTTCATAAAGAGTTTCGTATGGATCATATGTAATGAAAAATAAGTTCGTAAATGATTTCGTAAAGCATGCAATGCAAAAGAAAATTAAGTTCGTAAAGGGTTTCATAATCCATGCAATGCAAAGAAAAATAAGTTCGTAAATGATTTCATATGAATGCAATGCAATGAAAAATAAGTTCGTAAAGAGTTTCATATGGATGCAATGTAATGAAAAATAATTTCGTAAATAATTTCGTATGGATGCAATGCAATGAAAAATAAGTTCGTAAATAATTTTGTAATGCATGGAATGCAAAAAAAATGTTCATAAATCATTTGGTAATGGATGCAATGCAATGAAAAATAAGTTCGTTTCGTATGGATGCAATGCAAAGAAAAATAAGTTCGTAAAGCGTTTCATATGGATACAATGCAATGAAAAATAAGTTCGAAAATGATTTCATAATGGATGTAATGCAATGAAAAATAAGTTCATAAAGGGTTTCATGTGGAAGCTATGCAATGAAAAAAATGTTCGTAAATGATTTCTTAATAGATGCAATGCAATGAAAAATAAGTTCGTAAAGGGTTTCATATGGATGCAATGCAAGGAAAAAAAAGTTCGTAAAAGGTTTCATATGGATGCAATGCAATAAAAAATAAGTTCGTAAATAATTTCGTAAAACAAGAAATGCAAAGAAAAATAAGTTCGTAAAGGGTTTCATATGGATGCAATGCAATGAAAATAAGTTCGTAAATGATTTCGCCATACATTCAATGCAAAGAATAATATGTTCGTAAAGGGTTTCATATGGATGTAATGCAATGAAAAATAAGTTCACAAATGATTTCGTAATGCACACAATGCAAAGAAAAATAAGTTCATAAAGAGTATCATATGGATGCAATGTAATGAAAAATAAGTTCGTAAATGATTTTGTAAAGCATGCTATGCAAAACAAAAATAAGTTCGTAAAGGGTTTCATATGGATGCAATGCAATAAAAATAAAAATAAAGTTCGTAAACGGTTTCGAAATGCATGCAATGCAATGAAAATTAAGTTCGTAATTAGTTTCATATGGATGCAAAGCAATAAAAAATAAGTTCGTAAATAGTTTCGTATGGATGCAATGCAATGAAAAATAAGATCGTAAAGGGTTTCATATGGATGTAATGCAATGAAAAATAAGTTCGCAAATAATTTCGCAATGCACGCAATGCAAAGAAAAATAAGTTCATATAGGGTTTCGTATGGATCATATGTAATGAAAAATAAGTTCGTAAATGATTTCGTAAAGCATGCAATGCAAAAGAAAAATAAGTTCGTAAAGGGTTTCATAATGCATGCAATACAAAGAAAAATAAGTTCGTAAATGATTTCATATGAATGCAATGCAATGAAAAATAAGTTCGTAAAGAGTTTCATATGGATGCAATGTAATGAACAATAAGTTCCTAAATAATTTCGTATGGATGCAATGCAATGAAAAATAAGTTCGTAAATAATTTTGTAATGCATGGAATGCAAAAAAAAATGTTCATAAATTATTTGGTAATGGATGCAATGTAATGAAAAATAAGTTTGTAAAACGTTTCATATGGATGCAATGCAATGAAAAATAAGTTCGTTTATGATTTTATAATGAATGCAATGCAAAGAAAAAAAATTGTTCGTAAATGATTTCATATTGGATGCAATGCAATGAAAAATAAGTTCGTAAAGCGTTTCATATGGATGAAATGCAATGAAAAATAAGTACGTAAAAAGTTTCATATGGATGAAATGCAATGAAAAATAAGTTCGTAAATGATTTCGTAATGGATGCAATGCAATGAAAAATAATTTCGTAAAGGGTTTCATACGGAAGCAATGCAATGAAAAAAATGTTCGTAAATGATTTCATAATGGATGCAATGCAATGAAAAATATGTTCGTAAAAGGGTTTCATATGGATGCAATGCAAGGAAAAAAAAGTTCGCAAAGGGTTTCATATGGATGCAATGCAATGAAAAATAAGTTCGTAAATGATTTCGTAAAACATGAAATGCAAAGAAAAATAAGTTCGTAAAGGGTTTCATATGGAAACAATGCAATGTAAAATAAGTTCGTAAATGATTTCGTAATGCATTAAATGCAAAGAAAAACAAGTTCGTAAAGGGTTTCATATGGATGTAATGCAATGAAAAATAAGTTCGCAAATGATTTCGCAATGCAGCACTGCAAAGAAAAATAAGTTCATATAGGGTTTCGTGTGGATCATATGTAATGAAAAATAAGTTCGTAAATGATTTCGTAAAGCATGCAATGCAAAAGAAAAATAAGTTCGTAAAGGGTTTCATAATGCATGCAATACAAAGAAAAATAAGTTTGTAAATGATTTCATATGAATGCAATGCAATGAAAAATAAGTTCGTAAAGAGTTTCATATGGATGCAATGTAATGAAAAATAAGTTCGTAAATAAATTCGTATGGATGCAATGCAATGAAAAATAAGTTCGTAAATAATTTTGTAATGCATGGAATGCAAAAAAAAATGTTCATAAATCATTTGGTAATGGATGCAATGCAATGAAAAATAAGTTCGTAAAACGTTTCATATGGATGCAATGCAATGAAAAATAAGTTCATTTATGATTTTATAATGAATGCAATGCAAAGAAAAAAAATTATTCGTAAATGATTTTATATTGGATGCAATGCAATGAAAAATAAGTTCGTAAATAGTTTCGTATGGATGCAATGCAATGAAAGATAAGTTCGTAAAGCGTTTCATATGAATGAAATGCAATGAAAAATAAGTACGTAAAAAGTTTCATATGAATGCAATGCAATGAAAAATAAGTTCGTAAAGAGTTTCATATGGATGAAATGCAATGAAAAATAAGTTCGTAAATGATTTCGTAATGGATGCAATGCAATGAAAAATAAGTTCGTAAAGCGTTTCATATGAATGAAATGCAATGAAAAATAAGTTCATAAAGGGTTTCATGTGGAAGCTATGCAATGAAAAAAATGTTCGTAAATGATTTCTTAATAGATGGAATGCAATGAAAAATAAGTTCGTAAAGGGTTTCATATGGATGCAATGCAAGGAAAAAAAAGTTCGTAAAAGGTTTCATATGGATGCAATGCAATAAAAAATAAGTTCGTAAATGATTTCGTAAAACAAGAAATGCAAAGAAAAATAAGTTCGTAAAGGGTTTCATATGGATGCAATGCAATGAAAATAAGTTCGTAAATGATTTCGCCATACATTCAATGCAAAGAATAATATGTTCGTAAAGGGTTTCATATGGATGTAATGCAATGAAAAATAAGTTCACAAATGATTTCGTAATGCACACAATGCAAAGAAAAATAAGTTCATAAAGAGTATCATATGGATGCAATGTAATGAAAAATAAGTTCGTAAATGATTTTGTAAAGCATGCTATGCAAAACAAAAATAAGTTCGTAAAGGGTTTCATATGGATGCAATGCAATAAAAATAAAAATAAAATTCGTAAACGGTTTTGAAATGCATGCAATGCAATGAAAATTAAGTTCGTAATTAGTTTCATATGGATGCAAAGCAATAAAAAATAAGTTCGTAAATAGTTTCGTATGGATGCAATGCAATGAAAAATAAGTTCGTAAAGGGTTTCATATGGATGTAATGCAATGAAAAATAAGTTCATAAAACGTTTCATATGGATGCAATGCAATGAAAAATAAGTTCGTTTATGATTTTGTAATGAATGCAATGCAAAGAAAAAAAATTGTTCGTAAATGATTTTATATTGGATGCAATGCAATGAAAAATATGTTCGTAAAAGGGTTTCATATGGATGCAATGCAATGAAAAATAAGTTCGTAAAGCGTTTCATTTGGATGAAATGCAATGAAAAATAAGTACGTAAAAAGTTTCATATGAATGCAATGCAATGAAAAATAAGTTCGTAAAGAGTTTCATATGGATGAAATGCAATAAAAATAAGTTCGTTAATGATTTCGTAATGGATGCAATGCAATGAAAAATAAGTTCGTAAAGGGTTTCATATGGAAGCAATGCAATGAAAAAATGTTCGTAAATGATTTCATAATGGATGCAATGCAATGAAAAATATGTTCGTAAAAGAGTTTCATATGGATGCAATGCAAGGAAAAAAAAGTTCGTAAAGGGTTTCATATGGATGCAATGCAATGAAAAATAAGTTCGTAAATGATTTCGTAAAACATGAAATGCAAAGAAAAATAAATTAGCAAAGGGTTTCATATGGAAGCAATGCAATGAAAAATAAGTTCGTAAATGATTTCGTAATGCATTAAATGTAAAGAAAAATAAGTTCGTAAAGGGTTTCATATGGATGTAATGCAATGAAAAATAAGTTCGCAAATGATTTCGCAATGCACGCAATGCAAAGAAAAATAAGTTCATATAGGGTTTCGTATGGATCATATGTAATGAAAAATAAGTTCGTAAATGATTTCGTAAAGCAAGCAATGCAAAAGAAAAATAAGTTCGTAAAGGGTTTCATAATGCATGCAATACAAAGAAAAATAAGTTCGTAAATGATTTCATATGAATGCAATACAATGAAAAATAAGTTCGTAAAGAGTTTCATATGGATTCAATTTAATGAAAAATAAGTTCGTAAATAATTTCGTATGGATGCAATGCAATGAAAAATAAGTTCGTAAATAATTTTGTAATGCATGGAATGCAAAAAAAATTGTTCATAAATCATTTGGTAATGGATGCAATGCAATGAAAAATAAGTTCGTAAAACGTTTCATATGGATGCAATGCAATGAAAAATAAGTTCGTTTATGATTTTATAATGAATGCAATGCAAAGAAAAAAAAATTGTTCGTAAATGATTTCATAATGGAAGCAATGCAATGAAAAATAAGTTCGTAAATAGTTTCATATGGATGCAATGCAATGAAAAATAAGTTCGTAAAGCGTTTCATATGGATGAAATGCAATGAAAAATAAGTACGTAAAAAGTTTCCATATGAATGCAATGCAATGAAAAATAAGTTCGTAAAGAGTTTCATATGGATGAAATGCAGTGAAAAATAAGTTCGTAAATGATTTCATAATGGATGCAATGCAATGAAAAATAAGTTCGTAAAGGGTTTCATATGGAAGCAATGCAATGAAAAAAATGTTCGTAAATGATTTCATAATGGATGCAATGCAATGAAAAATATGTTCATAAAAGGGTTTCATATGGATGCAATGCAAGGAAAAAAAAGTTAGTAAAGGGTTTCATATGGATGCAATGCAATGAAAAATAAGTTCGTAAATGATTTCGTAAAACATGAAATGCAAAGAAAAATAAGTTCGTAAAGGGTTTCATATGGAAGCAATGCAATGAAAAATAAGTTCGTAAATGATTTCGTAATGCATTAAACTAACATAATAATTCCTAAAGTAGCTTTAACAAATAACACTAGCGGTCCTAAACAACATGAAAACATCGAGTAAAATAAACGATAAGACTAATGGTCTTCACATGCCATCTACTACTCGTCATAGCTTTGATCAGTACCCTGCACCACTGAAAATATTATTCCCATAGAATGGGGTGAGACCAACGTCCCAGTGAGTGTAACAGTGTGTGCAGTGTGGGGGAAAACAACCAAGGACCATCATGGCATACATAAAAATTTAGAGACATAAAGGAGATAATGATACATAATTCAACACCAAGGAAATCAATCATCAAGATGCAATGCATGGCTGTGAGGTGTTATTCCCGACACCCGGGGTCTTTACACTGTAACGTGACTGTGATGAGCGCTCGGCCATGTAACCAAGGACCGTCGTCCAAGGTTACCTATGATTAAATTTTAAATGACATTTAAATACAATTCTGTGATTGGGGACCCCATCTCCCTCTTGGCCATGAGTTCGATGTGGTTACCCCGTTGTTCTTAATTAATTTGCCCGAAGGCCTGTGATGGTCAAAGACCCTGTGATAGCCTGAAGGCTCTATGATTTCTCTTAAATTCAGAATTTCATGACTGTGATGGCCAAAGGCCCATGAATTACAGAATAATGCAATCAAGAATCACCAAACATAATCAAGAATTATCATACAGAATCATCCAATCATCTACCCTAAGGTTTTGGCAATCCAACGCATACAATAAGCAGCATATTCACAATTCTTATGTTCCTACGATACATATATCACTAATCCCTAGAAGGAAAGGGGAGAAGGAATAGGGAGCATGCAATGGCAACCTTTCAGAACAAATAAGTGAAAGTCCACCCACCTGTGGGATGAGAAGACGGAGGAAGAACGAAGAACGGAGGGCCTTGAAGGGAGAAAGATTGAAGCAAGACTCGTTCTTGATGAGTAGAATTCGTTCCTGGCCTTTGCTGGGACTTTCTCTCACTAGAACCTCTCTCTCTCTCTCTGAAAATACGAAAGAATGGAAGAAGGAACTGACAGAAACCGTCCACAAACGTGTTTTAAAATGCAGAAATCGGACCTGCGCTCAAGCCTCGCTTGAGCGCAGCTCGAGCGCGAGTTCTCGCTCAGGCTGCGCTTGAGCTCAGCTCAAGCTGAATTTCCTCGAATTGCTCTCTGTTTTTCTGCGCTCAGGCTGCGCTCGAGCTCAGCTTGAGCGAGAAAACCAGATTGCAATTTTCCCTTTTTACTGGTATCCTCGCTCAGGCTGCGCTTCAGCTCAGCTCGAGCGAGGAAACCAGAGTGAAATTTCCCCTTCTTGTTAAGGTGCAGTTTTTATCCAAACCCTATCGTATGACCTATCAAACTGAAGCCCTGGAAATGAGCTTTCTAATGAGAGTGGAATCCTCTCCATCGGACATCTACAACTCTAGATATTTTCAATTTAGTGCATCAAGGCCATTAGGCTTAGAACCAACATCAAGCACAACCTATTTTTCTTGATTCTACTTTAAGTTATGATATTCCTATGAATTAAGGTATTAATTAGCGGGATGTTACAATTCTACCCCCCTTAAAACAATTTTGTCCTCAAAATTGGCTAAGGAATGTTGAGCAAGGAAGAAGATGGAGAAAATAGCTTTCTTACCTTAAACGAATAACTCTGGAAATTGAGAGCGGAGATCCTCCTCTTTTTCCCAAGTTGCTTCCTCGGGTGACTGACCCTCCCAAAACACCTTCACTAACGGAATCGTCTTATTTCTCAAGGTTTTGACACTGCGGTCAATGATCTGTGCAGGCCTCGAGGGAATAGTTAAATCCTCCCTTAATTGTACCGATTGTGAACTTATGACGTGAGAAGGATCATGAAGGTATTTTCTGAGCTGAGAGACATGGAATACATCATGGATGTTGGCTAAATGGGGTGGAAGGGCTATTCTGTATGCAAGGGGACCAATCCTTTGCAATATTTGAAAAGGACCGATAAAACGGGGATTCAACTTTTTGGCTTTAATAGATCTTCCAATGCCATTGATGGGAGTAACTTTCAAAAACACATGGTCACCTTCCTCAAACTCTAGGTCCTTCCGCCTCCTATCAGCATAACACTTCTGGCGGCTCTGGGCAGTTACCAACTTTTCCCTAATTCTCTTAATCTTTTCTGTAGTGATTTGTACCAACTCTGGTCCTAAAAAACTTTTCTCTCCCACCTCACACCAACATAAAGGTGAGTTACACTTCCTACCATACAGCGCCTCATAGGGTGCCATACCTATACTACTATGGAAACTGTTGTTATAGGCAAACTCTATAAGAGGTAGGTACTTATCCCAACTACCCTTCTCTTCCAACACACAGGATCTAAGCATGTCCTCTAAGGTCTGGATTGTTCTCTCAGACTGCCCATCAGTCTGAGGGTGATAAGCGGTGCTAAACTTCAGTTTAGTACCGAAGGCTTGGTGTAGGGCATTCCAAAACCTAGAGGTAAATCTGGGATCTCTATCGGACACTATGCTGGAAGGTACACCATGAAGCTTCACAATCTCCTTGATATACAATTCTGCTAATTTGGTCAAAGGGTAGGTTGCCTTGATTGGTAAGAAATGAGCTGACTTGGTCAGCCGATCCACAATCACCCAAATGGCATCAAAGCCTGCTGGAACTCTGGGAAGTCCCATCACAAAGTCCATGGATATGGCTTCCCATTTCCACTCGGGAATTTCTAATGGTTTTAGCATACCCGAGGGCTTTTGGTGTTCTATCTTAACCTGTTGGCATACAAGACACCTGGAAACGAACTCAACTATCTCTCTCTTCATTCCTTCCCACCAAAACATGGTCCTCAAGTCTTGGTACATCTTGGTAATACCCGGATGTACCGTGAACTTGCTCTTATGGGCTTCCTCTAAAATCTCTTCTCTAAGACTACCCCCCTTAGGGATACAGACTCTCCCTTGGAAGAGAATCATCCCATCTCCTGATACAGAAAATCCTGTTTGTCCCTTTCGGGACTGGAGTTCTAAGTCTAAGATCTGAGCCTCTCTAATCCTTGTCCTTAACTCATTAACTACTTCTAGCCTATGGAGTCTCATACTATCTCCCTCATAGTTCCCATCAAGTTTTAAATCCCTAAACTTCTCTAACAATACTAGCTCATGTACCATCATGGATGACGCATGCAGGGATTTCCTACTTAGGGCGTCGGCCACTACATTGGCCTTACCTGGGTGGTACTTAAGCTCAAAGTCGTAGTCCTTTAGAAATTCCATCCACCTCCTCTGTCTCATGTTAAGTTCCTTCTGGTCAAACAGGTACTTTAAGCTCTTGTGATCACTAAAAACCTCAAACTGCACACCGTAAAGGTAATGCCTCCACACCTTGAGAGCAAACACTACTGCAGCCAACTCTAAGTCATGGGTTGGGTAATTTTCCTCATGGGGTCTAAGCTGTCTAGAACCATAAGCCACTACCCTCTTATCCTGCATCAAAACACAACCTAATCCCTTTCCTGAAGCGTCACTATACACTTCAAAGGATTTGGACAAGTCCGGCAATACCAACACCGGGGTGGTGGTTAACCTCTCCTTGAGTTCCTTGAAACTCTTCTCACATTTCTCATCCCAAACAAAAACATGACCCTTACGAGTCAGTCGGGTGAGAGGTAAAGCCAACTGGGAGAAACCTCTAATAAATCTGCGATAATACCCAGCTAGTCCCAAGAAACTCCTAACCTCAGTGACTGATTTGGGCCTCTCCCAACCAATCACTGCCTCTATCTTACTAGGGTCCACTGACACACCTTCACTAGATATCACATGTCTTAGGAAGTGAACTTTATCCAACCAGAAATCACATTTCTCAGGGTTAGCAAACAATTTCTTCTCTCTCAACACTTCCAAAACCACTCTAAGATGTTGCTCATGTTCTTCTAAGGTTTTAGAATAGATAAGAATGTCATCGATGAATACAACCACAAACTTATCTAAATAGGGCCTAAAGATACGGTTCATGTAGTCCATGAATACAGCTGGAGCATTGGTCAAGCCAAATGGCATCACCAAATACTCATAATGCCCATACCTAGTCCTAAAAGCAGTTTTGGGAATATCCTCACTTCTAATCTTTATCTGATGGTAACCTGATCTCAAGTCTATCTTAGAAAATACTGCTGCCCCTCTAAGTTGATCTAACAGGTCATCTATCCTAGGCAAGGGATATTTATTCTTAACTGTTACCTTGTTCAACTGCCTAAAGTCAACACACAACCTCATGCTACCATTCTTCTTCTTAACAAGGAGCACTGGAGCTCCCCAAGGGGATACACTAGGCCTAATGAACTGCTTCTCTATTAATTCCTCTAGTTGCTTCTTGAGTTCACCCATCTCCAAGGGTGACATCCTATAGGGGGCCTTAGAAATAGGCCCTGTGCCCGGCACAAGGTCTATGGAAAACTCAGTCTCTCGGTCCGGAGGTAAGGTGGTCACCTCACTAGGGAAAACGTCCTGGAACTCCCTAACAATGGCTATGCTGTCTAGGTCGGGTTTCGACTCTACAGTTGAGGAAAGCAGTAACATAAAACAATAACTACCATCAGTTAGGCATTCAGAAATTTGAGTGGAACAAGATAGCAAATATGATGATCTCTCCTTCGGGGAAGGAAGAAGAGTAGGAAAAACAATTTCTTTATTGCAACAGTCAAGCATGACCTGGTTACGAGATAGCCAGTTCATACCCAAAAATAACATCAAGCTTTTTCAATGACAAACAAATCAAATCAACCTTAAAGATTCTACCTTGGATTTCTAAGGGACATGCAAGACATACCAAGGAAGTGGAAATGGCTTCCTTAGCAGGGGTGTGGACATTCAAATGAAAAGGTAAGGGAGTAACTTGTAATTTCATCCTTTCCACACAATCATAAGAAATGAAGGAATGAGTTGCTCCAGAATCATACAGTACAATCAAAGGAGTGTCATTTAAATTACATGTACCTTGCATCAGATCATCGGCCTGAGTTGCCATCTCGCTGTTGAGGGTAAAGACCCTTCCGGTAGCTTGGGGTTTGGGCTGGTCCTTATTCCTCTTTGGGCAGTCCCTAATCCTATGAGTTGGATCCCGACAGTAGAAACAGAGTCGTTGTCCTGCCAGGCACTCGCCCCGATGGTGTTTGCCACACTTGGGACAAGCAGGAGAAGATGTAGTGGAGGGAAAGGCGACCTGCTTGCCCTTCCTCCCTGGAACTGAGGTCGGAAATTCTTACTGACAGGTGCATCATCTCTCTTCCTCTTACTCTCAACCCAAGTCCTAGCTGTTGGCTTGGGTATAACGTCCTAATTTCTAAATCCAAGAATAATGTCCGTTGGAAACACTATTCCCGAATTTCTGAAATTATTTCGCGCATTTCGTGTATCGGCACACATAATACAACAATGCCTAAGCAATCCAACGTTTGCTTAGACAACCACATCATTCATACATCATTTTCTAAAAGTCAATCCTAACTTTGAAATATGGAAACGAACCAACACTTTAGAGTGTTAGGGTTCATAAACTCCTACCGAAAATCCGGCAGAGTTTCCCCTGAAAACTAGACATTTCCAAATTTTCAGAATCACCTGAAAACCAGCAAAATACCAGTGCAATTCATAACAATATTCCAATTCAAAGATAATTGGCCTCCGTGGCCAAACTAAAGACTACTACACAACAATTGAATAAGCACTACGAACTAATATTCAATAACATCTTTATATACATATACATCACTAAACTTTAAATACTCAATTACAATTCCTTGACAATTATTTCAATTAAAATCTTTACTCTTCTGCCATCAATCTGTACAAAACCTGCACAACTGAAATATATCCCCGTAACGTGGGGTGAGACTATGTCCCAGTGAACAAAGCATGCAACAAGCAGTGGAGGGAAAAGCAATCATATGAAATGCAACACTCAACATAGTTCAATAGAACGTACATCATTATACTAATCACCTACTTGTATCATAGCTTAATGGAATTAGCCGATAACCACAACATGAAGAATTAAGGCAGGTCAATACTCCGATAAACTGTCATGCACAAACTTCACATGAATGCATATGAACGACATAACCCAGTCGTCGGGTCGGCATTACCCAGCCAACGGGTTCTTATCACTTATCGCCGTGTGGCTAGACCTGAGCTCAGACTACAAGGAACGTCTTCCTTGGGCACTAATCACCACCACCGGGCACTAATCACCCACATCCAAGCCTGGACCCCACTACTCGAGGCAGTAACTCATGGATGTTAACTTATCACACTGGGCACTAATCACCCAAGTCTTAAATCAATTTCTGAAATCAATCTTATCTCTTTAAGTTAACTTGGGCCGAAGCCAAAACAGGCCGAAGCCATTTTCTCTAGGCCGAAGCCAAAAATCATTTTCTTAGTCTTAACAGGGCCAGAGCCTAAAATATACAATGACGCAAACCTCACAAATAACTCATTTCTGGGCCGAAGCCAAATTCTCATTTTCTAATTAACTGGGGCCAAAGGCCTTTATGCAATTACTCAACATCACGAATAATACATGTCTCAAGTAGTAATCTTGAATGCATAATTCATATTTAATTCTAATCTGCAATCATACATTTTCATGCATTAAAATCATCTTAAAGCATAACGAAATCATCAAGAGGATCAATCCAACCATTAAATCAATAACCAAATACTAAAGGAATAGAAGTAAAAGAATGCATATAAAAATGTTGTGAAAGTGTGTGAGCTTCGCTCACCTGAACAGATCCGCCGCTAGTTCACTCCGCTCCAGTCACCGTTGCCGGAGTTGTGGCTGTTCAATCAACCCACCATCGTGAGCCACCATCCATGGCCTCCTAGAGACCGTCACTGTGCTTCCGTCAATGGCGGAACGCCACTGCTCCGGTTTTCCTCCGCAGTTCCAGCCACCGGAGCTCCACCGCCTCGTCCTCTCCGCGAAACCGTTCGCCTCCGTCAAGGTCCCCCACACAGCCACCACCGTTCGCGACCGGTCGCAGCAACAAGCCACCGCTCCTCCACCATAGCCGCTGTCGCAGCCCGCAGTTGAGCCACCACCGCGTCTCGCCACCGTCAGTCATGTTCAGCCAGCCGCACCACCGTCACGAAACGCTGCCACCCGGCCACTGCAGCGACAATGAGAACCTCCTCGCGGTTGCGCCTGTCTCCGCCACCGGAGAGCACCCCTGCAACCTCCGTCTTGACCACTGTCGTCTCAGTCCGGTTAGCTCCACCACCACCCAGCTCGCGCCTCACCGTGAAAACCCAGTCGCCGTCGTCTCTGTGCGTCGTTTCCGATCCGAAAGCCGCTCCGTTCGCGACCTCCGTTCGCGGTCTCCGTTCCGTTCGAGTGCGTCCCTCGATCTCGCCTCCGGTGCGGCCGCGACGCCACACACAGCCATCCATGGCCGCACGGCGGACTCCTCCCCTTATCCCTCTCTCTCGATCTCTCTAACTCTCTTCCTCTCCCTCGATCTCTTTCTCCCCCTCTGTTCTTTCCTTCACAGCCGCCACCCCCCCCCCTTTCCCTTTCTCCTTCTCTTCCTTTCTCTTCTTTTTCCCCAATTACAAACCCTAATCCCCCAATTCTAATAATAATAATAATAATAATAATAATAATAATAATTATTATTATTATTATATTAACAATTATATTAATAATACTACTAATAACACTTAATAATTCTAATAATACTATTAATAATAATACTAATAATACTAATACTAATAATAATATTACTAATACTATTACTAATAATAATATTATTAATACTATTATTATTAATAATAATATTAATACTATTAATAATAATAATAGTAGTAATAATAATAATTTGAAATTATCATTAATATTATTTTATTAATAATTGCTATTATTATTAAAATTATACTAATCTTATTATTAATTCTATTAATTGCTTACATTAAACAAATTAAAAGCATTTTAATTCTAATTCTAGATCCTTAAATTTTGGGATGTTACATTTCTATCCCCCTAAAAAGAATTTTGTCCTCAAAATTCATTCCAATTACTCTAACGTCAGATCACACTACTATTCGTAACTAGATTCGGGTACTATCGACATCTCCTAATTTGTTGCTCAACCTCTAGTATCTCTATCCCTTAAGTCAACTAAGGGAAATTAAGGGTCGATTGCACTCCTAAACTAGTCTTCTCTGTCCAGTTACCTTAGGCTATTTTTTTTTCACACTATTTCTTAAATGGTCTTATACTTAACTTATGCCTAAACCAGTGAATTCTCTCATTCTTCCTCTTCGTGGATACCTTAACACTTACCATCCTAGCATGAATTTATAGGGAACCCCGTACTTTGAGATGTCTTAATTACTTTAGTTAATCAAACGACCTAACCGAGTTGAAACATAAAAAGGGCTTCATAAATTTTTTTTTGGTCATAGCCACTAACTAACTACTTGGTCTACGTATCACAACTTGGGAAGTACCTAAAAGTTGTCTTAGTTGTTGTGGGTCCTAATTTTTGACATCTACAAGACGATTTAAACTTTGGGTTGCTAATGACCTAGCTATGCCCCGAATATTCCTAATTAGTCTTTTGAGTACTACGATGAGTTCCCATGTCCTTCCCTACAAGGCTACCCCCTTAAGGGCCCGACCCTTTCTAACAACCTTCAAGGTTTAAGTATACTCCACAAAACTACACTGTGACTCCTAACAGCTAGCTGGTATGCATCCTCTTCTTATACCAACATCTTCTCATCACTAGTTTCTGAAACAACAACAAGCAGGTCTCAACAAAAGAACACAGAGTTTCACCGAGTAGTGTTCCTCTGATACACATATGATAGAGACTGGACAAACTCTTGTAGTTCATCTGGAGAAAACTAACCTCATCAAACAAAATACGATAGTGTGTAGGTCTACTTGTACCTATCACTCCGTCGTGTGCACAAAAGTAGAAAGCAAAATTATATATCACTTCAATCTAGGAAACTGAGTACGAACACATGCCCTGTACTATGACATCAACAGGTACTACTTAGAGCCGACAACCATGACAATTGAAGTAACATTCAATTGCCTTGGTGGCCAAGGGACACACCAAAACCTAACACTTGGCTAAAGCAACAAGGGGATTCATTCCTTAGGTTTCAACAACCGAGTAGACCTAAAAACCGGAAGGAACTGACCATGATTGCAACTTACCAAGTGCCTCTAACCATCCAAGTTTCCAACATCACTCACTCCCCTTACATTCTTGGGTTTACTCCCTAGCTTAATTGAAACTGATCAAGGGGTTCTAACTGAGGAATAGTGTCCAACCATAAATTCAAACATGAGTAACAAGGTCGTAAGTAAAAGGCCGATAAAATAAGGAAGCTCTAAAGTGTAACGAGGTGGTTATTGGATCCTTAAACTTAAATCTCACCTCTAAGGTTCATGGTACCTCAACTCTTATGAGGTTCCTAATAACGTTAAAAACCATAACCTAAGTTCCTCCAATGTAGCTCTCACCCTCCAATCCTTAAACAAGCTCCTTATGTCAGTTAAGTCCTTTACCACAAACCTTATAGCTCCGAGCATAGGTGTTCCTCAATTCCAAACTCAAGTTTCTAACCAATAACAGTGTCTCAACACCATAGGACATTAGTTCCTCTATCCTTTCTTGAGTTCTCCCTGCCCTCTACAGTCCCACCAAAAATGCAACCTCAAATCCATGAAATTCCAAACTCTAAATCGTTCAACCCATACTCTAGAAGTTTACCCTTAACTCTCTACTTACTAGACCTTCCAAGCAACACAACTAAACATATTTGTCACGTAATCATTTAAACAAACAATATCATAACCAATCAATCATACCGCAACCAATACACAAGACATACAATTGTTCAAGCCAGCAAGCATCACATTCAGTCAGACAAAACGAACACTCTATTCAACCCAAGTGAATCAAATTGCCCAAGTGAAATCACCGACAACCAACACTCTCCTTGCCCCCTGGAGATCCTACTCATTTTATTCTCTTTAAATCACCCCCTAGTTTCGCATTCCAAAACCAATTACACACTCACTCAAACTTATACTTTTCCTTTCCTTCCACGTGTACCCCATGACAACTAGGAAATTGAGTGACACCCTATATGATCTCTAAGGTGAAGGTCTTATTCTAGGAAGTGAACATATGTCATCCTCTCTGTATCTACAAGTGGGTGGCTCTAACCTTGTTGGGGAAGTGTCCCAACTCCCTTAACAAGGTATCCTGCTTACGTCACTAACCATAATTTCGGGTACAACGCACCCAGTAGAGGGGTGATCAGTCCCTAAACTGAGCATGAGGCACGATGAAATTATAGTAAGTTACGGGCAACTAACTTAACCACAGTCCAATTGGAATTGAACTGCTCTGATACCAAAATATAACGTCCTAATTTCTAAATCCAAGAATAATGTCCGTTGGAAACACTATTCCCGAATTTCTGAAATTATTTCGCGCATTTCGTGTATCGGCACACATAATACAACAATGCCTAAGCAATCCAACGTTTGCTTAGACAACCACATCATTCATACATCATTTTCTCAAAGTCAATCCTAACTTTGAAATATGGAAACGAACCAACACTTTAGAGTGTTAGGGTTCATAAACTCCTACCGAAAATCCGGCAGAGTTTCCCCTGAAAACTGGACATTTCCAAATTTTCAGAATCACCTGAAAACCAGCAAAATACCAGTGCAATTCATAACAATATTCCAATTCAAAGATAATTGCCCTCCGTGGCCAAACTAAAGACTACTACACAACAATTGAATAAGCACTACGAACTAATATTCAATAACATCTTTATATACATATACATCACTAAACTTTAAATACTCAATTACAATTCCTTGACAATTATTTCAATTAAAATCTTTACTCTTCTGCCATCAATCTGTACAAAACCTGCACAACTGAAATATATCCCCATAACGTGGGGTGAGACTATGTCCCAGTGAACAAAGCATGCAACAAGCAGTGGAGGGAAAAGCAATCATATGAAATGCAACACTCAACATAGTTCAATAGAACGTACATCATTATACTAATCACCTACTTGTATCATAGCTTAATGGAATTAGCCGATAACCACAACATGAAGAATTAAGGCAGGTCAATACTCCGATAAACTGTCATGCACAAACTTAACATGAATGCATATGAACGACATAACCCAGTCGGCGGGTCGGCATTACCCAGCCAACGGGTTCTTATCACTTATCGCTGTGTGGCTAGACTTGAGCTCAGACTACAAGGAACGTCTTCCTTGGGCACTAATCACCACCACCGGGCACTAATCACCCACATCCAAGCCTGGACCCCACTACTCGAGGCAGTAACTCATGGATGTTAACTTATCACACTGGGCACTAATCACCCAAGTCTTAAATCAATTTCTGAAATCAATCTTATCTCTTTAAGTTAACTTGGGCCGAAGCCAAAACAGGCCGAAGCCATTTTCTCTAGGCCGAAGCCAAAAATCATTTTCTTAGTCTTAACAGGGCCAGAGCCTAAAATATACAATGACGCAAACCTCACAAATAACTCATTTCTGGGCCGAAGCCAAATTCTCATTTTCTAATTAACTGGGGCCAAAGGCCTTTATGCAATTACTCAACATCACGAATAATACATGTCTCAAGTAGTAATCTTGAATGCATAATTCATATTTAATTCTAATCTGCAATCATACATTTTCATGCATTAAAATCATCTTAAAGCATAACGAAATCATCAAGAGGATCAATCCAACCATTAAATCAATAACCAAATACTAAAGGAATAGAAGTAAAAGAATGCATATAAAATGTTGTGAAAGTGTGTGAGCTTCGCTCACCTGAACAGATCCGCCGCTAGTTCACTCCGCTCCAGTCACCGTTGCCGGAGTTGTGGCTGTTCAATCAACCCACCATCGTGAGCCACCATCCATGGCCTCCTAGAGACCGTCACTGTGCTTCCGTCAATGGCGGAACGCCACTGCTCCGGTTTTCCTCCGCAGTTCCAGCCACCGGAGCTCCACCGCCTCGTCCTCTCCGCGAAACCGTTCGCCTCCGTCAAGGTCCCCCACACAACCACCACCGTTCGCGACCGGTCGCAGCAACAAGCCACCGCTCCTCCACCATAGCCGCTGTCGCAGCCCGCAGTTGAGCCACCACCGCGTCTCGCCACTGTCAGTCATGTTCAGCCAGCCGCACCACCGTCACGAAACGCTGCCACCCGGCCACTGCAGCGACAATGAGAACCTCCTCGCGGTTGCGCCTGTCTCCGCCACCGGAGAGCACCCCTGCAACCTCCGTCTTGACCACTGTCGTCTCAGTCCGGTTAGCTCCACCACCACCCAGCTCGCGCCTCACCGTGAAAACCCAGTCGCCGACGTCTCTGTGCGTCGTTTCCGATCCGAAAGCCGCTCCGTTCGCGGTCTCCGTTCCGTTCGAGTGCGTCCCTCGATCTCGCCTCCGGTGCGGCCGCGACGCCACACACAGCCATCCATGGCCGCACGGCGGACTCCTCCCCTTATCCCTCTCTCTCGATCTCTCTAACTCTCTTCCTCTCCCTCGATCTCTTTCTCCCCCTCTGTTCTTTCCTTCACAGCCGCCACCCCCCCCTTTCCCTTTCTCCTTCTCTTCCTTTCTCTTCTTTTTCCCCCAATTACAAACCCTAATCCCCCAATTCTAATAATAATAATAATAATAATAATAATAATAATAATAATAATTATTATATTAACAATTATATTAATAATACTACTAATAACACTTAATAATTCTAATAATACTATTAATAATAATACTAATAATACTAATACTAATAATAATATTACTAATACTATTACTAATAATAATATTATTAATACTATTATTATTAATAATAATATTAATACTATTAATAATAATAATAGTAGTAATAATAATAATTTGAAATTATCATTAATATTATTTTATTAATAATTGCTATTATTATTAAAATTATACTAATCTTATTATTAATTCTATTAATTGCTTACATTAAACAAATTAAAAGCATTTTAATTCTAATTCTAGATCCTTAAATTTTGGGATGTTACATTGGGCGCCTCATCCACCAAACTTTGTTCAACGACCAGACACTTGGTCACCAAGGCTGAGAAATCCTTGAGCTGGAAGGCTGACACAATTTTCCTGATCTCGGGCTTGAGGCCCGCTTCCAAGTGAGAACATTTCCAACCCTCATTAGGATTGGCTTGCAGCAGGGAGTGATACTTGGAGAGTTCTTCAAACTTGGCCACAAACTGGCCCACGGTCATGTTGTCTTGCTTCAGATTGAGAAATTCTAGCTCTTTCTGTTTCCTGACTGGTTCAGGGAAATACTTCTCCAGGAATACATTCTGGAATGCATCCCAAGAGAGTAGAGTTTCCGGAGCGTTCAAACTGATCTTTGCATTCTTCCACCAATTATCTGCTTCTCCTTGTAACATGTAGGTAGCAAATCTCACCTTCAGGTCGTCCGCACAAGCCATCACCTCAAAGATCTTGTTCATGGAATTAAGCCAGGAGTCTGCTGCTGCTGGGTCATAAGCCCCATTAAAGGCTGGAGGGTGGTGTTTCCTGAATTCTGTTAATCCCTGAAGAAAAGGATCTACTACTGTCCCCGGTGGAGGAGTACCGGTGGACTGCCTGTGCAAGGCCTGAAGTACTGCGGCATTAGAGGCGGCTTGCTCCCCCATGATTTGGGTGAGCATTTGAAGGGCCACCGCCACGGGATCCTGAGGTTGATCCGGTGAGGGTGAAGGTGAATTGGCACGAAGACGTCCTCTCCTACCGTTAGCCATGACCCTATACACATCATTAAGAAATATCCAGGTGATCAGTCTATCAATTCCCTAATAATGCATATAAAAATTATGACTAACTTAAGGAGTAACACATAACCACAGTCCAACTGGAGTGAACTGCTCTGATACCAAAATGTAACGTCCTAATTTCTAAATTCGGAAACAATGCATGTTGGAAGCACTATTTCCAAATTCGTGAAATTATTTCATTCATTTTGCGCACCGACATACAAAACCATCGCTTGAGTAACCCAACAATTACTAAAGCTCCAACAATACATATATAATTCAATGAAATAATAACATATTGTTGCCATCAAGGCTCCAATACACAAAAATATTAAACTAACATAATAATTCCTAAAGTAGCTTTAACAAATAACACTAGCGGTCCTAAACAACATGAAAACATCGAGTAAAATAAACGATAAGACTAATGGTCTTCACATGCCATCTACTACTCGTCATAGCTTTGATCAGTACCCTGCACCACTGAAAATATTATTCCCATAGAATGGGGTGAGACCAACGTCCCAGTGAGTGTAACAGTGTGTGCAGTGTGGGGGAAAACAACCAAGGACCATCATGGCATACATAAAAATTTAGAGACATAAAGGAGATAATGATACATAATTCAACACCAAGGAAATCAATCATCAAGATGCAATGCATGGCTGTGAGGTGTTATTCCCGACACCCGGGGTCTTTACACTGTAACGTGACTGTGATGAGCGCTCGGCCATGTAACCAAGGACCGTCGTCCAAGGTTACCTATGATTAAATTTTAAATGACATTTAAATACAATTCTGTGATTGGGGACCCCATCTCCCTCTTGGCCATGAGTTCGATGTGGTTACCCCGTTGTTCTTAATTAATTTGCCCGAAGGCCTGTGATGGTCAAAGACCCTGTGATAGCCTGAAGGCTCTATGATTTCTCTTAAATTCAGAATTTCATGACTGTGATGGCCAAAGGCCCATGAATTACAGAATAATGCAATCAAGAATCACCAAACATAATCAAGAATTATCATACAGAATCATCCAATCATCTACCCTAAGGTTTTGGCAATCCAACGCATACAATAAGCAGCATATTCACAATTCTTATGTCCCTACGATACATATATCACTAATCCCTAGAAGGAAAGGGGAGAAGGAATAGGGAGCATGCAATGGCAACCTTTCAGAACAAATAAGTGAAAGTCCACCCACCTGTGGGATGAGAAGACGGAGGAAGAACGAAGAACGGAGGGCCTTGAAGGGAGAAAGATTGAAGCAAGACTCGTTCTTGATGAGTAGAATTCGTTCCTGGCCTTTGCTGGGACTTTCTCTCACTAGAACCTCTCTCTCTCTCTCTGAAAATACGAAAGAATGGAAGAAGGAACTGACAGAAACCGTCCACAAACGTGTTTTAAAATGCAGAAATCGGACCTGCGCTCAAGCCTCGCTTGAGCGCAGCTCGAGCGCGAGTTCTCGCTCAGGCTGCGCTTGAGCTCAGCTCAAGCTGAATTTCCTCGAATTGCTCTCTGTTTTTCTGCGCTTAGGCTGCGCTCGAGCTCAGCTTGAGCGAGAAAACCAGATTGCAATTTTCCCTTTTTACTGGTATCCTCGCTCAGGCTGCGCTTGAGCTCAGCTCGAGCGAGGAAACCAGAGTGAAATTTCCCCTTCTTGTTAAGGTGCAGTTTTTATCCAAACCCTATCGTATGACCTATCAAACTGAAGCCCTGGAAATGAGCTTTCTAATGAGAGTGGAATCCTCTCCATCGGACATCTACAACTCTAGATATTTTCAATTTAGTGCATCAAGGCCATTAGGCTTAGAACCAACATCAAGCACAACCTATTTTTCTTTATTCTACTTTAAGTTATGATATTCCTATGAATTAAGGTATTAATTAGCGGGATGTTACACGTTTCATTTGGATTTAATGCAATGAAAAATAAGTTCGTAAATGATTTTATAATGCATGCAATGCAAAGAAAAAAAATTATCGTAAATGATTTCATAATGGATACAATACAATGAAAAAAAGTTTGTAAATGATTTCATATGGATGCAATGCAATGAAAAATAAGTTCGTAAACGGTTTCGTAATACATGCAAAGCAAAGAAAAATAAGTTCGTAAAACGTTTCATATGGATGCAATGCTATGAAAAATAAGTTCGCAAATGAGTTCGTAATGCATGAAATGCAAAGAAAAATAAGTTCGTAAAGGGTTTCATATGGATGTAATACAATAAAAATTAAGTTCGCAAATGATTTCATAATTCACACAATGCAAAGAAAAATAAGTTCATAAGAGGTTTCATATGGATGCAATGTAATGAAAAATAAGTTCGTAAATGATTTCGCAAAGCATGCAATGCAAAAGAAAAATAAGTTCGTATATTGTTTCGTGATGCATGCAATGCAATGCAAAGAAAAATAAGTTCGTAAATGATTTCATATGGATGCAATGCAATGAAAAATAAGTTCGTAAAGGGTTTCATATAGATGCAATGCAAAGAAAAATAAGTTCGTAAAGGGTTTCATATGGATGCAATGCAATGAAAAATAAGTTCGTAAACATTTTCGTAATGCAACCAATGCAAAAAAATAAGTTCGTAAATGATTTGGTAATGGATGCAATGTAATGAAAAATAAGTTCGTAAAGAGTTTCATATAGATGCAATGCAATTAAAAATAAGTTCATAAATAGTTTCGTATGGATGCAATGCAATGAAAAATAAGTTCGTAAATGATTTTGTAATGCATGAAATGCAAAGAAAAAAATGTTCGTAAATCATTTCATAATGGATGCAATGCAATGAAAAATAAGTTCGTAAAGAGTTCCATATGAATGCAATGCAATGAAAAATAAGTTCGTAAATAGTTTCGTATGGATGCAATGTAATGAAAAATAAGTTCGTAAAGCGTTTCATATGGATGCAATGCAATGAAAAATAAGTTTGTAAATGATTTTGTAATGCACGCAATGCAAAGAAAAAAAATGTTCGTAAATGATTTCATAATGGAAGCAATGCAATGAAAAATAAGTTCGTAAAGAGTTTCATATGAATGCAATGAAAAATAAGTTCGTAAATAATTTCGTATGGATGCAATGCATTGAAAAATAAGTTCGTAAAGCGTTTCATGTGGATGCAATGCAATGATAAAAAAGTTCGTAAAACGTTTCATAATGGATGCAATACAATGAAAAAAAAGTTCGTAAACGGTTTCGTAATACATGCAAAGCAAAGAAAAATAAGTTCGTAAATGATGCAATGCAATGAAAAATAAGTTCGTAAACAGTTTTGTATGGATGCAATGCAATGAAAAATAAGTTCGTAAATTATTTTGTAATGCATGCAAAGCAAAGAAAAAAATGTTCGTAAATGATTTCATAATGGATGCAATGCAATGAAAAATAAGTTCATAAAGCGTTTCCTAAGGATGCAATGCAATAAAAAATAAGTTTGTAAATAATTTCATGATGGATGCAATGCAATGAAAAATAACTTCGTAAAGAGTTTCATATGGATGCAATGCAATGAAAAATAAGTTCGTAAAGCGTTTCATGTGGATGCAATGCAATGAAAAATAAGTTCGTAAATGATTTTGTAATGCATTAGAAAAAAATGTTCGTAAACGATTTCATAAAATGGATGCAATACAATGAAAAAAAGTTCGTAAACGGTTTCGTAATACATCCAAAGCAAAGAAAAATAAGTTCGTAAAGCGTTTCATATGGATGAAATGCAATGAAAAATAAGTACGTAAAAAGTTTCATATGAATGCAATGCAATGAAAAATAAGTTCGTAAAGAGTTTCGTATGGATGAAATGCAATGAAAAATAAGTTCGTAAATGATTTCATAATGGATGCAATGCAATGAAAAATAAGTTCGTAAAGGGTTTCATATGGAAGCAATGCAATGAAAAAAATGTTCGTAAATAATTTCATAATGGATGCAATGCAATGAAAAATATGTTCGTAAAAGGCTTTCATATGGATGCAATGCAAGGAAAAAAAAGTTCGTAAAGGGTTTCATATGAATGCAATGCAATGAAAAATAAGTTCGTAAATGATTTCGTAAAACATGAAATGCAAAGAAAAATAAGTTCGTAAAGAGTTTCATATGGATGCAATGCAATGAAAAATAAGTTCGTAAATGATTTCTTAATGCATGAAATGCAAAGAAAAAAAAATGTTCGTAAACCATTTCATAATGGATGCAATGCAATGAAAAATAAGTTCGTAAATAGTTTAATATGTATGCAATGCAATTAAAAGTATGTTCGTAAAGCGTTTCATATGGATGCAATGCAATGAAAAATAAGTTCGTAAATGATTTTGTAATGCATGCAATGCAAAGAAAAAAAAATGTTCGTAAATGATTTCATAATGGATGCAATGCAATGAAAAATAAGTTCGTAAATAGTTTCGTTTGGATGCAATGCAATGAAAAATAAGTTGGTAAAGCGTTTCATATGGATGTAATGCAATGAAAAACAAGTTCGTAAATTATTTTGTAATACATGCAATGCAAAGAAAAAAAAGGTTCGTAAATGATTTCATAATGGATGCAATACAATGAAAAAAAGTTCGTAAAGGATTTCATATGGATGCAATGCAATGAAAAATAAGTTCTTAAACGGTTTCGTACTGCATGCAAAGCAAAGAAAAATAAGTTCGTAAATGATTTCGTAATTGATGCAATGCAATGAAAAATAAGTTCGTAAAGAGTTTCATATGGATGCAATGCAATGAAAAATAAGTTCGTAAATAGTTTCGTATGGATGCAATGCAATGAAAAATAAGTTCGTAAAGCGTTTCATATGGATGCAATACAATGAAAAATAAGTTCGTAAATGATTTTGTAATGCATGCAATGCAAAGAAAAAAAATTTCGTAAATGATTTCATAATGGATGCAATGCAAAGAAAAATAAGTTCGTAAATGATTTCATAAAGCATGCAATGCAAAGAAAAATTAGTTCGTAAAGGGTTTCATAATGCATGCAATGCAAAGAAAAATAAGTTCGTAAATGATTTCATATGGATGCAATGCATTGAAAAATAAGTTCGTAAAAGGTTTCATATAGATGCAATGCAAAGAAAAATAAGTTCGTAAACGGTTTCGTAATGCATGCAATGCAAAGAAATATAAGTTCGTAAATTATTTCGTAATGGATGCAATGCAATGAAAAATAAGTTCATAAAGGGTTTCATATGGATGCAATGCAAGGAAAAATAAGTTTGTAAAGGGTTTCATATGGATGCAATGCAATGAAAAAATAAGTTCGTAAATGATTACTTAATGCATGCAATGCAAAGAAAAAAAAAGTTCGTAAACGGTTTCGTAATGCATGCAATGCAATGAAAAATAAGTTCATAAAGGGTTTCATATGGATGCAATGCAAGGAAAAATAAGTTCGTAAATGGTTTCGTAATGCAAACAATGCAAAGAAAAATAAGTTTGAAAATGATTTCGTAATGTATGCAATGCAAAGAAAAATAAATTCGTAAAGGGTTTCATATGGAAGCAATGCAATAAAAAATAAGTTCGTAATGATTTCGTAATGGATGCAATGCAATGAAAAATAAGTTCGTAAATGATTTCGTAATGCAATCAATGCAATGAAAAATAAGTTCGTAAAGGGTTTCATATGGATGCAATACAATGAAAAATAAGTTTGTAAATGATTTCATAATGTATGCAATGCAAAGAAAAATAATTTCGTAAAGGGTTTCATATGGATGCAATTGCAATGAAAAATAAGTTCGAAAATGATTTCGTAAAGTATGCAATGCAAAGAAAAATAAGTTCGTAAATGGTTTCATATCAATGCAATGTAACGAGAAATAAGTTGATTTCATATGGATACAATGCAATGAGAAATAAGTTCCTAAATGATTTCGTAAAGCATGCAATGCAAAGAAAAATAAGTTCGTAAAGTGTTATGAGAATGCAATGCAATGAAAAAAAGTTCGTAAATAATTTCGTAGAGCATGCAATGCAAAGAAAAATAAGTTCGTAAAGGGTTTCATATAGATGGAATGCAATGAAAAATAAGTTCGTAAATGATTTCGTAAAGCATGCAATGCAAAGAAAAATAAGTTTGTAAAGGGTTTCGTAATGCATGCAATGCAAAGAAAAATAAGTTCGAAAAGGGTTTCATATGGATACAATGCAATGAAAAATAAGTTAGTAAACGGTTTCGTAATGCATGCAATTCAAAGAAAAATAAGTTCGTAAATGATTTTGTAATGGATGCAATGCAATGAAAAATAAGTTCGATGATTTCGTAATGGATGCAATGCAATGAAAAATAATTTCGTAATACATGAAATGCAAAGAAAAATAAGTTCGTAAAGAGTTTCATATGGATGCAATGTAATGAAAAATAAGTTCGTGAATAATTTCGTAATGCATGTAATGCAAAGAAAAATTAGTTAATAAATGATTTCGTAATGGATGCAATTTAATGAAAAATAAGTTCGTAAATGATTTCATATGATGCAATGCAATGAAAAAGAAGTTCGTAAATGATTTTGTAAAGTATGTAATGCAAAGAAAAATAAGTTCGTAAAGAGTTTCATATGGATGCAATGCATTGATAAATAAAGACAAAAATGTGGGTCAACGATCCTTGAAAAATAAAGATAAAAATGACTCCACCAAAAGAAAGAAGTAAAAATTCATGAGGACACAAGAACAAGTTGTGAACAAGTGTAAGAGGCAAAATATCATACACCTAAGGGGTGGGTGAATGCGCATACCAACAACCCCATTCTAGCAAGAATCAAGCATAATTCAAGCAAGCAGACAAGTGCTGAAAGCAGCAGCAAGGCACCTCGGGCCCGGAGAATAGTTTAGAATCCCAAAATTACACAAAATAAAAAGGAATGGTGTGCATTTATGAAACAAGCAAAAAAATTGAGTCCTGAAAACAAACAAATAAAAACATAACTGCAAAGGGAACTGAATAATGAAGTTAAATCAAAGTAGCGGTGTTCCAAATGAAAATATTCAATGATAATCTTAATCCAAAAAATTCACAAAACTTCGAAGAGAAGGTAGGATATAATTTACATTCCAGCCAATCAAGATGTAGATAGGAAAGGATCCCCCAAGGTACATACCCTTTTACTTTCATCCATATCAGCCTTGTTCACATTGTTAGAAGCATGTTGCTCAATGTTGCGAATCCAATTCCTAATATCTTGACATATAGAAGCAATGTATATTAGAAATGAAGGACACGCAAAATGCACAAAAGAAACTAAAGCATAGAAAACACATCCTTTTGTTCGTATAACTCAGCGTAAATTAGAGACCAAGCCTGTCAAAGGGGACAAGAAGATATGTTTTTTTTTGGACACAATTTGATGGGTCAGCCAAAGTTGAATTGAAGTATACAAGAAATACTCTCAAACACTAGTACATAAATAAGTACGTGTACATATAAACATCAGAAGAATACCAGGGAAGGAGAGTAAGAGTACTATTGGAAGATGCTTCGTCAGTAACATCATAAATGAGCAAGATGCCCATGGCTCCACGGTAAGCTGCAAAAGCAAGTAACATTGTAAGAAAAGTTTTCCTTTCATCAAAGAAATGGAGGATGCAATGAAAAGTAAGACATTTATCCACAGTATGAACTTAAATCATAGTAAATCCGAACAAATTCATCAGGAAATAAGAAGGGAGGCCTGTTAAACTAGAGTATTTTGTCCTTCTATATAAGTGTAAAACAACTCTATATTCACTTTAGAATTATGAATTACGATTCATATAATCCACTGGAATGATTCAAATCAATCTTCAAAACTGAAGGTTCTTCCAAAGTATTTGATATTGAGAAGCATATTTAGGCTTAGGGATTGAGGTTATTGACGAAATGACATTGCTAGAGACCATTGCGAGGAAAACAATCAAGAAGAAGGGCCGCTAAAACAGAAGGAGGAGTAAAAAAGAGTCACAAGAAAACCTTCAAACCGAGATGGAGGCTCTGAGGTTTCGGAATGTCTCTCAACAGAGCAAATTCTGGAAAGCCATATACGCCACCATAATTAGTATCTGAGTGTTGTAGGATCCCAACAACCACTGTATGATAACAAAATATCATTAACCACTAAAATGGTCAATAGGAAATTAAAATATATATGCATAACATTTTTAAAAATAAAAATTGAAAACCTTACCTGTACAACATGAGGAGCTAAATCCATAAAAGAATTTTCTATTCCATAATAAACTGCAAAGTTGAGAAAAGAGCAGAAGTCTTAGATTTAGTCAAAGAAACCACTTAATCTTAAGATAGATATTACTTGCAAATCTATATTACCTGTTAGAATATAGAAAACTTTCAATTCTTTTAGCCATTATTTGAAGGAAGTTTGATTACATGTACCTGAGAAATGGTGTGTGCTCTGGTATTCATTTGCTATGCTGCCACTTTCCCGGAATGCAATCTTAATAGTACTGCAAAAACATGTAGAAGCTATATTGATATTGATAAAGTGAATCTGCAAAACAGCAACCAATAATAGAAAAAAAAAAGAATTTAAGAAACTAACTTTGGAGACAGTCACAGAGAAAGATTTCATACAATTCACAAAGCGGGAAACATGAATGCAGAGGCTCAGGAAAACAGATGCCAGCTTCTGCGTGAGAAAAAAAAAACGGTTATTGTTTTGTATAATAATAATAAAATCTGGAAGAGAGTGAAAAGAAAGCAAGAAAAGGCAATGGCAGCAGAAGAAGGAAAACAACGAGGTTTGAAGCTCACGGCCTCGTCCAAGGTCCAATGTAAGTGTTCCAGTTGTTGCAAAGTACCAAAATGGAATGAAAAACAGAGCAATAAAACCAAATCTGAACTGAAAATGGTTGATGATATTTACTCCTACTACTACTATACTGTGCAACATACATATACTGCAAACTAATTAATAAATATGGAGAGAGTGGCGCATATTATTAGAGTGAACTATTACATGTAATTAGTATAGTAATTTGGTTGCATTTACTGTGCGGATAATACTGGTTGATATGAATTGTAAAGTAATTTTTCTTTTTCTTTCTTACAATTACCCGTACGTTTTTTACGCAATCCATCCATTACTAAGTAATACTGTAAAATAGTCTCTCTTTTTTTAATCTATGACTATTGGTTGCACATATTTTAAAATTTAGATTTGAGATTCATTTGAAATTCTTGTTTAAATAAAATATATATGTACTATTTGACCCACCCCAATAATATGGATTCTGTCCACCAAGAAGCAAGCCAATGGCAACTGTTCCATAGAAGCACAAAACGAAATGCCTACAAGACATGAAAGAATCACAAATAAGAATGGAACCTGCGATAAAGAATGCATAACTTATTGATATCTATGGTAAAAACAGAAATCAGCCACTAAAATTTTATTACTATGATAAAGAAACTAGAAAGGAATTTAGATCTTTTAATATCTATACAACCTCCATTCTATAACAAACTGCAAGAGATGGTGGAACAGTACATTGGTACATGACATTTAAGTAAAATGGTTAGAGACAAGGTTTTTCTTTTCAGAAGAGAAATGAGATTTGTTAAAGAGAGACAAAGATACAGGTGCAACAAGGGTGAGGATAAGTTTAGCCTCTAAAACAAGAGAAAGAAAGGGGTATAGAATGCAGCAGGGTTGCCTAATCTCTCTGCATGTCAGAAGGCAACACCCTTGGAATATCCACAGGTGGAAAACCAGAAGGGGGATAAAAACATTTACCCACAGTATGAACTTAAATCATAGTAAATCTGAACAAATTCATCAGGAAATAAGAAGGGAGGCCTGTTAAACTAGAGTATTTTGTCCTTCTATATAAGCGTAAAACAAGTCTATATTCACTTCAGAATTATGAATTACGATTCATATAATCCACTGGAATGATTCAAATCAATCTTCAAAACTGAAGGTTCTTCCAAAATATTTGATATTGAGAAGCATATTTAGGCTTAGGGACTGAGGTTATTGACACGACATTGCTAGAGACCATTCCAAGGAAAACAATCAAGAAGAAGGGCCGCTAAAAGAGGAGGAGTAAAAAAGAGTCACAAGAAAACCTTCAAACCGAGATGGAGGCTCTGAGGTTTGTGAATGTCTCTCAACAGCGCAAATTCTGGAAGGCCATATACGCCACCATAATTAGTATCTGAGTGTTGTAGGATCCCAACAACCACTGTATGATAACAAAATATCATTAACCACTAAAATGGTCAATAGGAAATTAAAATATAAATGCATAACATTTTTTAAAATAAAAATTGAAAACCTTACCTGTACAACATGAGGAGCTAAATCCATAAAAGAATTTTCTATTCCATAATAAACTGCAAAGTTGAGAAAAGAGTAGAAGTCTTAGATTTAGTCAAAGAAACCACTTAATCTTAAGATAGATATTACTTGCAAATCTATATTACCTGTTAGAATATAGAAAACTTTCAATTCTTTTAGCCATTATTTGAAGGAAGTTTGATTACATGTACCTGAGGAGTGGTGTGTGCTCTGGTATTCATTTGCTATGCTGCCACTTTCCCGGAATGCAATCTTAATAGTACTGTAAAAACATGTAGAAGCTATATTGATATCGATTTACAAACCTTTTGTGAAGAAAGTATTTTGTTTTCAAACCTGTGATATCGATTTACAAACCTGTGATTTTGTCTTAACCTTTTGTGAAGAAAGTATTTTGTTTAAATTCTGACATACATAATCAATTGTACTACTAATATAATTTTGTTTACAAACCTGTGATATCGATTTCAGCAACTTGGATGCAATGAAAAACAAGGAATCTGCAAGCAAGTTTTACGAATATTTAGTGCCTTTAATTTAACCATATAAAAATTAAATACAGATATTATAATTTACCTACCAAATCCAAATTAATTAATTAAGATTTGTACACTTACCCGTTATTAGGCTTTTATGTGCTCTAATAATTCCTGTCTTCACAATCCCTGGATGCACTGCATTGATGGTTACTCTGGCATTCCTTGCCTGTGATAATATCACAATTTCCAAGAATATTTTAGTGGGTCATTACATCATTGATTGTCACAGTTTGTTGACAAGTACAATACAAGATTAGAAAGTTTTGAGAGTTATTTCTCATTCTAACCTTCAGCTGTCTAGCCATTTCCTTCACATGCAGAATTGTGGCTAATTTTGACTGAGCATATGCACGTGCAGAGTAAGGGAAGGAAGTGGAAGTGGTGGTGGCTGTACTTTTTTCCGCTGAGCATGTTGTTGAAACAGAAACCAGTTCTTTTCACCCAGCTATGAATCACAGAAGAAATATTTATTATCCTTCCTTGAATTCCTGTCTTGTTTGCTGTATCTATCATTTTCTCTAGTAGCGTTTTTGTTAACAAAAAATGTCCTGCAATTTAAGAAGGAAAAAATTAATTATAAGAGTTTTATTTTTCCTTTCTGGTCGATGTCAAAGTCAAACTTCCATCAATAAATTGTACAAAGCTCCATTTTAGATCAGTCTAAACTCTTCCTACATTAATAATCAGTAACGGAATTTCTAATACAACAAAATCGACAAGTTATTGAATTAAAACCAACCAGGAGCTTTCTGAGCAGAATTTCAGCCGAGCTCAGCATATTCAAGGTAACATCTGTAACCCTGCCAACAGTACTGATGTTTCCCAGCACAGACAAAACTGCAGACAGGCAAAAATTAAATTACCACAAGATAAAGATGAAGTTCTGAAATGCAAAGAAATATTCATATCAAACACATTCATTGAAAGCAATACCTCATATCTTGAAGCAACTTCATAAAACCTGCTCCATTCCCCCGCTATTAACAAACTGAAAACAGCTTTCTCTACCGGAACATAGTAAATGAGCCATGCTCAATCCTAGTAAGGCATGCTCACTCTGCAGTAAAGCATATGAAAGACATGAGATATAATCATTCTTAAAGTCAAACAATTGTTTGGCATAAAATTCATGCAGAATATTTCAATTATTAAATGTGAAACAGTGACATGTTAGTGATATAAAATATATAAAGCACTTTAGCACAATAAAGAACAGCTAGAAGATGTTAGAAAAACACACAACAGATAAGCTGTCCTACTGCTTCCACGACTTTGCATAAAGAATTTCCAACAATATATTTCACATTTTGGGAGAAGTTATCAGAGATACAGAAAGGAACACAAACTAATGATCTCCAACTCCAAGAAGCCAAAGGAGTTATCCAAATATGCTGAGGCTTTTAAATCTATATTGATTTGCAGAACATACACAGTTTTCTTTCTAACCTAGGAATCCTCTATGCCAAGTCAAAATATCTATAAGAGGTAAACAGTTACTTTCTTGGTGCGACCAATAGATTTAGCATCTCAGCAGTATGACCACCTAAAGGACAATAAAACTAATCCTAAATCATTACAGAAAATTGAAAAATATATATAATTTCACCTGGTGAACTGGAAATTCCAGCAGAAAGGTGAACATATATTGAGAAGCATATTTAGGCTTGGGGATTGAGGTTATTGACGAAACGGCATTGCTAGAGACCATTCCGAGGAAAACAATCAAGAAGAAGGGCCGCTAAAAGAGAAGGAGGAGTAAAAAAGAGTCACAAGAAAACCTTCAAACCGAGATGGAGGCTCTGAGGTTTGTGAATGTCTCTCAACAGCGCAAATGCTGGAAAGCCATATACGCCACCCTTTAGACAGCCGTCTCCGAGGAGTATGATACCGTTCGTGATCCTCCTCTTCCTTGCCCTCCTAGCAAGAAACCAATCCCCAGTAAGTATTCTGTTCAAATTTGATTTTGAATCTTTAGGAAATCAAGAAATTAAATCTTTTTAATTTCTTGCTTTGTCATCTTTTCCATTTGTCAGTTCTGCAATTTTCCTCTTTCTTTGAGTTATCTTTTGAATGCGCATTCTGTTCCGGTGGTAATGCATGGCGCAGCTGTAAGGGGAGAAATCCATTCTGTTAAATGAGATAAGAAAATATATCAGAACAGTTGGTGTGGTAACACATCACATGAGATACCTGTTTGGTGATCAAGAACCACAAGCTTTGTTCCTTGCGGTAAATAAACATAGGGAATTTCTGAAATGTGATCAAGATACCTGTTTGGTGAACACAAGTTTCTGAGATTGACACCAAACGCATTTCTGAACATGCTTTGCTCCTTTTTGTGTTGGTAGTTCTTCTGAACATGCATTTCTGAACATTCTTCGCTTCTTTCTAGAGATTTTATGTAAGAGTTGATCTCCTGCTGGGAAGTTCCTCTGTTTTGAGGAGAGTGAGGTGCAGAAGATGTAACTAAATGCTTCCTTTTATAAGGTTGATGTCATGTGAGTGAAGACGTGCTAAGACACAACTTTTATACTAGAAAGAACGGCCTTTTTTTTTTTTACTTTTTATTAATTCAAATAAAATAATTATGTTTAAATTATATACTTGATTTATATATATATTTATGAATAAATATTTATTTCAAATTTTTCTAAAGATGTGGATTAGATATATAATAAATAAAAAAAAGGCAATCATCTATTAAAATGCGATTTTACAAATATCACATAATAATTATTTTTTAACAACAAAATGCATAAAAATTGAAAGAATTTCATATTATGGTATTAAATTTAATATCATGGATTAAGATCTTGAGCACAATACTTTAGACTTACAACTTACAACCAAAATGTTTATTATCAAAAATCAAAAAATAAATAGTTAAGAATAATTATATAAGATAAAGTTATTAATAAATAATTACAAACAATGAATATACATGAATTTTTTACATATAAATTTTTTTAAATAATTTTTATTATATCTAATAATACAACACATAAAAAAAGTTAGGATTCGATTTTCTTTTAAATAATATCATTATTGTATTATAACCAATTGAGACAATTAAAAATTAAAATTGTTAGAAAAATTAAAAAAAGGAATAATTCTTAAAAGGACTAATCTTTTAATTAATTCATGTGAAATGAATAAATTAAAATAATTTGAACCATTAAAGTTTTATTATACATTTTGAAATAAATATATTAAATTTTTTATAAATTCGAATTTTCTGTGATACTTATACAACCCAAATATTTATCATTGTTTCAAATCTCCATCTTCATATAATATAAAAATTTATAAATTTAGATAGTATATATTAGAATATCATTAGCTTTTATAATTAAACTATACAAGACTCATTATAATTTATTTAATCTATCATTTTTTCTTAGATATTAAAAGTAAAAAAAATTAAACAATAAATATTTATGTGTGGGAAGAATAAATATCTAAAAAGCAAGTAATTAATAAATGATACTTTTTAAAAATATTTATTTAACTATTCAAATATTACTTTTTAAACAAACTTTTAAATATTATAAAGAGCCATCCGATAGCATACATCTATTATTTGATGATTTTATAGTTTTGTAGTGTTCTCATTTCCCCTTTTGAAAGGACAAAACGGAAAGAAAGTGGGTGAGGTTTGGAATAGAAAAAGTGATAGGAGAACACTACGAAGGAAATTAGTTGCTGAGGTAAGTTGGATTTTGAACTGAGAGAAAAAAAGTAAGATACATATAGATAGATTGTTGTGCACTTTAGTGAAATATAAAAGAGAAAATATTACAGAGCACTGTAGCAATTTCACCATATTTATATTATTATTGTTGATTTAGTATTTTGTTTCACGTTATTATTATTTGATTTGTGCTCTAAATGGATTAGGGTTTTGAGTTGGACTACTTATTTTCAACACACTATGAAAAAAGCATCAATATCATTATAACAACTATTTAGTTTTTACAAAATATATAGAGATTTAGATAAAGCAAATAAAATAAAGATTTCTTAACTTTTTTGGTATAATTTTTTTTGCAATCAATCAATTCGCAATTTATGTTAATTTGAAGTCATATATATAATTAACTACTAGTTCAAAATAAATATAAGGTGTAGGAGTATAAAGATAATTGAATTGTCTTTGAGATCATCACCTGCTAAAAAACAAGGCCCTTTTAACATTGGTCTAGCATAAGTTAGACCTAAGCCCATATGCGAGCACAATTGAGTGTGGCATATCTTCTTCTTTTTCACATCTCAAGTGTAAGATATGTAGTTCCCTCCTCTCTTGATTCTATTTAAATAATTAGTCATCAAACACTTACAAACCCAAGAGTACACCAACATAATTCACAAGTTTAAAGATTCTACACATTTTTTCTCAATAGAACAACTTTTACTCTTTTTAGCAAAGTAATTGAATTTTGACCAAAAAAAAAGCAAAGTAGTTGAATTACACACAACAATAAAATGTCATAAATATTGAAGTGGATTATGACTTCAAATTAACATAAATTGAAAATGATTGATGGCAAAAAAATTTTATAGTAAAGAAGTCAATAAATCTTTATTTTATTTACCTCATCTGAATACTTATATATTGTATAAAAATAAAATAGTTATTATAATGTTATTGGTGCTTTTATCACAGTGTGTTGAAAATAAGTAATCCAACTCAAAAGACTAATTCATTTAGAGCCCAAAATCAAATAAAAAATTACTTTTAAATATATATATATATATATTACTTATAATTATAATTTTAAATTTTAATTTTTATTATTATGCGATAATTTATTGTTTTATTTTCATTTATTAATCTCTTAAACAAATACAATTGTTTTAAATTGATAAAAAAATTATTTGTTTGAACCTGAATTTTTGGGATGTTATACATTTAACTCTCAAACAAGAAAAATACACTTTAATTTGAATAGAGTTTTTTTCCCACTTGTAAAGTGGGGAAGGCAAAACCTACCTGCCTTACCTTGCCCCCTTTTTTTTGGTAAAAAAATGATATTAGAGTAGGTTGACCTCCTTTTTTAAAAAAAAAGGTTAGTAAAAGTTAATCCATCCCATTTTATGTGGTTTATCAAATGATTGTGGTTCAGTTGTCAACACAGGCTAAGATTGTGAGAAGAATTCTCAAATTCGATCCCCACTAAACATATTCTTAGAGAAGGGTGAGGAGTCTTGTGACTATATTCAGGATAAGACTATCATTAGTAATAGGGAATACATGTGGTTAATATAAAAGAAGAGATCTCAATTTATGGTGGACACTATAAAATCTATCACTAGATGTCAAATATATGTAGTTAAGTGTCTGTTTGACATTAATCTACGGTCAAAATAACCTTCCATTATAAGTGTTGAGGGGCTGAGAGCTACGGGCTTTTGACTATCACTATAATATTCACTGCCATAGTAAAAATTGTAACTTTATCTACAATTATTGTCTGTAGGCAATTTGTAGCTAATGTCCTAGCCACTGCCTAGCTAATTCATTCTAGAATTTTTATAGCCTTCTAGATTCCCTTCCCCCGATATCCTAAGTCCTAACACAAACAAATCAATATTAACATCTAAAAGAAATTTATACACCAAATTGCACTATGAGTCTGTTTGGGTGCAACTTCTGCAGAAATACTTCTAGGTGAAAAAAATAACATGAATTAAAGAGATCAAATGCATTTAACTTTTCCATAAGTTAAAATTAGTTACTTTTGAAGAAGTTAAATGGGAGAGCTTTTGGAGTAGGTGTTCTACAAAGACTAATTTTAACTTATGGAGAAGTTAAATGCATTTGACCTCTTTGATTCATGTTGTTTATTCGCCTAAAAGTACTTCTGCAGAAGTTCCACCCAAACAGGCTCTATATCCACTTATAAATTAATAAACTCAAATATCAGGTCATACGTAGTAATAAATTAATTTAAACATAATAACCTATTGTGATAATGAGAAATCACTAGGCCCAGACATGATATCAAAAGGCAAACCCGGGAAGCCATCTGAAAACAAGTAAAAGTGGAGCAAGTTATTTAAATTGTACCATATTGATAGCAAGGACTTGACCACTGTTTTTCTTAACTTTCTTCGGTTTCCTACAAAAAGAAAATTTGAAAGCAATTCATGTCATTTTCTAATAGAATATTGCATTAATCTACAAAAATAAATAAAAAATTCAAGTATTAATGAGGAGTTAATTATTACCTTATGTGTTGCCATGCTTAGCCAATATAACACTATCAGACAAATAAATCTTGATCCCAAGATTAAGCAACGCTACATCCGATCCTATGTAGTATAAGAACTTTTTTTTACTCAAACATGTATATTAGGAAAACATGTTTTAATGCATTGATTTTTAAAATTCTACTTTAACTTCCCAATTTATTCCTATTTAAAATCATACTTTATTTAATTCCCCACATTAATTGAATCTTGGAAACTAAATGTTCATTAATTATAAAAAGTAAAGATGGAAAAAAAACTAATAAATACTTCTAAAACTTTATAAAGAGTCTAACAAAAAAGGACGAAAATAAGATCTTCAAAATTGTCTTCTAAAAAGAATCGGAAGTATTGTGTGTATGACATGTAAAACTCGGGGTGGTGGAGAAAATAAACAAAGGGAAACGATAGAAATACGTTGAACAGGCGCACCTGGTGGTTCAAACCAATTGTCTACAAAATCACTATGAAGATTCAGGTCAATAGGCCTTGCATATTTTTTACTAGAGGTTTAGCAAGCACTATATCAGTAGCACCAAAAAAATTATAATATGCCAAGTAACCCATTACAACTAGCAAGATAATTTAACTTATACTTATCACCTAAAAGAAAAATTACAATGATACAGAGGATGTCATCCATCCAGTTTTATAAGATTAAATCTATAAACTAATAAACTTGGACAATGTATGCTGATCAAGTGACTGCGCTGATTAGTACTAAATTACTATTTACTAATATTCTTTATGAATGTTTAAAAGCATTAAATATCACTAAAACTGTTAGAGTCACTTTGATTATTATACCGTACTAACCTTGAGATTTTCAAAGCACTGGAATAGTATCTTATTTCATTTCAGTTATGTAGTCACAACTTCATGGATTAAAAGAATTTTTTTTTAATATATAAGTTCAAGAATTGAATCCAACACACTATTACAAAAAACAAACAAAAGTCTACTACACAAGGTAATTATTTATGAACCCCAAGAAGATAGCATATATTCACATCATATTTGCAGATTGAGCTTCAACCTTACCAAAACTACCACAAAATCAATACTTCAAGTTTAATAAGTAAGAAACATGCATGAGCCTGACATGAGAATAACATAACAGAGTAACAGAAAATGACATTCTTCAAATCTGAATGCAAGAGATGTTCCAAGGGAAAAAAAACAAACCTCAGCTATTGGGACATTGCTATTTTCATTTTGCATTATGATAGATACTGAAATTACTATATAGAAATGAAAAGAAAACTTAGAAAACAGCTCTGATTACATTGAAATAGCAGAAAAGGATAAAGTCTAGAAGCTGGAAAATAAGGAAAGATTCAGAGAGACAGTGTCTACTCTGCCCTGTGACAATAGTCACCCCACAATTCCCAAATGATTGCCTAATCCTCACACTCTCCTTCAATTCCCTCATATACACGTCCCCCTTCACTGATTGCAGTAACTTCTGCTCCTCTCTCGTGCTGCCAAGTGTCCAGGTGGTTAGGAATTGGCATAACAGATTCTATTCCTTGCTCTTCATTCGTTTCAACTGTAACTCCCATTCTATCCCTGCTCTTTTTCTTATTTCTCTTTCTGCTGTAGACCTTTATGGGAGGCCCATTATGAGACCCATCACATTAATTTTCTATTGATTTAATTCATAAGTAAATAATCCAAAGCTAAAATTTTACAGCAATGTTCTACACATTTCAGGTTTCTAACAAGTTCAAGAACATAAATTTTGGAGCCTCGTAACTCCAGTTATATATAATTCTTTCAATTAGGCAGTCATGTATCAAGCTCTTTAACACAGCAGTTCTGTTAATGAAATCACAAAAAATCATAAAAGTCATATAAAATCATGAACCTTTCGGTTTGAATATAATATAATTATACTTTCAAATTCAATTGGTCCCTTTCAAAAAGGACTTCTACAACTCAAGTTATATGTATATAAAGTCAGCAGTCCTAAAGTAAGTAACATAACAGAACACACAACTTTAATGACTTGCTAGGAAATGCACAGTTAACCAAAAATTCTTAAAATTTGTAGTCTAACAATAGTGCAAGTAAGCTTTCAAAAGCAATTGGTTTCACTCAAAAAGGATTTATATAACTCAAGATATGATCGGCTAAATTAGGCTGGTCTACATCAGAATCTATAGCAGGGCAGCTATAGTCACGAATTTACTGGGGATTATGTGATTGAGATAAAATTTTGAAAATTTCAGTTTGATACTCTATCAGTGACAGTGAGCTTTCAAACAAAAAAAAAATTCACAAAATTTGGATAACTACGATAAGAGATGTAACTTCTGCAATACATGTTGTTCATGATTTAAGCATACAGAAGCAGAGGTAACTTCAAATAAAAGAGATTAAAATGTTGTGGTGCTTTTCTTTATCATTTTCCAATTTAAAAAATTAAGAAAAATGAATAAACTATAAAGACAAGATAAATAATGACAATAGCTAGAATATTGAATCTCTGTTCCTTTTTAGACAACAGGCAAAGAGACAATAGATGCACATATGGACAGAAAGGCACGAATGAAGTAAATTTTCTTCAACATGTGGTTAGAATCTAGACCAGGTAAACTTATAAGCCACCTAGTGCGTTTTTCCCGTTCCATGACTTTGCTATTGTGACCTTTTTCCTGTTCATTAACTTTGCTAGTTGTACCTTTTCATCAGATTTTGTTCTCTATTTTTCAAAATCCAAATTCTCCTGATGACAACCAGAGCAAAAGAACAAACCTTGTTTTGAGACAGGATGGTCTCTTGGAGCTCCACCTCCCCTATAGTCCTTGGCCTCCTATCCAAAATGGCATTAAGATGAAAATTAAAATAAACTAAATATAAATTCTACAAGAAAAACACGAACTCACTTGTGAAGAAAAAGAAATACACCACATAGTATAAATGTCCCTACAACAAGAATCCATCCAACAACTACCAAGCTGCAGCCATTGGAAACACATCATTTATTTATTGGAGATTTTAACAGACGAGAGTTAAACAGAGTAGAAGGAATAAAGAAATAGAAAATGGCTCAATCAATTTAACTTACAAGTAGACCTTGCAGCCCAAATATCGAAACTAATGCAGAAAGTTTTGACCATAAAACATAAGCAAATGAGACAACAATATTACTGAAAAATTTAGCATAAAGCAAGAAAAACAACAGATATTAAAAGCAAACATACAGAATCTGACAAATGCATGAAAGAGCATAACAGCAACAAGAATAACCAGAGCTAATCTCCTCCAGTGGAAAATAGATGATTGTTAGCAAAAATATATTTCAGAAAAAATCACTATGAAGATTCAACTTGTACTCACATTCTATCAATGCCATCTTTTATTTTTTGAGTTTGTAAATGAGTTAGGTCCCGGAACCGAGTCAACTCAGAATGCTGGAGCGGTGTTTGGAAACGAGTTCGTTAGATCCAGAGAACGTGCCACCACAACAGTGACAGCGCCGTCACCTTCCTTTGCCTTTTCATCATCGTGGTGGTCCTCAGCGGCACCATCGGCGCCAGCAAGTTCGGAACACCGAGCAAGACTTCAACGAGACTTCAACGATATCCGCCACCACCTCTCCATCGTCCTGTCGTCCGAGAATCCCAACCTGAAAACAGGGAAAAGAGAAAGACACTAGGAAAAACCATAAACAGATAGTAAAAGGAGAAAAAAGAGGGACGAGAGAGAAGAGGGAGGAGCCGTCGCGCACTATTCCGGCCGCCTAAGCACTGTTCCGACCGACTTCCCTCCCAATCCTGCGTCGTTCCCCTTGCTGCCTCTCTTTACTCACTCCATCCAAAACCTCGAAGATTCTGTGACCTAACCGCTCTCCCCTTTTTCTGAATTTTTTTCTAAATGTGAAATCTGTCCCCGTCCCTATGTCTCTCTTCGTTGCTTTTTATTTTTTATTTTTGGTTTTAATATGTTTTTAGCTCAATAATTATGAGTTATTTTATTTTTAATTTAGGTTAAAAAACTGATTTTTCATCCTTAAATAAATTTGGCTTAATTACACTTTTGTTTCCCTAAATTTAGGCTTCGTTTGACCCAGCTTATTTTTAACTAATAAGTTGCTTTAAAGCTAAAGTAAAAAATAAGAGCTTTCAAAAGAAAAGTAAAAGTTGTTTGACAGTTTAAATTTTTTTAACTTTAAATCTTCTTTCAGATTAAAAACTGTTTGGTAAAATATTTAATTAAAACTATCTTATTTTCCTTAAAATTAAGATCAAGGGTATTTTATTAGCAAAGTTCTTAACATTTCTAATGAAAATTTAAAAGTTAAAGATACATATTTAAATAAAATTGAATAATATGATAAATTTTATTAATAAAGTTCAATAAGTATTTCATAGCTAAATAAAATAACTCAAATGTTAATTATCTCTATTCCCCCTCAATGTAATTGCTATTTAATTTCGAACCCTATTCAAATAATCACCATCTAATATTCTTCTAGGATTATATGACACGGTCAAGGATTAATTAAAAATCAAATAACTTAGTGAATAACAATTTATTAAACAAATTCAATGTATTTAAATTTATTAAACAGAATAATGAAACAAATTCAAAGAAAATACAAAAATACAAATTTGAAATAACTTGACAAGTAACCATACTCCCTATATAACATATATAACAGTAGAAGAAAATTAAACGAAATCGACGAAACTGTTGGAGACAAAGACCAACTTTCCTTTTGTTGGATAGCATGTGAGGGTTGGCGCAATTTCGTGAAACCTCTCATAAGTCATAATATGCAATGGTTTGGTTGTGGTCCAATACACTGCAACACCTCGAGAACAGAGAGTGTGCGCGACCAACAGAGGTTTCTCTATTTTGAGCGAGAATAGATCAGATACAAATTGTTTATAATAAACAAAAATATAAAAATGAAATGGAGGAAAGAACCATATATGGGAGTCGAAGCGGGATCCCATTAAAAAGCACCGAAAAAGGCCAAAAATTTAGCTTTTCTTTAAAGCTCCTTCTTAGTATAAAATAAAAGCCGTTTTTATTCTTTAAGATCTTTTTAAAAAAACCTGTTCGGCCTAGTTTTTACTCTTAAGTGACTTATAAGTCAAAACTAAGCCCCGCCAAACGCTCACTTAGTGTTTGGGCGATTTTTGTCCCCCTATTTTTTTTTGCTCAAATTTAGTCCCTTAATTTTTAATTTGTGACAAATGTCTTCCCTTAACTTTTCATCCAATTACTAAAAGATAAATCCGATATGGCAGTCAGTGTGTGACCTGGATTATCTAATTAATAATATGGGCCCATATTTTATAATTATTGATAATTTTTTTAAAAAAAACTTTAACAAACAAAATTCAGTAACAAATTCTCCCCCTTTGTAACAATATTTAACAGTTTGTTAAAGTTTTTTTAAAATATTATTAATAACTATAATATATGGATCCACATTATTAATTAAATAATCTAGGTTACACACTTGTTGTCACATCAGATTAATCTGCTAATAATCTATATCTATATTATTATTATTATTATTATTATTATTATTATTATATAGTAAAATAGACTTGAACCATTACATTGATTACATAGCATTGTCATTGATTAATCTCTTTGTTGCTCTTTTTTTTTGTTTTAATACGTTTTTAGTCCAATATACTTTTTTTTGTTTTAATACGTTTTTAGTCCAATAAATATGAGTTATTTTATTTTTAATTTCTGTTAAAAAATTGATTTTTCATCCTTGAATAAATTTGGCTTAATTACACTTTTGGTCCCCCAAATTTAATATTTGGGCGATCCATCAAGAAATTAATTGTAAAATAATGAAATTATTAAGAAATTAATTGAACTATTAGTATTTATATTTTATTATGCTCATTTTCTACGATATTTATTGGTATTTTTATTTACATTTCTGATTTTATCATATTTATAAAATTTTAAGTAACTATATCAACATATTAATGTCATATTATATAACCCCGTCAAAAATAAATGTCATATTATCTTATAGAAAAATGCTAGGAACACACTTTTTTAAACACTCTCTCTAACACGCTCCACGTGATTGGTTAAAATTCACATGGGTCCCACCACTTGGGAGTGGGTCCCACAAATTTGGTGGGACCCATGTGAATTTTAACCAATCACATGAAGTGTGTTTGAGAGAGTGTTCAAAAGAGTGTGTTGCTAGCACACCTCTATATTATATACTTTGGTTGAATAACTATTTCTTCCTATTAATAATGCATCATGTTCACAAATTTTTAATAACTATTGAACAAAAATACTCATGCAATGTATGAGATATATATTAATTTAATTTTAAAATTTAAACATAAATAAAGACAAATAATGTAAAAATACGGAACAAAAATCATAATTAAAATATTTTCATTTATAAAATAATTTTTAAAATTTTCATAAATGAAAAAGTCAAATAACTATATATAAATACTCATGGCCTCATGCAATACACCACATGCTTGTTAGTTCAACTAATATTTTATCTCGTGCAATACACAGAAAGTATATTTACTTTTTATATAATTAATATCTACATATATTTAATAATAAATATAATGTATATAATGGATTTAAAATTAATAATTTAAATTGATATGTAAATATTATAGTATAACTAATATATAACCCGCTTAACCCACGTAATACACGGATAAAGATATATTTTTATTTAATTAAAATTAAATATAATAAATTAATATCTTTAATGTAATATGATGAAAAGTAATTTTGGAAAAAGTTTTCACATAATGCATTATAATGAAAAAATTTCATTGAATGCAATATAATGATGAAGGTAATAGAAATAAAAAATTATGATTATAGAATAAAAAAATGTAAACTTTCCAAAATTTGTAAACCATGTTCTCGAAATCTTTTCATAATCAAAACTTGAAAGATATTAATTTAAAAATTGAAAAAAAAAACTAAATGTAATGTAATACAGAATTTATGAAAAAATAATAACAAAGGGTCACATAATCCTTGAAGAAATATGCAAGAGTATTACCCATTCAAATTAATGGTCGAGACTTGAAACGTATCAAATTAAATTATCCATGAGGGATAAAGACAAATGTATAAGCATTAATCTTTTTATAGATAAGGCAGGAGCACATATGCAATCACATCTAGACCTTTTTATAGAAAAAAGAGACAACAAACTCTCAATTAGTTTCCACATAACAAACTACAGGGTAGATTAAAATCAGAGAAACAACAAACAAACAGATACCAATTTACCTCCACATCTTCCGGTGGTTCAATTGATTTTGAAGCCTTCACTTGTGCAACTCCATCTGCTTTTTTATTTGTCCCAGGCTTTACAACCCCTCCTTTCTTGATGGCAGGCTGGAAAGGGTAAAATGTTCAATTTATCAACTTACATGCATAAAAATTAATATCATACTTTAGTTACAAGCAAGAAGAAGCAATCTTACAGCTGCAGTGAACAGGTCTTTTTCCACTTAGTATGGTTGCAGTTGGCCTTTGAACAAATGCACTTTTTTAGGTCTGTATGTAAATCAAGTGACAAGTGAATTTTTGTCTCTGAATAATGTTCGAAACTTTTGAACTTCAAAATTAATAAATATTTACTTTCTCCATCTTTATCACGTTTTGTAAATTCCTGTCAAACATCCATTCACATTCATATTCCCATGTGACATTAAAGGAAAAGCCTGATTTTACAATATTCTCACGCACCATTACAAGTCAAAATTATCCATTCAATCACAAAATTGATGAAATAAAAGAATCACTACAAGAAAAAGGCTTATTAGCGTAGGCCAAAAGCCCACACTAATAAGCAAAAACGGACGCTAAATTAGTGTTTAGCGTCGGCCGACGCTAAAATCCTCGAGGCAATTTTTTGTTGCAAGGTCGCCGCTAAGTAGCGTCGACCAGCCCATGCTAACATGGACGCTACGTAGAAGCTAACCAATTGCTAAATGGTCGACGCTAATGTAGCGGAGGTTTGGCGGACGCTAAATTAGCGTCGGCCAGCGGACGCTAAATTAGCGTCGGCCATCCTACGCTAATGTAACATTGCTTGCCATTGTAGATTCCCCTAAACATTCCAGTTGCATTCATTTTTTGTTTTTTTTAATTAGAGAGACAATAGATAGAAACAACAAGTGTTTGATTAAATTCCTGACCTGTGAAGTTGACCGCTATATCTGCATTTGTTGCGAAAGAAAGAGAGATTATCAGAAGAGATGATTGAGCCAGGCCAGGCCATGGCCTACGGAGGCGTAGATGGAAGCAGGAAGGGCGGAGCTAGGCCACGGGAACGGTCGCGAACGGAGGCAGAGTGGGCGGAGCGCGAGGCCACAACCACGAAAATAGAGGTGCAGAGCCGGAGATAAAGTCAGGGACTGACAGAGGCGCAGCGCGGACGCGATGGGAGGTGGAGCGCAGCGGCTGCTATTGCTTGTCTGTCTGTTAGGGTTCCTTTCAAAGCTTAAATGCGTAAGTGAGGCTGAGAAGTGAGAGACTAGGAGGAAAAGTGAAGGATAGGGTTTATAGTGGGAAAAACTTATTTAGCTAGGGCCAACCTACGCTAAGTGCTTTTTTCAGAAAAAAAAATATAAACTACTTTCAGGTAGCGTAGGCTGGCCTACGCTAATAAAAATCTAAAATAAATTAATAAATTTTTAGCGTGGATCGTCCATTTTAAAAAAAAATAAATGACAGACTAGCGTCCACTTAGCCAAGGCTAGCCTACGCTAACAGAAAAAATTTAGCCAAGGCCACGTGGCCTACGCTACTTTTGGCAGCTAAATGAGGTTTTTCTTGTAGTGAATTATCCAACAAAATAACCAACCAACTCCAAGTGCAGCCCATGAAAAAGAATGATGCTAAAGGTCAGATTTCTCAAACTAAAAAATAAAAAGAAAGTAAACCCACCTTCGCAGAAGATGCACTTGCACGTGTATTTTGCACAGAAGCAGGAAGGCCGTTATCAAGGCTCACCCGAAAACAAATAGCTCAACATAATATGAATAACTTTCAGAACTTAAGTTTGGGAGGCAAATAAATCAAATTACATATTAAAAATAGGAAGCTGGAAACTAATTTTAGTAAAATATTCACTAAAATTCAAGTGGTCAAGTAACTGACAATTTGATAAGAGCACAAAGTGTGTTCAAAGATACTTGGGCTCAAAGACTCTAGTAAACACAATTTTAAGGAAGGAGATGAGGTCATAATTAAGAAATTAGGTGAAGCTAAATTCGACTTTGGAACTCATCCCCCTGAGCTGAGCAAGGAATCAGCTACATTAGGTGGTGCATTACAGAATCAATTGCAATGTTTATGTAGGATACAACCCAAGAGTGTTTCTCTTGGAAGGGTCCTCTCCTGATAACCCAGGGTACTCCTCAAGGATGGAGCAATCCTTTGAATCAAATATCATTTACTCTCCAACTGAAGGAAATTCAATATCCAACATAATAACAAAAAAAACGTCCTAAAGGTTTCCCCTAAAAGTCTATTTATAGAGCCAATAAGCTAAACACCCTAATAAGTTTTACATATTTTAAGATGGAATAAGATAATCCAAATAGATTAAAATCTCTAAATAAAAATAAATAGTCCTAAATCAAAACACTAAATAGATAACAATATAACACTAAATACCTCATCTACATCAAGGGTATATATAGTTAAAGATGGATATGTGTTTTAACATTTGGAAAACTGCTCAACATTGACAATTCCAATTCCAACAATGTTTAGTCATGTGGACAATATTGAATTGAAAACAAGTAGATTCTCAAAAAGAGGTTGACAACGTTCTAATCAGATAAGATGCAGAAGCCTTTTCCTGCAACTGTGGAAGTTACTAGAGTTAACTCTAGACTCGAAGTTTGGTTAGGTAGAGTGCACATAATTATTGATGATAACAGTGCCAACCTGATTCAAAATTTAGGGCAATTTGTTGAAGCTAAAAAAAAGTGATGTCAAAGTGATTTATATTTTAAAGTTTTCATGTAAAGCAAAAGATTATTTTGAGAAGCTACTCATAACAGCTTCTAAGAAAAGGGCTGAAAATGATTTTTTTTTGTGCAAATTCTGGTTAACAAGTTAGAAGTACATTAAAAAAATGCCTTTTTAAATAATCCAAAACAAACACACTGTTGAATTCCACTAGAGTTTCAAGAAGATTATTCATATGCATACACTAAGGTGGGTGGTTTCTAGGCTATAGTGGTGGTCTCTTTTCCAATCTCTCCTTCAAATGTATTTGCTTTTCAGTTTCCTAGTGCTATGGGGGCCTTCACTTTTAGTTTTTCTCCAGTTTGAAGGCAGATCAGTGTAAGGCACTAGGGTTGAGTAAGTGGCTAGGTCCGCTCTATATTCACCTAAGATAAATTCAGTTACACTTCACATCTTGCCCCCATCAAGGTTGTAAATGAAGAATGCAAATTGCAGGGGAAACCTTAGTCTTTCAAACCTTTTCTTTTCGAGGAAACTATCTCTATCCAAAAAAAAGCTACAGGCCTGTAGAAGAACCACTGGCACGACATCCTCAGAACCTGAAATCATTTCTAACAAGTTTTTTCTTCTAACATCGTCAAGTTTCTCTATGGACCTCTCTAGAGGTCTCATGCCAACCGACTGCAAGAGAATGAAAAATATGATGCTCAAAACCCAAACAAAAAAAGCAAACTCATCAGCAAGCATGTAGTTTTTTTTGGTACAAAAGGATGGGAAAAACTCAGAACTACACTAAAACTCTTCTTGGGAAAGAGATCCCTAAAAAATCCTGAAGTAAAAGAAGATTACACCCTGGAGGAGGGGAACTAAACAAGTGGAGGCCTAGGGGAAAATTATAAGCTAGAGAAGCCATCAAATCAGCTATTGAATTTCCTTCCCTGTAAGTATGAGATATACGAATTGTCCATTGAAGCTTTAGAAAGTTCTGGATGAGATGAACAAGATGATGGCAAGGGTGAGATGAAATACAACCATGATGAATGAGAGCTACTGCAGCTACTGAGTCAGTCTCAATCCACACATGCTGCATATTATGATCATTTGCTATAGAGAGAGCAGTATAGATCCCCCGCAACTCAGCCTTTGTGATGGATGTATTTCCCAAAAGTTTGGCAAAGCCTATAATCCACCTACCATGAGAATCTCTAAAAACCCCACCACATCCAGCTAGAGTTCCCTGGGATTTCACAGCTCCATCCACATTGCATTTGATCCAAGGTGGGGCAGGAGGTTTCCAACCTATTAATCTGTTTTCATATCTTGTACTGCACATTTGCATGGAGGGAATGACAGAAACAACACGATGGAATTCATTCAAGGTGTGAATAATCTTATGAAATACACTTTGGGGTGGTGAAAAATTACCCTTGAAAACAAATTCATTCCTCACAGACCATAATATCCAAATAACAACACCAAAAACAAACCTCCAATCATAGTTGTGCCAAGTTTTATGATTCTGTTGCAAATTTAATTTAATCCAAGTGATGAGATCAGCGTTAAAGAAATTCTGACTAATATGGTCATTGATGAACAATCCCCAGACTGTTTTTGATCTCCCACAGTCTCTCAATAAATGCAGTATTGTTTCAGGCTCATTATGACAGCAAGGGCAATTGGCAGCAACATTTAGACCTCTTCTAGCCAGATTAAAATTGGACTTTAATCCATCTTTCATCACCAACCACATGAAGTTCCTTATCCTATGGGGGACATTCCACTTCCACATTAGACTCCACACCCCTCCCTCCTTCTCTGTTGGCTTTTTTTCCACTAGCTCATAGGCAGCCTTAGTAGAAAAACAACCAACCGAACTATTTCCCCATACAGGTTTGTCAAGCCCAAGACTCTGGTGACCTCCAAGGCAAGCACTAATCTTTTCAATTTCTGCTGAAGGGAGGTATTGGTCAAACAGATGAAATATCCTCCTACCAAAATCATCAGAGAAATAACTAGCTGAGGCATTTATAAGATTGGCAGGCAGATCCTGGTTAGTAACCTGCTGTAAAATTGTACCATCTTTGATCCATGGATCCATCCAAAATTTAGCAGTAACGCCATTCCCAATTTGCCATCAGACTCCTTGAAGGACACAGTCCCAGGTTGCCACAATTCCACGCCACACCATAGACTGGTTTCTTTTCCTCTGGACATTGGGTATGATCTCATTTCCAGCACCATATTTGAATCTCATCACACACACCCAAAGAGCATCTCTATTATGGATGAGTTTCCATCCTAATTTCATGATAAGAGCCTTATTGAAATACTGCAGTTTATTCAGGCCCATTCCACCAGCATTCTTAGGCTTACAGAATTCCTCCCAACCCACTGTGTGCATTTTCTTTTCATGAGTTGTGTGACCCCAGATGAAATTTCTGGCCATCCTCTCTAACTTGTGGCAGACACTTGCTGGCAGCAGGACTGTTTGCATCGTATAAGTTGGCAAAACATGTAAAACAGCTTGGGTGAGGGTAACTCGGCCAACCATGGAGAGCAAAGAAGCCCTCCAATTATTTAATCTTTGTTGTGATTTTTCAATGAGATAATTATAAGTAGACCTTGTGACCCTTCCATGTAATAGAGTGACCCCAAGATACTTTCCTAAGTCAGAAGTTAGAACAAATCCTGTCACTGATGCTAATTGTCTACCCTTTGAGTGACAAACATTTTTTGAGCACATGGTTCATGAAGGGAATCAAGCATGTGGTCAGGGTGCAGCGGAAATAAATGGATTCCTCCCTTGTTATGATCGTTATGCGAAAACACGAATCAAGGCATAAAAGGTATTAAAAGGAAAGGTCGTACCTTATTAGGATTATGAACGAGGCAATAGCAACCACGTCTCTAGTGGTGTCCACGCCAACAGCCGAACTAGGAAATCCTCCTCAACTCTGCTAGTAGCCTTAGAGAGTAAAAAGTGATTGCTCATATATAGGGTAGTGCATCTCATGCTCTATTTATAGAGTGGTGGCTAGGGTTTTACCCCTTCACTAACTTAAGCCTCACACTTATGGGCCTGGCCCATTATGTTATAATTCTAATTAAATTAGAATTATCATTTTCCTAGTGGTTTGTTGTATGCGTGTGATCCAATAGGCTTTTAATATTTGGTTATGATATTAAAATAAAACCCTTTTATATTTAATATCATAAATAGTGAGCGGTATCTAGCAATACATCACTATCCAAATATTGAGATTATCAACAACTTTGACGAATCCTATTTTATGATAATTTATATGATCTATCCCTTTGTCCAAATATCTAATTGAACAGAAGTGTTGAGTCTCAAAAATATCATAAGTAAATTATATATTTCAAGACAATATAATTCCCAAGTTTTAATGACTAACAAATTTGGGTTAAAATAATTTATCATAGATACACATATGTGTTTAATGATTTATCTATGATTTCAGCAAGCCACCAAGATCCTACAAAAGACTTTGAAGTATTTCAACCTATCTGAGGGATCAAAGCCTTCTGAAGGTTCAACCCGTCTGAAGTGTTGAAGCCGTCTGAAGTGTCCAACTCATCTGAAGAGTTGAAGCTGTCTGAAGTCTCAATAATGACGTGGCACCTTTGCTGAAGCTTTGTGAAGATGTTTTCTGAGTCTCTGCTGCACGTACCTTTTAAAGCACATTTATGGCAAGGAACACAGAGGTCTTTTCTGGTGTTTTTGAATTTCATACACCACTGAGGAAATTCCTGCAACGCAGCCTCTGCAACAGCATTTGAAGCAGCTTTTTGGCAGATGCAACCTTGTTCTGTGTCAGAAAGGTCAGAACACTCAGAAGCATGTCTCACAACGGATTAAATAACATTTAATGCTATCTCTAAACGGTGGTTTTTCAACGGACTGAAGTCTGGGTATAAATACCCCTCATGAAGACCATCACCAATAGAGAACAACAGAGAGAAGGATTTTTCATATTCAAAGAGAAACAAAATGCTGCTAGTTTTTACTCTGTAAAAACTCTCTGATAATATTCTTTGTACACACATTTGTATATCCTGAGCATACCTCAGTTATCTGTGTATATTGTATTTGTTTGAGCTTAAAAACTGGTTTAGTTTAAAAGCTTAAACTTATCTTTCTTTGTAAAACTGTTCTTGAGCCCGGAGAGGCTTGCTGTCTAAAGAATACTTGTTTGTAGAGCCTGGAGAGGCTTGGCAGTAAAGAATACTTGGTTGTAGAGCCTGGAGAGGCTTGGCAGTAAAGAATACTTGGTTGTAGAGCCTGGAGAGGCTTGGCTGTAAAGAATACTTGGTTGTAGAGCCTGGAGAGGCTTGGCTGTAAAAGAATACTTGTAGTCTTTGTGAAAGATTAAGAGAAAATCCAAGTGCTAGTTGGCATTGGGACTGGACGTAGCTCACAGGGGTAGTGAGTGAACCAGGATAAATTCCTTGGCTAAGTTTTCTATCCCTTAACTCTTGTCAATTCGTTTATACTAATCTAAGGGAGTTGAAAAGCAATTCTAAATATTTTAAAAGCTAAGAAACCTTTTAAAATATATTTTCAGAAGCTGTCTTAAAAACTTCAGACAACCCTCAAAAACCTGTCTGAAATAGTTTTATACTTGTTGTTTTGAAAAAGCTTTCAAAAATATTAAGAAACACTATTCAACTCCCCTTCTAGTGTTTCCCTGTGTTTCTACAACAAGGGCATGGATTGTGTCAACCACTTATAGTTCAATTTACGTTTTTTTATCCCCAAGTAGTCTGTAAAGAAAATAAACATCTCATGTTTATCCTCCTGAGCATGGTCATGCATTTTGCAGTCTCACTTTATCAAGAGGCCTACAAATATAACTCTTGTTACATAGGAGGGATAAATCTCATCTAGGACACTCACATTCCACCACATAATTTATTATATGTCCAAAAACCAACTTTATGATTACCTTGTTACGGGTAACGTTTGATGATAATTAAAACATATAATTCCTTATGTAGGAATCGCAGTGATTTCAGGTCGAAGGACTTCATATAATATTTATCAATTTAATAAACGTTCATGACCAGGGGCGGATGTGCGTTGGTCCTTGTGGGGGCAATTGCCCCCATAAGATTTTTACTTTTAATTTTTCATAAATAATATATGTATGTGTAACACAAATTAGAGTCAGATCTATTGACACTAAGTGTCAAATTTTAAGAGTTACATTACTTAATAATTTTTTTCTAAAATGCGAATTTGACCAATCTAACTGTTAAATCACATTATATTACCTTCATGATGATCATGTATATCAAATTTCACATAATTTAGACATTCGTAGGTATGTTATCTAATAGCGGACTTTTACTTATATTTTGAAGACATATTATACGTTAAAAGAAATAAGTTTGATGAAGTATAAATTAGTTTTTCATTTTTATAAAATTTTATAAGCTTGATCTACTTAATAAAAAATTTCAATTCAAGAATTGGATTTAAAATTTAAATAGAAATTTTTTACTTGTAGAACTTTTGTCACTAGATAACCGGTTTTAAAATTTAAATAGATGTATGTTTTGACAATGCATTTTCATAATATAGGAATTCATGTCAGAGTCGTGAGGAGAGAAACAAAAGATTGACAGATTTCAACGTAAGTTAGGAATAGAACCAACAAGGAAGGTTATGTCATCCTAGGAGTAGCCTATGGGGTGAGAACCGAGGAGACAAGTTTCGTAGTGAAATCGAAACTTAATCCCGTTTACAGACCTTGAGGAATAGAAGTATTAGTTACTAGGCAATGGTTCGAGGTAAGATTCTAGTGCTCAAACATAGCTGGTGAAAGTGAAACACTTTAGAGTAAGTACACTAGATAGAATTGAATGGTGTTAAAAGAAGTTAGGCATGGAATAGTTAGAGGATAGTAATATTAGAGAATAACCTATTAGAGTAAAACCAATAAGATGAATTGGGAGGTATAACTCACTTTTGATTTCCTTTTTGCATCTTTGAGAAGTAGAGTTATTGGTAATCAAGCAGCATTGGGGCAGGATTCCAAGTATACAAATATAGTTAAGAATAGGAGGGTGACCTTATGTTGAGGCACTCGGAGCAAATTTTGAGGACAAAATTTATTTAAGGGGGGTAGAATTGTAACATCCCGGAAACTGGAACCTAGGAAACCTAAGAGAAGCCTTAGGTGGTGAACCTATCCAAGAGAGGGAAGTTAGAAG